>VZDJ01000038.1:4872431-4926227 GCA_008694505.1 Cyanoderma ruficeps | reverse complement strand
TTACCTCTCGGCTCTGTGACACTGATGGTTTCGAGCTTAAAATACACAGATTACTTTATCTGTGGCCTAATTTATGCTGCTACATAAAAGCTACTTGCTTCAGGAACGGCTGCAGCCAAGCTGAGTTAGGCTGAGCTAAATGCAAGGGTGGAAATGGAGCTGCATAGGCTGTGGTTGTTGTCTGACATTAGCAGAGAACTGACATCATCCAGGGTTTCAAATTGCTCCTTAAAGATGGAGAATCACTACTAGCATACGTCTGTGTACCTATACAAAAATTTCTTCTCATTAATTCCTTTGCTAACTTGCATTTCTGCTGTGGAGCTCACTGTTGTTTCAGCAGAAATTGTCAGGAACTTCATAGTCTATTTTCTATTTTAAAAGTATGGGTTCGCCAGAGCTTAATATCTTTGTTTTGTCCTTCCTTTGTCTGACCTTTAAAAGCTCTTTCTGATTTTTAGTCTTGTGTTGCGTGATCTTTCCAGCCTTAATGATTCTATTCTCTTGATTACAGAAGTTGTATGCTTTGTTTAGCCTTTTATTTACAGTTTTGCTGATCTCAGACACCCTCCTTCTGTTGAGTTGTCAGAATTTTGGTTAAATGGATGTGTTTGTGTGGCACATCCATGGCTGTGTTGCTGTGCTGAGCCTGACCTGGGCTCATCCCAGCACTCTTCCCATCGTTGCTCTGGGTTATGGATCCTGTGCTTCCCACAAGATGCTCCGTGCCAGCCTCTCCTCACACATGCCAACAGGAATTAGGAGCTGTGATTTGCAATCCAGCTCGCACTGTATCCATGGGAAGCAGTTTAAGCTGTGAACTTTCACAAGGCAGCTGTAACAAAGCTGGAAGGAGCTCTCTGGAAGTGCTGCCCTCGCCCTGCTCGGGATGAGGGATGGCTGGGGGATGTGGGCTCTTGGTTCCTCTCTCTGCTCTATGCAGATTCAGGCAGAAATGTGTTCCCTCTTGGTCATAGCATTCGAGTTTTGGGGTGTATCATCATGGCAAGGGAAGGAAAGAACAGGATCAGGTGAAGTGTTGGCCAGGATGAAGTGTTGACCTTTAGAACAATTTAAGAACTGGAGTTCAGTGTCCTGATGCTGGTGCTTCACAAGTTTCAAGTCTCTTCAAGAAGCTCTTGACTTTGGCTAAAGCATCCATTCTCTAGCAAAGACATCCCCAGTCACCCCTTGTTAAACATTCCTCAGAACACCCTGACTCAGAACACCCATTTCACTTGAGGACAGCAGGATCCCAGGAGTCCAGCGTGCTGAAGGAACCATTCATTCGTTATACGAAGTTGCAGCTGTGTGTTAATTGCTGCCCATGTCCTACTCCCACAGGTGGAAATCGTTACTCATACTGGACCTCATCTACGCCTGTGGACGGGCCCTCAGTTCCAGTTCAAAACTGTCTACCCTGAGTGTGTTAATTACTGTCCATGTCCCCTTCCCACAGGTGGAAATCGTTACTCATATTGGGTCTCATCTACGCCTGTGGACGGGCCCTCAGTTCCAATTCAAAACCGTCCACCTGAGTGTGGTAATCACTGCCCATCTCCCCTTTCTACAGGTAGAAATCATGACTCGTACTGGACGCCTTTAGACGGACCTTCAGTTCCAGTTCAAATCCATCCACCCTGAGTGTGGTAATCATTGCCCATCTCCCCTTCCCACAGGTAGAAATTGTTACTCACACTGGGCCTCACCGGCGCCTGTGGATGGGCCCTCAGTTCCAGTTCAAAACCATCCACCCCTCGGGCCAAACCACCGTCATCTCCTCCAGCTCCTCCGTGCTGCAGTCGCACGGGCCCAGCGACACCCCGCAGCCTCTCCTGGACTTTGACACAGACGATCTCGATCTCAACAGCCTCAGGTAAAAGTAAAACCAATTTCCCAGCTGTCTGACGTTTGTTGCGTGCAGAACCTGCCCCGTGTGTAGGATGTGTCACGGTTTTTATCAGGCTTTTCCAGAGGAAAGTCTTGGGAGAGCACATGAGGCACCAGCAAGAAAAATCAATCCAGGCCAAGCAGCTCAGATTCCTTTTACTGCCCCTTCTTGGGCACAGGACGGGAAAAGTCTGTCCAGCACGAAGTCTGGTGGCCTTGCTCAGTGTCCTCTTGCCTTTCACAGTTTCTGCATTGTTTAATAAATTCATTTTCTCAGATGTGAGTGGGAGCTTTATGCCATGAATTTAGACAGCGGGCAGGGTGTTGGAACAGTAAGTGAACTTCTGGAATGTTTTCCTCCTCCCTGTTTTTATTTTTTCCCACTCCTCTTTTTCCTTCCTTGTAATTCTTTTTCATGGATTTAATTCATCTGGTTTTGGACATTAGCTGATTCGGAATTGGGGGCAGGGGGTGGGCTTAGGGAAGGGAAGGAAGGAAGGAGAGTGAAGGTAACTGTGGGTTTTTATTTACTAGTGATTTGTAGAGAGATTTATGCTCCAAGTGTTTGTGTCCTGCCCAGAAACTCCAGATTTAACAAGTTTCCATGCTCCTGACTCTGCATGTGATTTGAAGTCCAAAGTTCTGTGGTAGGAACTTGGATTGTTTGGGACTGTGTCTGAAACTCTTAGGAGTAAAGCAAGAGAGATGGGTAATATGACTAATCCCATCAAAAGTGGGCCGATTGTCCTTGGACTGGAAATCCATGGGTTTGAAATGTGTGATTTCTCCTTGAGTGTAATTACTGCCACAAGGAAGGATATGGCTGTCAAGTTGGGTTTTTTTAATATATATGTATATACATGCAGAAAGCAGAAATTAAAATAAATAATACAGATCTGTGTTACAAAAGGAATCAACAATTACAAATGGATCTTTAAAATGCTTCTGTTGAGGAGGGCAGTGGAGGCTTTTTAACCAAGTTGGGGTAGGGTGAGCTTTGTCCTTTGAGGCTTCCTGAGAGCTCCCATCTGAGCCATCCTTTGGAAATACCCACTTTGTCTGTCTCTGGGCAGATTATCCCAATCTCAGCTGCACCAAACGAGGGAAAACAGAACTTTCCACCAGCTTTTATGCCATTTCATAGTTAAATTGCTGTTGATGTCCCAGCTGATTCTGGTTTGGGTGGGATTGCGTCCTGCTGAGCGTGTCCAGGTGGTGACTGTGCATCGTCTGCCCAGGGAAGGGGTGGAGTCACCATCCCTGGACCTGTTCAGAAAAGGACTGGACGTGGCACTCAGTGCCATGGGTTAGTTGATGAGAGGTTGTAGGTTGAATTGATGCTCTCCAAGGTCTTTTGGTCTGTTCTCCAGCCTGGCTGACTGTGGATTGTGTGGTTGGTTGGCAAGATCCAGATGGTGCACTCGGAGCTCGTCAGTATGCCAGGGTCCCCGCGGCCGACTGGTGCGGGTCAAAAAAAGGACTGGACATGGCACTCAGTGCCATGGATTAGTTGATGAGGAGGTTGTAGGTTGGATTGATGCTCTCCAAGGTCTTTCCCAGCCTGGCTGACTGTGGATTGTGTGGTTGGCAGGATCCAGCCAGTGCGCTCGGAGCCCGTCAGCATGCCGGGGTCCCCGCGGCCCGCGGCCGACCGGCGCGGCGTCTCCACGGTCATCGATGCTACTTCAGGTAGGAACACCCTCCTTTTCTGGTTCAAATTCATCCATCTGCTCTTTTGTTTTGGCTGGTAACGTGTGTACTAATTGTTGGCATCGAGGTTGTCCTGATTTTCTGCACCACGGGGTAAGTGTTGTCTCACACAAATAGTCAATCTTGCCATTATGATGATTTTTTTTTTCACCCCCCTCTTACCACTCAAATGTGAAGTCACAGCATTGTGGTAAGATCTGGACACACTATTTATGTAAAGTTTAACATAAGCTATAGAATGCTAAAAACTGCCTAAACTAAAAAGCAGAACATTTACAAATACTAACACCGAAGTGCTTTTATTAATGAATGCCTAAAGCGTAGAATATTACAGTTCCATCTCGTTTATAAAGTAGCTTTCATTGAAATGTAATCATAAATGTAATTGATTTCTGTGAAAAGTCAGGACAACAGGAGAGTTTATCTAATGTTTGTGTAATAGGCACATTTTCACTGCTCTGCTCTGAAAAGAGTGTGTAGATTTAATACCACAGTGGTTGTGTTAATATCAACAGAGTAATAGATGTACTATAAAGTTCTCTTTTCCCCTCAGTGCTGGGGAATAGGCTGTCTAAAGAAACAAGGGCAGCAGCAGAGCTTTATGTTCCAGTGCAGCTGTACAGCGTCTGAGGGTCCACACAGCAGGATTTTGTCAAATAAAATCTCTCACAAGTAGAATTATTAAACACACGGCATTAGTCAAACAGTCAGGTCGGAGAGGATTTTAATCTTTAGCGATTTGAAAATCCCTGGAGACTCCTGATTGGATTGAGGTTAAACTGTAAAAAGAGACTGTAACACATACAGAAAGGGGTTCCTGAAGGTTGGTTTAAAGAGAGTTAAAATAAAAGCTCCTGTTTCAGACTCTGTTTGCTGTTTGATAGAAATGCTGAGTCCAAGATACTTCATTGTTTGCCAAATGAATTTATTTGGGTATTACGGGATATTTCATCTACGTGTTTATAACAGAGTTCAATAGTAACCACATTTACTTTGGATATTGAGAATTGTCCTTATAAATTCCATTTTCAAATATTTAAAAGTTGTTAAATGAATTCCTGTTGGGCTTAGACAAACATCTGGCGCTGGTTATTGAAAGGGAATTTTGTTTGTTTTACTACATGGCAAAGTAATTTTGAAAATAATTGTTTGATACAGAAGAAAATATTAATGCATCGGTTATGATTTTTTTTTTTTTTGCCTACTCCATCTATGCTTATTGCTCCTAAAAGGCTCCAAGTTGGAATCCCAGGAGTGCTTCAGGCTGTGTATGTGACACTTGAGATTCAGGGTGATTAATGGCCGAGCTGTGCCTCACTATCAGCTGATACAGAGAGATATCAGCTTTATCAGGGCGGGGATTTTTCCCTCCTGTGTAGGAGCAGTGCCCTCACCTGTAACAGGGATGTACAGTAATTCTGAAATGTGACCATTTTGTAACTGTAGCACTTCCTAAAGCTGTGTGACCCCAACAGAAACAATGCACACACGGGACTGTGCCTCCTCCGTGCTGAACGACTTTCCCTCAGGTGTGGATGGGGCTTTAATATGAACTGACTCATGTGAATGTGATGAAGCCTCATTTGTAATGCCTTTAACATGTGTGTCCGTGTTAAAATTGCCAAAATCCATTGTGTACATTGTTAGGACACTGAAAATATATTTACTGTACAGCAGTGACTCAGTTTGGTTATAACACTTCATAAGTTTCTCGTAAACAATATGTGGGTTTTGTTAGGGACACGCTGATGGCAGTTTTTTTATTTGCTTCACCCAGACAGATTGGGTTGGAATTGATTTTTGATTCAGGGATTTTAGCATCTCTTTGCAGGTTTTGTATTGCCTGATCCTCCTGCTTTCCCATGCAGAACTTAGAGGTTCAGATTCTAAACTGTGTGATGGTTTAGGTGCGTGAATTGTTGCAGAGTAAAGGAGACACAAGGAAAATATATACACTGTTTTTTGAGGTTGTAACAGGGCCCAGCAAAGCAAAGCAGAGTATTTTATGCTTATTTTCTTCTCTTCCCACCTCTGAGATGTGCAGAAAACTCCATTAATCTCAGCTGTGGATGGGGAGGGTTTGGTTTTAATGCCACTCATGTTCAGCACTGGGTTTTTGTGTTCCAGTCCACCACTCCAAGCATTCTCATTTCCTGCTCTTCCCACGGCATGCCCTACACGGCTGATGTTCTTTATGGAAAAGACATTTTTAGGTTTGAAGGATTTTTAAGTAGGTCATAAATTTTATTTTTTTTTTCCCCTGCCTGAGCTGAACCAGGAAGTGATTGTTGAGCTCTGCCCCTGCACTGGAGCCTGTTGCACTTTATGAAGATGCTTATCTGGAGCTTTGATTGCCTGTTGCTGGGAGATGCAACCCCGTGTGGCGCCTCTGCTTATCTGACTCATCACTTCTCCTTCCTAGCAAAAGACTTCAAGTACATGTTTATCATCTCCCATTATCCTTCTGCCTCTCTCAATAGCTTCCTTCCTTCTCCCCTGTTGGTGACAATTCTTTTGTTGCGTTTAATAAGCAGTTCGTATGGGTTTTTGGGTTGTTTTTTTTTAAGCGTGGTTTTCCTCACGTGTTTGTGAAAGTGTGATGTGCTAAGGACAATCTCATAACATCACTTGCCAAAGTCTTCATTTAAAAAGTGCAAAACTCTAATGCTGTTATCAATAATGGAAATTTGCAGTGGCATTCTCAAGGTGGATGGCTGAATCTGTAAAGATTACTTGGATATATTTTAAAAATGCAGATTACAATATGGTTCTCTCAACTCAAAATCCTCCTAAGACGCTCTTCTCTGATTTATTTTTTTCAAGAAAAGTTGGAAAAATTCACTCACCTAAAGCTACTGGACATTTGTCCCTCAATGCACATATTTTAGTCATATGCCTCACAGAGAGAATATACCCTCAAGGATTAAATGCACTGTAATTCCAGATGCTGTTCCAGATTGGCAGCTGGAAATGTTAAAGGGGGACAATAGGGAGTTTAGATCTTTGTAAAGCAGGATGCCTTTGGTGATACACTGCACAGGTAGGAGCTGCTCATTGTGTGCAGCAAGCAGAGGCTGTTTGTCCCTCCTCCCCAAAGGTGTGCTCAGGCTGTGGCCTTGGCTCTGACACAGGTGGGTTAAATCTTAGCAAGTCAGGTTCTATTTATGAGCCCAGAAATGAGAGAGAAACCTTAAAGAGTCCAGGCACTCTCTGAGTTTTCATTCTGTAACCTTTGGAGGAATGACATACATCATCTGTGTTACATATCTGAGAAAACAAACCTGATGGGACTCCCTGAAGAATGAATGATGCAGAAATTAGGGGCGTAGGCAGGTTGGGATATCTGCACAGTCAACTCTGAGCTTTCAGAGCTAGGGCAGCTCTAGGGAAAGGATTTTGCAGCGGTTGTGGTGGGTCAGTTTGCCCACAGAGCTGCTCCGAGTGTGTACACAGAGCGTTTCCCTTCAGCTGCACCCCAGGTGCGGGCTCAGTGACTCAGGTGTGCTCTGTGACTCAGTCCTGCTCATTTTAGAGAAGTGGCTGCATCTCTGTGTCTGTCTATGGAAAGCCTTGTTTATTCCCTCACACAAAGAGGTTTTGGACACTTATCCATCAGCCAAGTAATGATTTGGTTGCGTTGCTAGTGGAGGATGAGAACACTGACAGAGGAATCGTCTCATCTCTTTTTTTGCATCAACCTCTTCCTTTTCTGCTGGGAGGAGAACGCAGAATAGACTCATAAATCTGCTTCTTTCTTGCCTAGAATAAATGCAGAAATTGAGTGGGAAGGATTTCAGTGAATGGCATTATTTAATGAATAAAATTAATTTGTAGGAGAAAAAGATCCTGAGGATTCTTTTCCTCGCTAATTGTGTGTGGGGTGGGGGGAACCTTAATGTTCTCAACTGGGACCTGGTGAGTGCTGTGCTGCAGGGGGATGCACACATCATTTTTTAATGAAGATTGTTTATTACTGTTGCATGAAACTCTGACAATGCTAAGCTCTCTTCTGGTTACTTCAATCAATGCCCACTTAAAATCAGCTTGTAATTTAGTACTTCCCTTTCTTTTGTGTGTGACTGGCTGGTCGTGGACAGAGAGCTCTGCCTGCAGAGGGTTTAATGAACAGAATTGACTGGGGCTTTGTGTGGGAGGGAGTTGCCCTTTTATTGTTCATCACCACACCTGTGAGGCAGCGACCAGGGGACAAATTTTTACTGTCCAGCAATGCTCTCACTTGGAGTTTAATAAACACTTCTGCTGTCACACCTTAAACCAGCTGAGCTCCTTTCTGTTGTATGCACAATCAAATATTTATTCCCAAACGCTGTAGACCACAAAGTGCTGCCTCGGAGCAGGGCAGATCAGTTATTCAGGTAGTAAAGATGTGTGAATGCAGCTGGCAGATGAAGTCACCAACATTGTGAATTCCCAGGCTGTCCCTGCTGCCACAGGCAATAAATGCCAGGCTGAGGCAGGGCTGGGCTCCCATTCCAGGAGCTCTGGTGTCGAGTGGAGGCAGCCAGGGATGTGGGGAGATGAAATCAATCCGGGCTGCAGTCCTTGACCTGAACCTGTAATTACCTGCATGGGATAAAGGTGGTTTGTTGTGGCAGATAGAGATTGCACTCGGGGCTGCAGAGGATAATGCTGAGCTTTGAAGGCAAGGAAAGGGTTTGGCCCCTGGGCTGTTCTTCACAGCAATTGAGAGGTTTTAATAACGGGCAGAGGACAGGCTGCTCTTAGAGGGCATCACCTGTTCAGTAACACAGAAACACCAACCCAGCACTGCTTGGTTTGGAGTTACTCATCTCGTCAGCCTCAATGTACACGAGTTTAAGTTACGCTTCTTTCCTGCAATTACTCTTGTGCTGATCCTGTTATTATATCTATTTAAAATGCTTATTATGTTACCTATTTGCATAACATTTTAGGCGTTATTCCCTGACTAGTGACAGGATGTGGGATCTCTCAGGTATCTTTGTTTCCTCACATGTGCTCCTGCTCTCTCCATCCAGCTCGTCTGCTTTGCTAAGTGTGTGTGTGCACACGAGCTGCATAATGCAAAATTCTGGTACTTCGAATGTTTTCAACTTGATTTATTTCATCTAATTTGAGAAAATGTTATCTGATGATTTTTGAAGAGAGCCTTAAGACAGAAGTGACTCCACCAGGCTCCAAGATGCCAATGCAGTGTAGATGATTACATCCAGAAACAGCTATGCCCTATAGACCGGGGAGATGTGAGGAGAAATTAAAATGACCTGACACTACTGACTGGGCACTTGCTGCTGGATCATTGCCTGGACTGGGAAAAGACTCAGCTGCAGGGATACATGGAGTAGCATTAATGTCTTGAAACACTGGTGGGTGTTTTCTGGAGGCAGGGGAAGTACACTGGAGAGGCCGGGCATGGGAGCAGTGAGTGAAAGGCAGCAGAATCATTAGAGACTGATTTAATTTTCCACCCTGTGATGATTGTGGGTGGTTTAGTCAGTTCTGGAGGTGGCAGCTCACTCCCCACAGCACAATGTGGTGATGTGGGGTAGCTTTACCCTGCAAGGGAGAGAGGAGTCTCCTCATCCCAGTTTGCCTCTGGTACAGCTGAGCAGTCTAATAGTGATTGAAGCAATTCATCTCTTCTAAGCTGGTTGCATTTCAAACCAAGTCTGTATCAGCTTGAAAAAACGGTGCTGCATGCATCTGATGTCACTGATGCAAGTGAAAAACCAAAACCCAGCATTTCTAGACCCTGCTGTGATGGGTGGAATTCAGCTTTCAGCAGTGGAGGTTCCTGGAGGTGCTGCTCTCCTCGTTCACCTCCCTCAGGTGATTTTTGGCCCAGCAGTTCCTCTGTTGATGTCACAGCTCCCCGAGAGCTGAACTGTGACCTCCCCAGCATGGAAACCAAATCCAGGGGAACGGGGTTTTTCTACACACAGGAAGATAAGTTGCAGTGGGGCCTCCAGGGGCCCTGATAATGGTCACTGGCCCAGAGCTGCTGCTCCCAGACAGTTGTTCTCGTGTCACACAACCTGCCCGACGCGTGTACAGGGCTCCATTAGTGCAGCCCCTGCAGTGTCTCACTGCTCAAGTGTGAGCTGCTAACTTCCAGTTGGGGAAGGCACCTTCAGCTCACATCAGCTGAAAGCCTGCACTGGGCTAGAGGATGGTGTGAGCACAGAAATGCCTTGGGTTTATTTAGGGGGGAAAAAAAAAATCTTATTATCCGGGGTATTTTGCGCTAGTTAACAAAAACTCATTCCTAATACCAGATTCTGACGTGCCCCTTAATTATCTTTGATTAACAGTTGTTAATGCTGTGTGTAGGTAGCTTTAAAGCTCTGAATAAGTGGGAAGTGTTGATTCTAATCATATCTGACACCACAATCTTCTGTGGAACAACACATGAGCTGAGATTCCCGATGGGCTCCTGTAGGATACAATATTTATTATAGCTGGAGATCTAAGAGCTCCCAGCTACTGTTAAACTTACAAGAGATCCAGAAACCTCAGTGTCTGTACTTGTGTTTTGAGAGATTGCACAGAAATAACACACCACTGGTATTTGCAGGCAGCGTGTGCATTGACATTTCTGCTCTTTTCCTGCGCTGCTTAAAGGAAGTGTTTTGCAAATCTTTATATTTTTATAAGCTTGTAACATATTCTAAGCTCATCTATTAATCTAGACTGCTTGAAATGGCCTTAAAATGGATGTGCGAGTTTGAATTTTGGAGTCAGTATTGTTTCAGGGAAAGCTTTATTTGTAACCAGTTTATAATGGAGACTATTTATTTCGTGATTTCACTAAATTAGGCTTTACCTTTTGAAGTATTTGCTCACCGTTTCCCGTGTCTGCTTTGGAAACATCCAAATGTGCCTCGTTATTTCTTGTTGCCACTTTGGCCTGCAGTCTCTGTTAGATGTTGAGGGTTTCAGCCATCAGGATTCTCTTGAGATCCTCCTCCTCTCTTTTCAGGAGATATTCCAGAACATCAGCCCTTGTCCTCAGGGCTCTGCAGACCCTTCCTTTGGTCTTTCAGCTTCCTCTCGCTGTAATTTTTAATGTAATGTAAACATAAGCACTTATTTTCCCCACTGTTAATCCAAAAGGAGCAGGTTGTAGCAATTGTCCATTAGAGTGTGACCAGGATGAGCGAGCAGAAGTGTGGATTTGGGGATATGACACATAAAACTCAGCTCTTTGGCATGATAAACTAGCCAGGCATTCCATCTACTCTAAGGTGGAGTTTACTACCTTGAGGGTGTGCCAATCCCAGCCTCCTCACCCTGGCTACTCACTGGAGTAAAGATGTTCTCTGCTGGGAATAAATATTTATAGCTGAGTTGAAATACAGCCTGTTGGTGCTTACTTGTGTATATATTTTATTGCCTCGGTGACGTAAAGGGTAAAGAAACAGATGGAAAATATTTTGTTTTCCTTAATTATCCACCACTGTGGGATACCCATTGGCTTGGAGCTGTGGCTCCTCCCCTGCCTTGGACTCCATCCCTGGCATCACCCCAGCCAGATTTTAATAGTTCTTTATCTGCTGCTCGCATTGCTTTTAACTTTCACTTTTTATTACAACCCAGGCTAAATTGGGTGCTGGTTACTGCTCCAGCTCTGCCTGGAGAGAGCTCTCAAAAGCCAAAGCTGGTGCCAGCAAGTGGCTGCTGCAGAGAGCAGGGAATGGGAGAGCACGGGGTGAAGGGATTGTCACCATCCTCCTCCTCCTCAGCTGCTCTTCTGTGCGAGGAGAGTCCTGGAGGTCCCAACCTCCAGCTGTGGAGGTTTTATTCCTGCTTGGAACAGCCCACCTGGGAGTCTCCTCCTTCCAAAAGGAAACTCGTGAAGGCAAGCACTCCCTGTGCTTAAACCTGGGGCTGCTCCTCCTTGTGAAGGTGAAAACAAGCAGGGCACAGTCAGCAAAAGACAGAAAATAGGTTTGGGGTTTATTGGCATCATCATCATCCTGGGGATTTCTCCAGGTGAGAGGTGGGCCCTGAGCCCTGGTGCCCCGAGGCTCTGGAAAATGGAGCAAGGGAACAGCAAAAGGTGCTGATATGAACAACATATGGTTTTTGCTGGAGTTTGGCCACAGATTTAAGGCCTCGGAGTGGATTCCTGGAGCCTTCGTATCCTATCCCAGAACCAACACGAAAGCCTTTCCAGATCCATTTTCTAAGCTGTGCGACTGTAATAGTCCTATCAAAAATCCCATGTCCCCAGGTCAGGCGGGGTGCAGACCATCCTCTCCTGAAACCCCAGCCTTGCCGAGCCTTTCTTCCCTGACATTTCCCTCCAGCAACAGCGGGGGCAACCATTTGTGCCTCGTGTGGAAGGCCCTGGGGGCTGTGGCACAGCTGCTTTCCCTGGAGCTCACATCTGCTGCAGGAGCAGGGCTCCCCTGCCTGGCCCTGTGGGCCAGCTGGCCCTGCCTCCCTCCAGCCCACCTGGACTGGGGGAATAACTCCTGCATTTGGGAGCCTTTGGCACGCTTTGGGGGAGAGTTTTGATAACTGGCTCTGCCATCCCCTTTTGTGTTGCGTTTCCTGGGCTCTGGTGGTGTGGGAAATGAACACATTGGTAGCAGTTTTTCATTTTGGGGCACTGCAAAGAATCCAGTCCAGGAAAGTGCTACCTGCTTAATTTTGCCTTGATGCCAAAAAGCAGGGGAAGCCACCGTTGCAGTGAGATTCTTGCTAGCTCCTTGCAATTCCCAATAATTGGGATTTCCACCTCTATTATTTACAGCAGAAATGCTGAGCAAACCACTCTGCTTTTTGCCCATCGCTTAAAATATATTTTTAAAGGAAGGATGATTTTATTTGTGATTGAATGTCAGATGTGGTCAGTGGCCGTAGATCATCTGCAAAGTTTTTTGTGTTGCTGGTGGATTTTTAACAAGCAGAAAGTTGCCATGAAACAATTTGGAAAAGCAAAGGTGCTCTGGTAATCCTTTGGTTTTGGTGTTTGTATTTAAGCTCTAAAAAACCCCACAAATAAAAGGAAACCAACAGGCAGTATACAGTGAAATGCTTACAGGGAGCTACATTTTAGCACTGAAGTTAGATAAAAAATTCACTGTATCATAAGTGAACCATTTCCCCCTTGATTTGTGTCCAAAATATGAGGAAAAAATCTTGCAGCTGCATTATGCATTTTACAAAAGAACATATGCATGCATTTAAATCATTTACATTTCATCTTTGCTTTCTCTTATTTTTAACCCATATTATCGTGAGTGACAGCGTGTTTGGAAAACTGAGGTTGAAAGCAAAGTTTAAACTTTGATGCCCAGTTAGCTGAACTGCCAGCAGTGCTTCACTATTTCATGATTTTATTTCAAAGTTTGGCTCGTGCTTTTTTTTCCTTTCTCTCCAATGAAACGTGATTGAAACTTTGTGAATCTGGCTGACAAAAAAAAAAAAAAAAGTTAAATTATACTGCACTTGGTTTGTGCTGGTCCTGCCACAGTTCCTGCAGAGGAAGATAATCCATTCTTATGGAAGCAAGTCCTTGGGAGGATGCACAGCTTAAAAAGGTGATCTGGGTCAAGGCTGAGTTTATTAATCAGTGATCATTAGGTGGTATCAAATATTCCCCCTGCTATAAAATGGATTTTGATAGGAGGTGAGGAGGGGAAGGTAGAGGGGCACCAGCTCTGTCTTTTGTGGCCATTTCTCAGCACTACCATTTCTCAAACTCCAGACATTAGTTTGATTTCAGTCATCTACTCAGCATTTCTGAGGCGTTTTCCAAATGCTCCCAGGTGTGGGGATGCAGCGGGTCATTTCCTGCGCTGCATCTGTTAAAATCCTGACTGATCCACTTCTGCAGCAGGAGCCGAAAAAGAGTTTGGACCTGGAGGGGGGGCCGTGATGTTCTGTTCAGTGCCATCAGCAGGCAGCACTCCCCCGCTGCTGCGCGTGAACAAATAAAACCCGGCTTTATTGGCCTAGTTCTGGCCTTTTAATCACCCTTCAGTGAGGGATTGTGCAAGGCGTGAAGTGCGAACGCCCGCCCGGGGTCACGGCACTGACGGGGGCACTCGGGGCTGCCACGGGGCTGCCAGGTGAGGGATGCCCCCCTTTCCCAGGGGGACTCGGAGCTGTGCTCCAAGCAGAGGTACCAAATGGTGCTGGGCAGTGGGGTTTGTCACCTTCCCTCCATCTCACAGAGCTGTGACGCTGCCACCGCAGCGCTGACAGGACAGGGTGGCAGCACCCAAAGGTGCCCTGTGAGGAGCCAGCTGCAGCCTGGGCTCTGTCACACAGCCAGGCTGGGCCAGGGTGGTCACTGCTGCCTCTGAGCCCTGGGGCGTGCAGGGACACTGTGACACACGCACAGAGCCACAGGGTGTGCTTGTAAATGTGGGTTTGAAACCGGGATGTTTGCACACGTCTTGTAGATTCAGAGCTCCCCATACTTGCATGCCTAGCAGCTTGCAGAAATTCTTCCTCATTGTCTTCACCTTCCACAAGAGTTAAACTTCCAGTTCTTAATTTACTTTGCTGGTAAAGATTGACTTATAATTGAGGATATCACGTGGAGGACCTGTAACTTATTTGTATATCCATCCTTGCATGTTTAAAACCAAGTCAAGAAACTAATGAGGTTACAAAAATATTGCTGATCCTGGAGCAAATACAGTTGGAGAACATATGCTTTGGTTTTACATTTCTGCCTCTAAAAGGTGACATGTCCCGTGTTTGTCATTTAATTTAACATTCTATATATTTTTAAACGGCTGTATGATTTGAAATCTCCAGATGCCAGGCTTTGTGCTAAATGAGGTTGACAGTTCAGTGATGTGGAAGGCCATTATCTCACCTTTGTGCTTCTAAACTGTAGCCACTTGCCTCTGCCTGCTCATAATGCATTTACTGCCTTACAGCCCAGGAATTTTTAACACCTATTGAAAGCATTAATTAGCTATGCCACACTGATGAGCACTTTAAGTGAAAAGCAAGAATTGATGCTGCCGACTCTTCGAGTTGGTGTTTCTCCCTTTTCAGAGGATAAGGAGTACCTAGAGAAATGAAACCCCCGCATTCCTCAGGCAGATTCGAGCCCTGACTGTGCCCTGGCCATCAGCACAGAGTGACAATGCCACATCAGAGCTTCTGTCCACGTCCCATGGCTGTCTGTGCCTGGAACATGAGGCCGTGTCCTGATGAACGGCTCTAAATGGCTCCATCCCTGCCAGCTGGTGCTATCTGTAAACCAATAAACCAAAATTCAGGCTTTTGCATCCCATTACTGCTGTCCTGAGTCAGCAGGTCTCGCATAGGATCATTTTTCCCTACCCTTGGAAAACAGATAATCATTACTTGGCCCGTTGGAGTTCAGTAATGCAAGAATAAATGTGTCACTTGGATCTTAAAAGCTCACCAGCTAGAAACTCTCCCTCTTGTCTGATCAGGCCTCCAGTGCCTTTGATCACCATTTTCTCCTCTTTCTCAGCAGCAAACCTCTTGGTTTTCCCCGTTTTCCTGGGCCCTTGTGACAGTGTTGTGCTGCAGATCACAGCTGTGCTCAGGCACCATAAGGTTTGGATGATTAGTCAGCATTTGGTTTCCATATATAGCAAAAGTACGTCTGGAGAAAATATCCTTATACATATTTCCAGGCAATAGGATCAAAGCCCTCTCTAAGTTCTCAATTTTAATTTATCTCTTCTTGCTTGCTGTAGAAGGAACATCAAATGGAGTCTGTGTTTGTGGGAGGGAAGGGAGCCCTTTGCTGGGTAGTTTTGGGAGCAGCATTCATCCCAAAGCTTCAAATCCTGCCCTTTCTTCCTCCAGAGCCTTGTCAAACTCTGAATTTTGGGGTTTGTGCCTGTTTCTATCCAGGTGTGCCTTCTTTTTTTGAATCCTGGGACCTCTCCCATTTTTGTTTCATTTTTCCTCAGATTTTCCTCTTGTCTCCAGTCACAGCTGCTGAGCACATCTTCCATCCTTGTCACAGTGTTTTCTGTAGTTCTTAATCCCTGTGTTGGCTCTTTTTCTGCTGTAACACATGCACAGTTCACACCCCTACATTGAAGGAATTTTTGTTCCTGTCTTGCTGTCTCGTCTTTGGAGTTTTTTGGTCAATTCCCCCAAGCTCTCTTCCTGCTCCTAATATCTGTCAGTATTTGCCTGGAGAAGTGGCTGCCCCATCCCTGCAAGTGTCCAAGGACCAAGGCTTGGAGCAGTCTGGGATAGTGGAAGATGTTCCTGCCCATGGCAGGGGGTGGGAATTCCTGATCTTTAAGGTCTCTTCCCACCCACACAATCCCATGGCTCAATTTACTCCTCCACAAGAAGCAAAGATCTGGAAAGCAAAATCTGAACCTTTTCCAGATCTCCACTCATCATTCAGGTGTCAACACCCAAAGCTGTGGCCCCCACCAGAAATGTGAGAACCAGCAGCACTTGGAGCTGGGTCTGTGTGAGGAATTGCTTGGGCAGGTGGATGTTGTGGTATTAGAATGTTTTGTGTGTATTTATGGCAGCTTCATTAGATCCCTTGTTCTGTACCTTTCATCAGATTCTCACAGCAACAATTTGTAAACCTGGATGTTTTTGCAGTGTGGGCACTGCTGGAGACAGCCAGAGGTGACTGTCATTAGTGAGGAAGCAGAATACTTTAATCACACAAATCTTGTAACATTTTCATCCAAAGAAGTTTTCTGCCTTTTTAGTAAGTGAGGTAAAGCCAAGACATTCGAGACCTTTTTACATCACATTTTCAGAAAGGCCTTTTTTTTTTCTCCTCCAGATAGAAGATCTGCATTAAAAAAAAAAAAACAAAACCAAAAAACAAACCCATAATTAGTTTGATTTCAGTCATCTACTCAACATTTCTAAGGCACTTGCCAAATGATCCCAGGTGTGGGATTGCAGCAGGTAATTTCCTGAGCTGTATTTGTGGGGATGATTTTCTGTGTTAGAAGATGATATCAGCTCACCTGGCCCCTCAGTGACAGAGAAATCCTTTGTTTATTCATTTAGTAGGCAGATTAACCCTAATGAATCTGGCTTCCTGGAAATAGATACAGGGGGACAATAGCAGAGTGAGGAGTGGGGAGAAACGGGGAGAAAATTCCCTTTTCTTTCTTCACTTGGAAATAATGGTGGCTTTCAGAGCGGGGTGTTTTAAATCCGAAAGGAACGTGAAATATGTCAGCCAGAAATTCTTGATTTTGAACAAAAACTTTTCTTTTGTGCCTCAAAGAGCTACTGGGCCTTTCTTAGTGTGCCTGCTGTGATTCTGCCCTGCTGAACCTGTTGCAATGTTTTGCCCTGTCAAAAACTGGGATAAAGTGAGCATCTGAGATATTTGCATTTAAATCTTTATTGGTGGAGGACCTCAGTGGAATACAAGGTATTTGTTAATTATTATTGCTGTGTATTAGAGGTTCATAATCTGTTTGAGTAAATCATACATTACAGGAGAAAACCAGAGGAAAGCATTGGAGCCTTGATGGCTGAAAGAATTTTATTCTTTATGGAAATAAAGCTGTGGAATGTCAAGGTGTTTCTGTTACCTGAGCAGGTGTACTGGACAGGGGGCAATGCCCATACAGGGTTAGGCTGCACATTTTACTTTCTTTTCAGCTGTTCTCCCGTCTTGAGCTGGCCCAGAAAAGCTTTGAGGAGCATTTCAAACAGCTCAATTCCTCCTGTTCCTGCCGTGGGATGCAGCCAAGGGTTCCGCAGCAGGCATGAAAGGCTGTGCCACGTTTATTTAAATAAATGAGCAGTAATTTCTCAGCTCTTGTTGACATCACACTGGACTGTTATTCACAGCGCAGTGTGAGAATCTGCCTGGAAAAGCAGCGAGTCCCAAAGCCCTCAGAAACAGAGGGAAGGATGGTCACTGACTTCAGGGATATAAATCAGGCTCGTGGTGTTGCAGGCAGAGTCCCTGCACCATCACTCAGTTTATGTTCGAACAGCGTGAATAAATTAACTCATTCCAGCTCAAAGAGGGAATAATGCCGTGGTGAATTAAGTTGTGTGTATGTTACTAATTATGTATTTTTAAATGCATACACACGTTAAACAGTCAGGGTTTGAAATCAGGGGGAATCCTTGGAGTTTGCTAGCTCAGATCTCTGCTGGAAGCTACCAGTCAAAGTGTAGACATGAGTACAATGAATGATTTGGCTGCCTTTGAGAGAGGAACAATTTCTTGCATTTTTATGTGACTGGTACTCGAGATACATTATTCCCAAGACGTGGATGTGTAGACACAGATGTGAAAATCTCTTAACTTCCAACCAAACTTTTCCAGATCTTATCACTATAATTTATCCTTTACTCTCTGTAGACTTTGAAAAAATGTCTTCTTTCACATAACTTTATACATTGGAGGGAAAGGAAAGTTCTGTTCTTCCACATGGTAAGTGTTGAAGATGGGATGTTGTTGGCTTTAACACGCTGACTTTTGTAGTTGCCTGTAAAAACTCTAGAGTTTCAGAGGGGAAGTGAAAAAACAGAATTTACCTTTCCACAAAGAATAAAAGTTTCCATTGTTCCTCGTCTCCATCCCTGAAAGCACAAGCGGGCAGGAACAGATAATTTTTTGGATTTAACATCTATACTTGGGTGTGTGTATATGTGCATGGGGCAGCAATAAATTACCAATGAATGTGTTTGCTTTGTATGGAGATTGTTTTATCCTTCTTAAAGCTACTATTTATATAACCTTTAACCAAACAGAGAGTAGCCAGAGGATTTTTGAGAGTGAGAACTGTTTTTCTGGCTGGGGTGGGGAACAGCTCTCCCCCTTCCCCTCGTGCAGCAGGGACTCACCACGATGACGTGCAGACAATTTGCCAGGGATTTTTATTTTTTTTCCCCTTCTGCACGTGAAAGCTCAAAACAGATACGTGTCACATTAGGTGTCATTAAAATAGAGCTTGTGATAACTAACTAATAAATTGAGTGGTAGCTAATCACTTTCAGAAGATGTTGACACAGTTGCCAGAGACGACTGTCGTGGAGAGCCCTTGGAAGGAGCAGAGACTTGTCTGTGTTGGAGGAGTTGGGTTTTTTTTTCCCTTTTAGTGGAAACCAAAGGACAACAGTCATTATACGATTCTGTACTTTAAGTATTTTCATAATCCAACATAAATTGGCCCACCCAAGGATTATGTCTGTCTTATAAGGATGTGTTTATATAGTCATTGGGTGAAAGATTGCAGAAGTTGAACCACTAGTTTTGAAAGTTGAGCCAGACCAGGAAAAATCAGGATACAATTTGGCACTTATGGAGACTAAATGATTTCCTTTTTAGCTGCTGATTTCTACTGGGAAATGTATCCTTGGACTGAAAATTGCATCCGGAAAAATGTTTATGTAGTGTTTTTCAAATGACTGATTATTCCTCTAACCTTTAACACGCACTGTGTGTGATTTTCTTCCTTATTAACTCTTTCACAACCAAATGAACGATTTCCTTCACTGTAAATAAAATTAAGCATTTATTTCAATTCATGCAATATTTTAGTGCTGCAATAACGCAGACAAAGACAAGCTGGGGATTTTATTGAGTCAGGAACACAGGGAAATTCAGCTCCTCTGGTGTCAGACTCTCCTGGACGAGGAACATCCTGCTTTGACAGTGAGGCAGGCAGAGCACATGAACTTTTTATCCTGATTACTGCAGAGAAGGAGAACAAATATGTTCCTAACACACCGTCAGATGCAGCTTTCTGCCAGCCAGGGGAGATTTCCCCAAGGCTTGTGGCCGAGGTGGAGGGACCGTGCTGCCAACTACTGGCTATTACTGGCTGCTGAATGCAGTGAATGAATTCATTGTGGGCTTGGGGGATTGATCAGTGCACGTAGAACAGAACCAGGAGTTTCAGAGACATCCACAGATGCTCTGTCTGGAGTTAAAATGTTTTCGGTGGTGTTGCTTTCGCATAAAGACAAACTGTAATTCACTATAATCACACCGTGGGTATCCTCGTGTGGGAAATCCTCCCGGGGTGCCTCTCCCTGCATCCAGAACCTCATGGATGCAGGCTGGGAGCTTGCACAGAGGCTGTGCTGCTCTCAGAGCAGCAGCCTGACCTCGCTGAGCTGCAGGCACCGTGCAGACATCACAGGGTGGGACTGAGCCACGTGTCTTTAAAAGGCATCCAAAGGGATCCTGCACGGAGTGGATCCCACGCTAACAAATGAGTGGGTCTGGAACTGTAGCTTCCACTTTGGCAGAGCTGTCTGTGAATTATGGTCGTTTTCCCATGTAGAAACATGCTGAAATTCAAGATTAATTTGTTGAATTTCTGTAAAAAGCATCACCCAGCCTATCACAAGTCGTGTACTCCATAAAAACTGCTTGAGTGGGAAAGGGGAGACGAGAAAAGAGTGGCAAGAATTTTATAGTCACTGCTCCTGCTGGCCTGGCCCAAAAGGACAGGTTTGTGTCCTGAGAGAGGAAACAGAGCTGGAAAGAAATGGAATTCCAGCCTTGCCAACGCTGATGGATTGATGCAGAGATGTCCCCTGCTCCCAGCCTTGAGCTGTTCGTGCTCGCCGGGGTGATCTGTCTGTGCCTCTGGCATCAGCTGGGATTGAACTGCTGGAGAACAAAAGCTGATATTCCTTGTGGCAATAGTCAGTCATTCTTGGCGTGGAGGGGATGAGGGGAAGTGCCTGGCAGCTGCTCTGCTCTTTCATCTCTCCTTCCAACTCTTTTTGATCGTTTTTTTTCTCCTGCAAAGTTTTGGGAGATTTGTGTTTCTAAGCAAACAGGGGATGCAGCCCTGCTTACCTCAGATAGCTTTTCCCAGGAGCAGCGATTCCCAGGCAGTCAGTCTCTCCTGCATTTGAGGCAATAATGGGTTTAGGAAATTCGTAGAATGTTAACAGTCAAATGACTTTTAACCACCTATCCATGGAGTGAAATTTGGCAGATGACAGAGGAACCTCACGTTTTATTTTTTAAAGCCTAAATAGCTTGTCAGCTGTGCAGAGCCCCTTGAATTTATGAGACCTGAATGTTGGGGTTTGGGTTGGTTTTGTTTTTTTTTTTCATGTGGAACCCAGCAGAGTCTCTGACGGAAACTGTTGACCCTTCTTTGTGCTGTTTCTTTACTGTCTCGTCAAACATCTGGAAAACAGCATGTTTGCAGTCATTTCACAACATAATTTTGCATTTACATCATGTGTTATCTGGTAAAAGTTTTCTTGTTTTTTCAAGGAGAAGGGCCGGGGGGGTGGAGGGGGGGGAGGATAAAAGAAGAAAAAAATAGAAAAGGAAAAGAAAAATCAGCAAGTCGAAGGCTGCCGTGAGGCCAAGCGGTGCTGGTGGATGCTGCCTGCACTGAACACATGTTCAGCTCCCAAAAGCCGAGGCAGTTCCCAAAAATTTGGTAACCATTAGAGCACTTCCTAAGTCAGTTCCGGATGTCAGGCCCGGGCTGGAGGGGGAGAGGGGCGTTCCAGGGGAGAGAGGGCTCGGGGCTGGGCGCTGGTGGAGCGGAGCACGCAAGGCTCAGCCCCACAGGAAAGGGCCGCTGGCTCGGGGAGAGGATCAGGAGCTCAGCAGACGAGCTGTGAACTTCTCCCGCGACCCCGGGCACCTGAGGGCTCGGGGATCAGAAAGGAAATTAAAGGATCATTTAAGTGGAGTGGGACCAGACAAGTTCAAATGACGATTTTCATCTCTGAGCAAAGGAGCGCTGGGCTATATTGAATTCTTTGAAGTGACGGAGCACGGTCGGTGCAGGGAATGTTTTTGCTGCATTCCACGCTCTGCTTTAGCAGCTCTTCTAATAGAACCCGGCCCCAACTTTTCCTAAACCACCTATTTATAGTGCTCAAAAGATTGGACTTGGGAGCACAGTGTGTCCCCTTAACTGAATACTCTATGCTCCTTTCAGTGATCCGAAAATAGCTGCTTAGATAACTCCAAAATTCAAATGAATTTTAATTAATAAGCATAGTTAGATTATTTACTTGTGTTTTAATTAACACAGTGAATCTTTTCTCTTGCTCGTGGTAATAAACCTGAGCCTGCAACTCTGCAGAAGTTCACGATGAGTTCACAGCAAAGGTTTTCTCTCTTTCCTTCCCTTTTTGGTGTTCAGGATTGACCCTTCAGTCAGAAGCTGCTCTATCCCACTGGTGCTTTCTGTGGCTTTGGGAATAGCTTGGCAGAGGTCAGGCACAAGGTGCTGCCACTCTGAATCATGAGGAGGCTTTTTAATCCCCTCACAGAGACCCTCTTCACCTCCCAGCTCAAAGTGAACCCATCCTATAGTTTATATAGCCCAAAACTGGAAGGAAAGAAAGTAGACAATAGTAAATAATTCTGGTTTGTTGGTTTAGGACTGGAGATTTTCCTACATTAACCTGAATTTCAGTGCTGGAGTCAGCTTGCTGGAGAGATGTGATTCCTGGACCTTCCTGAGGTTTGGAAGTAGGAACAGTGGAAGATTCTTTTTATTTCTGTGATCTTTCCATAATCACTTTATCTCCACGGGCCAGATTTCCAGGTACCATAGAGATGAGTCTTAAGAGGAAAAAAAAAAACCAAACAAACCAAAACCCATGGATGGCAGCAGTTGTGGTTTTGGAAAAGCTTGCTCTGGGATTTTTGTTCAACAGCCCTTGGATGGGAGGATGCTTAGTGTGCTAATTTGGGTGCCAGTGCTCAGTTTTACAGCTCAGGGTTATTTCTCTGAGGTGCTGGCAGCTGGGGGAGGCACGAGGGCTTGGGTGTGCATTCAGCCTTTTTCTGTGGTGTCCTTGGCAGACACTGGTGCAGTCTTGGGGATTTGGACAATTTTAAGGAATAAGAACAACTCTTGAAATATCAATTGTTTCTGCAGTTGGAACATCAGGCAGGAGTTTTAAAGGGATTGGATGCAGGGGATGGACGTGAGCACAGATAACCTATGCAGATATTTTCCTTTTGAGATGACATCTGTTTAGTTGTGTTTATAAATAACCTTTGAAAACAAAAGAGGTTGACAAAAATCATTTCTTTTTTTCCATTGCAGTGATACATGAGGTGCCTTGGGAACGTGTTATCTTCTATCCATTTCCTTTTCCTCCCCTTTCAGTTCATTGTACACTGATTTTTTTTTTTTTTTGTCCTCTGGATATGTCAGGATGGTAGCACGAGGTATCCATTACCAAGTTTGTTTCCCTGAATGCTTTCTGGCAAGAGGCACAAGTGCAACCCCACTGAATTAGAGGAACCAAGCTCAAGGGTGAGAGCTTTATCGATAAAATCCCTTTATCCAGCGAGAACAATTTGTGCGCGCGCAGGAGGCTTTTAAATAATATCTCCAAGTGCTAAGCCTAGGAGGTAGGGATGGTTCAGTGGCTGATTATTTTGATGTGGGCCCTTCTTCCTCGAGGCCACTGAAGCCTTCAGGTTCCTCCAAGCCTTTAGTGGTCTGCACTTCAGTGTTATTCTTTCCCTGAGAGTGCTGATTAGTGACTTGCGGTATGGATGCTGATTTATCGCGGCCCAGAGCCGCCCCTTGGGGGCTGAGCAGAAACACTCATGAAGGAGCCCTGATTAAAAAGAGTGGTAATGAAGACAAATGTTTCGGAGGGAGTCAAGAGCAAACCAGGCCTTGGCATTCCCACTGCTCCTCTGAGCTTTTGGAGAGGAGGTAACGGTGGCCAAAGGAAATATTTCCCCCTTGTTGTTTATTTCTCATGGCACTGGAAAAATTTTTCTTTTCCTCCTGGGTGTTCTAACTCTCACTTGTTAACTGCTTTTCATGCAGGGTTGCAATTAACCCTTGGCAGATACTTACCATGTTCCCTTTATATTCACTCTATACATAAAGAAGTTTTTATGTTTTGACCTGTTAACCATTTTAAGATTCTTTAAACTTGACAGTTTCATCTAATTTCTCACGTCATTAAATCGTACTTTATTTTCCAACAGTCCATTCACAGGAGGTTTGCTGTTTGTTTGATATCTTTAATCATCTTTTTTCCACACTGCCCTTTTTAATAAGGAAAAAGAATGACAAAAAAAGTAATGCTTACAAACCAGGCTTTAAATCAGAGAGAGGTCAGAGAGTTCCTATCTAGTGTTGGACGTGTAACTAGACACAAGTCTCAAAAGCACATTGGTAGGTTCTGCATGATCCGACACTTCCATTAATCAGGAATTCAGAACAAAAATAAATGCAATTATTTCACCCTATTGTAGTTTTTTGGTTTTAATTCTGTGGGTTTTTCCACTTTTGAAGACAGGCCTGGGCTATAATTAGTGTATGAAATAAAAGCTGACTATGTGGAAAAATGTGCCCTGCCTTTATTGGTCTTTGCATTCTGCAAAGGTCTGGTTAGGTAGGTCTGTTAAAATCCATCCTCATGTCTGCAGTCACTTCCTTGTCAGATTTGTGCTGGTGTGAGGGTGCTGTGGATGCAGGGAGGAGCTGTATCTGCTGCAGGAGTGTCCACCAGAGCAGCTCCGAGCTGTGCTTCCCCCACCCTTGGAAGGGGCAGCACTTTACACTTGTCCTTGTGGAGTTTCTCCAGGTTCCTCTGAGTCCCCCTGAGGGGCTGCCCTGTCCTGCAGCACTTCCACACTCCCCTCCCAGTGTGGGGCTGTCTCTAAGGGTGAGCAGAGTGTCCTCCCTCTCTTCTTCCACGACTTCAGAGAGGACAATCCCCAGCACAGCCCCTGGGATCCTCCACTTGTACCAGGCACAGCCTGGCCTGTCCATCCCTCCTCTCTGCGTTTGGTTGTCCAAAACAACAGGGAAACGAAAAACAAAATGCAGCTGGGAAAATGCAAACTGAGAAAATGCAAAATGCCCCTTCCAGAGCTGGGAGCTGAGCATGGGCACCATCCCTGTGCCATCCCTCCAGCTGTGCCAGCAATCCTTGCTCCCTTCCTTTGGGAATCACATGCAGAGCTGGACACTTCCTGAGCACCGACAATATGTGGATGGCCCTTTGCATTCACTGAGAATTTCAGGGTTATTTCCCAAATGGTAATTAACTTTCTCATGAAATTTTAGCTCGTGCTTTGCTTTAGAACGACATTCTGACCTGTCATGCCAAAAGGTTTTTTTCTTCCTAAAATAGTGTGATAAAGGAACAGTTCATCCAAGAAAAAAAAAACAGGGAGAAGGGTTTTCTCTGATTGACTGGCCTCGTTCATGATGCACCCAAAAGGTCAAAGACTGTTTTGAGAAAGTATTTTAAAGGATGGGTCTGTGTTTTCTCTTTGTCTGAGAAGCTACTTACAGCTTCCATGGTAGTTCTTGCAGTGTTAAATAAACTCACTGTGCATCTAAGGCTGCTCTTTAATCTTAAATTGATTCTGATGCTTCCAAAGTATTAGAATGTAAACATTGCCCAGCATTAGGTTGGAAAAAAAAAACCTCACGAAAATTAAGGTTCCTTAATGCATTTTTGTCCAAGTGAATTATTTTTTAGGGTAGAGACAAAGGATGAAGCAGACATTGCACTTCACGATGAGTGAAAGGTTGTGTATGATTTGATGCCAGGGTTCTTAACTTTTATTTTTAAACTTTTTTTAATTGCTCACCTACTTAACTTCGAAGATCCAGCTTGACATCAGAAGCTCTCAAACCTATCTGTGAAATTTTAGAAGTGGCTTTTGGAAGTTATTTTGGAAAGGACTGTTTTGTACCCCTCCAAATCCCATTGTTTTAGTTCCAAGTGAACTGATCTACGTTTGCTCCACGATCGTACAGAATTCAGGAAATGCTGATTACGTGTGGCTGAGTGAAAAGTCTTGTGAGCTGTTTGATGTGAGAAACTGAGTGTTCAGGGGAGCTACACCTCGTTAGCAGCAGTGCCTGGACCATGAAGAGATCACAGCAACTGGTGGAAGCTCGGTGGCACCAGCCTTTGTCCCTGAGCCATCGCACTAGTCAGGATTTTGGGAATTTTGGGCTTTAAATCTGATTAACTTGTGGGTGTTGGAGAGCTAGTTTGAGACTGGCATTGCTGCACTAGTCACTTTGCATCACCATCAGCTGCCCACTAATTATCAGGAAATTTATAGCTGCATTAGGTAAATGTCACTTCACTGCAGTGGCCTGGAATAAGAGTGTTTTCTGCTCTGAATTAGCACCATGGGCACGTCTCAGTGAGAGTCTATCCAAGCAAGGAAGGGTTTGATTTATGCACAGGCTTATTAAGGCTTTGAGAAAGGGTAGCTGAAAGATGTTGTGTTGCTTTTTTGAACCGTAACGTCTCCCCCGTCGTAAATGTGTGTTTGTTTATTCATTAGGCATAATCACATGTAAAGTGTTTAAAAATAATTTGCTAATTCCAGGATGGAGCTGCAGTCAGCAAAGTGGGATTCTGTGTGTGCTCCATCTGCAGGAGCTCTTCAGGAGGATCATCCAGAGCAGGGATGGGGCTTGGTCTGAGTTCCTTTTGGTATTGAAATTCAGTGTTAGGGGATGTGATACTTCTGCAAATCTCAGCAACTCTTCACATCTGTGCAAAATCATAAATAATTTCTATAACTTATGTAATTATAAATAATATCTCTTAGATTCTTATTTCTGAGCTGCTCAGGAGCCTCTTTGACAGAGACTCTGGGCAAATAGTCTGTAAGTGTGGATTCAAGGATGCACACTTGTCCATTCTGATGCACAAACCTCTCTTGGAAAAAGCTGAAGCATCTCACACCCCTAAAGGCTCAGTAGAAAAGCAACTGGAATGTTCAAAAAAAAAAAAAACCTCTCACCTTCATTCTTAATGTACTGGAAACGAAGTTCCCAACTCTTCCCAAAAGATGATTGTGGAATTCACAGTCCTTCAGAACGATGCCAGGGTGTCTGAAGAGTTGTCACCACGAATTCTTCACAAATACCAGGGTGGGTGCTGGCTGCTCCTGTGTGAATGACGAAATCTCGGCAGTCCCAACGCTACAGAAATAAAACCAACCACTTAAGAAATGCTGGCTAAATTCTGCACGAATTTATCCTTTACACCTGTTGTAAGGAACTGAGTACTCTCAGTGGTGGCAGGGGAGGTTTGCTGTGACACAGGGGAGGTTTGCTGTGACACGGCAGCTTTGCTGCAGTTAATTAGGGATTGGAGGAGACTTACAGAAAGTCGCTGTCCACTGTTAAGCCCTTGGCTTTCCCTTCTCTCTTCCCTCTTGCTCCTTTCATGGTTCAAAGTGATGCAGATCACACAAAGCTTTTGCTGCATTCAGCCACCCTTTCTTCTGTGGCAGGACCACCAGCACCCAAACCACCTCCAAAACCCTCCAAAAAGGGTCTTTGTGTTAGATAAGAGCAGATACTTTACGCGTGGTTGTCAGAGGAATATCGTCCTTACAAAAGACAGTTCTTGCCCGCAGTTCTGCTCAGGGCTGTATTGAAGTTGCTTCCCTTTGTTCTTCCTAAAATGCACCCCCGGCTTCTGCCAGAACTCCCAATTCCAGCTTGCAAGGGAAGGAATTTTGAAATTCCAAAAGTAAATTCAGCCCCAAACAGGGTTCGTGCCCCTGCAGGCATTACAAGTGTCCTGTGAGGGGACACTTCATCTCTTCCCCCTGCACAGTTGATGCCCTCGAGTTCCTCACTCAGCAGGCAAACAGTGACTGCTTTGGGCTTTTTATATTGTGTGTCTCAGTGTTTAATTATTGGGGTGGTTTTCCTTGGGAAGTTTGAATTTTTGGAGCAAAATCAAGGCCTGAAAGCAGACATCAGTCACTCGTAAGCAGGTTTGTGTCTAGGTAACAAACAAGGCTGTATTTACCTGTTTGCACTCGAAAGCTTAGTTTTCATCATGGATTTTTGTTTGATTTACCACTGTACCAGTCAGATGTTAAGGGTCCATAAGAACTAAATATGAATTTATTTATTTTATCATTAATGCCAGACCTGTCAAAGTTTTCCTTAAGTGCTATGTGCAAAAGAAGCTCCTTCTCCCTGCCTGGAGAAGTGCTCAGTGCTTTGCAAGGTCGAAATTCCACTGATGTAAATGGATATCTTCAATCAGCCTAAAATTGGGCATTTTGCTGAAGATATTATTTCATGATTTGATGCCAGTATTTGAAAGGGTCCTGAAGGCTTCACATGAAAAGATGAAAGAGTTAAAATAAATAAAACTAAAGGATATGAGAGAGGATCTCCTGGAGTTAAAAAGTATTGTTACTTCATCTATCTGTGTGCACACACCTCTGCATCTTTTCTAGTTTGCTTTGCTTGCCTTGGAAGCAACAAATCACAGAATCCTGCAATGTTTTGGATTGTAAGGAACCTTAAATCTCATCTAATTCTACTCCTGACACCTTCCACTTGGACCAGGTTGCTCCACGTCCTGTCCAAGCTGGCCCGTGCAGTAAATAAATTATTTATTATTTACAAGACAAACTGCATCACCCTGTTCAGTAAACAGGAACTGTGTGGATAATTTGAGCTCAACAAAGTGTAAATGACTTTTTTGAATGCTGATAGATCTCCGCCACGACTTGGCAAAAGCAATTGTGTAAATCCTGTAGCCTTTGCAAGGAGCTGACAAAGCAGGCAGAGGTTTGGAGCAGCTGCTGGCTCAGTTCCTTCAGCACCAGCTGATGTTTCAGGGCCTTTCCTTGGCCATTAGCAGTGGGCTGTGAGAAATAAGTTTTTAATCTCTGTTTCATGTTTTGCAGTGATTCACAGTGATAATATTAAGCTTGTTTCCCAGCGGGAGAACAGGCAGCAAAGGTCTGGATTCACTGACAAAATTCTCCATTCCCTGGCAGCAGTGATGACCTGTCCAGGCATGACTTTCCCCTCACAGTTCTCTCTCTGAGAGCTGCATTCATATTCTTTTTCAGCCAAGATCCTTCTCTATTCCAGAAGTTAAAACATTCCCGAGATGGCAAACGGGCTTGGAAGGTTTGCTTCAAAAGATGCCTAATTACTGTGTGTATTTCTAACCCTCATTGTGAATGCTGGTCTCCAGGGAAACAGGTGAGCACAGGGCAAGGAGAGGGAGAGGAGGCTCCTGCACAGCCTTGGGAAGGGGCTGAGCCTTGGGGTGCCCCCAGCCTGGCATTCTGGAGCCTGGTTAATGTTTTGTAAGCTGGGCAGGTTGTTTTTCTGGAATGCAGGAGTGCATTGCATCCATCCCTGTAACAGTCAAAGGAGGGTTTCTCATCTGCAATAGTAAATTAATAAACAGCCAGACTGTTCTGGCATCAAACTTTTATACCTGTGCTTTTCTATAAGAAATGACCTTATATAATTAGGTACATTACAGTGACATCAATTTATAATGTATATATATATATATACAGTGGAGCATTGGATATTGTAAACTCTTGTTGTGTTCTAACTTGGAAGTGTTCTGACAAACCCCGTCTGGGTGAAAAAACACACGTTTTCCTCTAAATTTAACCTGTTTGATCATTTTGCAAATGTGTTATTGCTTCGATGCAAACAGAATTGCAGAATGGATGAACTGACTCCTCGTGCACCACAAAGGCACTTTCGGTGCTGGCGATTTCTTGCTGCCTCTTCCCACGTTTCATACAGAGCTGCTCAGAATCAAACACGCTGCTTTAAAAGTACTTCGTGCAACGTTCCCAGAACATACATAATTTTGAGCAACTTTACTGACAATTGCTTTTTTATGGGCCTTGATGGAAGGGAAGGACAATCTTGCCATTCCCTGGAGGAGTGTCTGCCTTTGCAGACGGAGACGCTGCTGTGATTTGATGCAGGCTCCGAGCGCAGCCTCCCAGTTTGGGACCAGTTGGGGAGGCGGAGGTGGGGAGCAGGGATGTGGCAGCTGTGCCCGGGGAGGGCTGGTGACACTGGGGTCCCCCTTTGTGTGGGATGTGGCAGCCTGACTGTTATGGGATGCTTGGGATGGCTGCTCCCAGTCCGGCATCCTGTTTCCCAGGACACTGCATCACCCGGTGTGATGTTTACCCACCCAGCTCTTAAATCCTTGTTAACCAGCTTGACAACATGACAGCAAGACACGGGGGGCTTTTATTTGGTCCAAGTTTGGGGCACTGTTGAGCAGGTTGGAAAGGAGAGAGCCAATGACTCCACAAGTGTCCCAGCCTCTCTTGTTCTCAGGCTGGTGCTGGAGCAGTTCTTGCTCCCCACCGACAGCTCGTTGAATGCAAATAATGAATGTTAATCCAGCCTCATTGTTCCAGGGTCAAACACCAAAAAAAAAGGAATCAGTCAGGGTGCTGGCATGGTAAATCGTGTTTGTTTGCTTTGTGCATTAGGTTGGGTTCTGCCTCTTTTTTTTTTTTGAGGCATTTTCAGCGTGTGCTTTTCACTCCCCGTGTGTGTGAGAGAGCAGGACTCCAGCTGGGCTCACTCCTCCTCCCGAGGTGAGGACTTTTGTCCTCTATTTGTTGTTATGCAACGTTGTGCTGCTTTCAGTGATGAAGGGGAGGGGAAGGAGAAAGAATGGGCTGCCAATATGACTGTGATATTTGGATGATTTATCTCATTCCTCTTCTGAGTAACCTAACTTTGACATTATCCGTGAACTCCGAGCCATGCTCGCGTTGTTCTTGCTGGTAGAAAACACAGCAAGGATGTAGTGGGTAATTGAACCCAGATGCACCCAGGGCTGCTCAGCCAGACTGTTATTTTAGCCTACACTAGTAGGTTTTTAATACGAGTTTGACCTTACTTTGAAACATTCTCAAAATACCATACTTTAATATCAATTTATACACTCTTGCTTTAAGAGCGGGGCAGAGTCACTGGAAAAAAGTAATGAAACACTTTCTACCTGTTAATGCAGGAGATACAGAAAGAGGTTTGGAGTTAATTTCTGTGTCTAAGGGAAGACAAGCTTCACATTCTGCCTGTCTAATTGGGGTTTTATCCTGTGCCTGGGGTTGGGATTGGGATGGTGACCATCAGGGAAAACCTGTCAGCTTTCCCTGGCCCTTCCCCTGCAGAAGGAGGAACATTGGGCAGGGAGGCTTTAGGAACTCAGGGATGGGAAGATTTACCCCTAGTCCATATCAGTGAGTTATTAAACAGAGTTTAATAGCCACGGTAAACATTCATCTTAATTATTTTTAATAGGAGGTGAATGCTTTGTGTACGTGTTCCGTGAGGTTAAGCTGTGTTAAACAGCTTAGAAATGCATTCCTGATTTAAAAAAGAAAAAACAAAAAAACCCAAGCAGCCCATGCTTGTCTGCCAGGATGGTAGTTAGATTTTGACATACATGTAATGTACTTTCCATACCCAGGCTGTGTTTTCCTAAAGGAGGAGCAGAGCCCTGTCTCCCTCCTCAATACGTGCTTTGTCAGTCACAACTGAGCACCAAAAAAAAAAAATCTGATGTATAATTGAATTTCCTGTGAAGATAGCATACCTATTTCTGCTTAAACAAAACTGGTTTTCATTCATTATTGCTCCACTCAGGTGGAACCGAGCTTGCTGCCTTTCTAATGTGTCTGAATAAGTATTCTTTAATAAAGAATAATAAAGGAATTAAAGTTCTGTGGTTGTGCATCAACAGCTTGGAGTAAAGTAATAGCGAAACAAGATTTTGTGGTAGATCTTGAAGTTAAATGCTTAAACTGATTGATTTTTTTTCAATTTCACTCTAATTTTTAGGGTTAATTCTTGTAATTGCTTGCGGTGAAGCGGAGGAGGGATATTTGAGGGATATTGAGAGGGGGTGGGTTGAAGTTATTTTAAATTATTCCTGAGGTGTTGCTGTGCCCAGCGATGCTGTTCACTCCCAAGCCTGGTCCAGTGCTCGGTGTAAAAAGCCAGGCTTTAATCGGAGTGATGGTGGCAAACGGCCTCAAACCTGTTTGGCTTTGGGCACTGCAGCTTCAAATACGGAGAGCAAGAAATTAAAAATGGGTTAGTGTTTTTCTTTCTGTTCTCTTATCAGAAATGTTCACTCAGACTATAACAACTGTTAGAACAAGATAACAACTTCAGGCCAGCTGTCAAATGTTTACCATTATCAAACCTCTCCCTAGGGTAAGATGCGACTTTGGCTCGCCTCACCGGCAGTAATTTAATTTTTCCTTCGTTCTGACTCGGAAATGGCAGCATTTTTCAAAGCTTCCTCCCACTGATGGCTGAAATTTTCCTTGTGAAATGATTTCCACCAGTCTTGAATCTTTCTTGCTTCTGCCGTCTTCACCTTTACTGATGGTTCTGCAACTCATCACCAGCTATGCGAACTGACAGTTCACATCCTGGGGCAGCAGCCGGGGCTGGCCTGCAGAAAGGAGCAGCCTGACCAAATTTACGCTCACAAGATCTCTTAATTCACAAAAGCATTTGCTCCAGTTCCTGCTCTCTGCTGCAGGGGCTTTGTGGGGGGGTGAGCAGGAGCGGTCGGAGGGGAGAGAGGCTCTCTTCACACTCTGCTGAGTACACAGCCTTCCGAGATGAAAAACAGACGGAAAGAGACATTTCCAGCCATCTTGCTGATCTGTGCAGGGGTTCACTGAACTGTGCAGCATAGCACCAGACCCATGTATCATTTAATGTGCTAATTTCTCCTTTGTTTTTTTGGGTTTTGTTGTTTTGTTTTTGTTTTTTTTTTTCCCCTGAGTGAAGGAGTTTCTCATTTTGTTGACAAGCACATTAAAATTAAAAGTGGGAACAGTTAAAAGAGAACCTAAAAATGTAAACTCGATACCCACCGGTTCCTTCCTCCTTTGACATCAGAGCCATGGAGAGATCTGCTTAGTTTTGAAAAGCCTCTGACAAATGAGAATAGTCAGAATAAGTTTTCTATTTGGTCTGAACTGCACGGAACATCATGATTATTATTTTTTTGTTGTTTTGCCTCCCTCACAACCTGAACCACATGCCATATGCTTGCCCAAATGCTTCCCCTTCTTGTACTGCGAGACAGATCTGAAAGTTTTGTTCCATTCTTTTCCTGGAGAGGGATTTTGTTCCCTCTCCCACCCAAGGCAGTTTGCAGCCAGAGAAAAGTGATGCTTCCCCTGGCCACCGGCACGGCCGGCTGTGCTCACTCCCTACCAAAAGGTCACTCAGACACTTTTTTTGGGATTCTTTGGCTCTCTCTCTCTGTCGAAAGCTTCTCCTAAGAATAAACCGTTTTACATTTTTGTGATTGCTTTGGAGGAAAAAAAAATGTGCTATAATACCAGAATGTAAATGCAGGGGGAAGCAACATTCCGAGTAACCTGATCACACTCCTGTAGTATTTGCTTTGGTGCTTTCCTGTCATTTGCTGTCCAGTTGTTTAAGGAGCAGCTGCACGGTCTGGTAAATTAATATATGTTGTAGGCAGAAGTTTAGACAGAAGAAAAAGTTAACGTGGTTTGTACTAACACAGATCCTGATCCCGTTAACTGGTATTCTAATCGAGGGGGGAGGAATCTCTCTTTACCCTTTTTCATGTGCAAAGTAGTTCCGTCTCTCAGTAATGGCGGGGTTTTACAAAATAAATAGAATATATATATATTTGTAACGGGATCGCATGTCCTCAGCATTAACTCCACTTGTATGTTCTGTTTTTGGAGCTTTTAGGCATTGTGAGAAATATATGAGAGATTTGCAAACAGGGGCAAGGAAGGGTCAGATGTATCAAATCCGTGGATTCCTGCAAGCAGAGATCCTGCCTTAGAAATGTGAATTAATAGGAGAGCTTCCTTCTGCAGGGATTTTGGAGGAGCACAAACTAGTGGTGACTGGTCGAGGTATTTGTCATCCTAATAACTGACAAAATGGAAAAATAAACACCAATCTTATCAGTCTGCAATTTTTATTTTTTTTTGGTTGGGGATGAAAGTGTTTGAAGAAAAATCATAAAGGAATCCGTGGTAGCTCAAGGAGGTTAAACTCAACAGTTGTTCCCTTTGAAGTGTATGACCACGAGGTTAATTGCCAAAACTGCTCGTGGAAAAGGTGGTAACAATTTAACAAGACTGTACAACTGCAGGACTCAGATCAATATCAGGTGTTTGCAGATGGGGTTGTTTGGGGGTTGGAGGGGGGGCGGGTTTTGGGTTATTTTTTGGGGTTGGTTGTTTGGGTTTGTTTTTTTGGTTTTTTTTTCACCTAACAGGAAAAAGGGGAGAAAAAACCCAGAATGAGAACCAGAGGCCGGGGGTGGGGGGGGGAAAGAGAAGAAAAGCCCCGACTAAAGAGCCAATAATTCCTTGTTTGCTTTGCCAATGAGGCTGTAATTGGGCGGGAGGTCAGCGGCAGCCCCGGCGCTGCTCAGCCCTCGCAGCTCTTCCGTCCCTTCTCCCGGCTCCTGATTTATTCATCCCAGCCAGGCTGCGAGCACTTCACAGTTCAGGGCACGGGGGTTTTGAGTTTTTGCTGCTCACAACCCGGTTTATTCCAGGATTTATTCCTCTCTAGGTTCGTTTGTCCCTTTCTGAAAGCGCCGCGCTTCCACATCTTTCTTAATTTAGTGGGAACAAAGTCTTTAAGGCTGGAATTCCCTGAAGCCCCTCCAGAAAACCCAATTAGGTCGATGCAATATCATAATTGGGAAGCTGAAATCCCTTACCATTAGTTACACTGGGTAAACAGAGATGCAGAAGTGTGATGTAAACAGAAGGAGAAGAAATTCTTTTAATGTTGCTTTGCACTTCCAGAGAGGGAGAACCTTTATAATTTTAACAATATCATCAGGGTGTTTTAATTTTGACATCCTTCTCGGAATTCAGAAGTGGGTTGTTGTTTTTTTTTCCCATGGTTACGTTTTAATATCTATAGCAATTTGTGGAACTTGGAAAAATGTGTACAAAGAGCAGCTTTTCCAAGCTATTTTCTTGTAGACAAAGAGTTGGCAATGCCTGAAAACAATGAGAAAAAAAATCTTTAAATCGTTAACTAAACTCTGAACGTCAAAGAAAATTTGTTTGTGGTGAAAAGCTTGCTCACCAGTCACAAATCCCTATTTACGCTGGGTTTTCCCTGTCAGATGCCCTTAATGAACTGCCAGATTTATTAACAGCAACTCAGATAATACTTTGATGGCTCAGTGGTCGACTGAGCCATCAGCAGAACTTTGATACCTTTGTAGTACAACACCATTTACCTGCTCAAAGCAGCCAAAGCAGCAGCCTAGATCCTAAATTCAATGCAAACTGTAATCTCCCCTGTGGTGTTGTGCTGTTTGCATGTTGGGCATTAAGAGCAGAACCTCTCGTGGGGAGAATCCTCCCTTTTGGAGCTTTGTGCTGCTGCTGGAGCATCCCGGGCTGCTGCTGCTCCCGGGAAATGTTGTGTGCTGATGGTCGGGATGGGACTCAGGATATCACATCTCCCTGCTCTGCTGGAGAATTGGGCATTTGGGTCAAGGGGGAGGCACCCAGATAATGACAATCTCAAGTACAGCTTGTATGCTGCTGTTTTATTTTTATAAACAGAATTAAGTCCCAAAGTCGGGGGTCTGTGAGCAGTGATTACAGCTGAGGGGTGAGGGTTTAGAAACCTCCAGTTTCCTCCTTTCCTGTGAGACCTGAGAGCTCAGCTGGCTGCCAAACACCTCTAAATCTGCTGTGGCATCTTGTCTGCCAGGAGCCATTGACGTTTTTACAATTCAATTACAGCTCTTACACTGTTCCTGTGCCAGGGATGTTGTACAGGTGGCAGGAACCCCAGTTGCAGCCCTCCAAAATGTACCTGCCAGTCCTGGTTTTTTATTAAACATACAATTTATAGCAACGGTGTTATAGAAATGTAATTCACACCTCTGAGAGGCAGAAGAGGTCGGTTTACAAGGGTGATACCTCTGCAGCATTGATTGAGGCTCTGCCCATGGAGACAATGGCATGATGACGCCAAATGTTGCTTAATGCGGACCTTATTTTTATTATATTTCAAACTAAGGTGGTCTCTGATGGGATCCAGCAGGTCAGTGTGACTCAGCAGACAGAAAAACTTTGCTTTTTTGGGCTGCCAAGCCAGTCTCAGCCAGAGCAGAGAGGAGCCAACCCTCATTCAGTTTTAAACTTTATTAATATTTCCTCTTCATTATGAAAACACAAACTCGCTGCAACACAGGAGGGGAAGATATTCTTCAACATCCTTTTTATTTGTTTAAAAAGGGGCAGGGGGGAGAAGAGAGGAAAAAAAACCAAAAAACCCAGGCTTTGCAATCTGCATATGCAAATCCTGCTGTGATTCTCCTAGACAGGAGGAAACCCTAACTCTCAATAGATATTTATTTTCTAAATTGGCGACAGACATGCGAGCGAGAACGTTCAAATGACTTCAGCTCTCTTTCTGCCTTCATTATGTCAGGCTTGCAGATCACATATGGCATTATGGAAATCGCTAAATGAAAACCATATTGATCAGCATTGAGAACAAATGTGGAAAAGCTGGGCTGAAGGAGGAGAGGTGGAGAACTCTGCTCCTCTCTTCAACCAGATAGGCCCTCGTTAAGGCCTTTAATCATTTATTAATGTAAACTCCCTCCTTCCCTTTCCACTCAAATTACCTCAGCCATAGAGCATCCTGCTCCATTTATCTTTTAATGTTTCCTTTATTTAATTTATTTTTAAGCTATACATTATACTTTTATTACAAAATCAAGGTTTGGTTGTTGGGTTTTGTTGTTTTTTTTTTCTCCTTTTCTAAAGGACAGTGTTGAGCAACCAGATTTGATAAAAATGCTCCTGTCTGAGCAGTGAGGGGAAGGAGCAGGAGTGGGATTTTTTTTTCTCTGTGGATGGCAGCCTTGGTGTGCCAGAGGAGTGGCAGTGAAAAGGAGTGTGTGTTACAGAGCCTCCCCCCACTTCACGCTGTTTGTAATTAAGGTTGTGTCAGCATTTCCATCATAAACCCTTGTTTACAGGGTTTATAATTCAGCTGTGAAAATTCGCTCCAGGCCAGATTTGACATACAAGGGCTCAACCTCACGGTAAAGAAGGTTTCTTGCCCTCCCTCCTTCCCTCAAACCTAAAAGCTACTCAGTTACTACCTAAAACCTTTCTTTAAAAGGAGAAAAAGAAGAGGAAGGTGTAGTGGTGGGCGTTGGGGGAAAATTGGAAAATACTGTTAACCAAAAGAAGCCTTGGGCCAGTGTCCTGTGTTACTCCTAAAAGTCACGTGGAGGCTTTTACGTGACTGTGCCGTGCCAATTTTAGGAGATTCGGGGTTTTTGGTCAGGCAAGAGATCACTGACTTGTAGTCATTCATCAAAATCTGGAGTGATGGACATCTCAATCCTGGTGTCCCTTTTCTTGAGCGCTCTGTCATTCCCTCACGGTTTAGTTTGCAATTTCCATGACAATAATGAGAGGGTTCTGCTCTGAAATCCCTGCTGGTTTCTGCTCCTGATGAAGCTGTCGCTGGCCCGTGGGGTATTTCCCAGTACCCTCTCAGCTGGGTAATGTAGGCTGCTCTTAGGGATAATAATATACTTTTTACTTGGAATCTTCATCTTTCCCACAGCAGAAACCGTTTCACTGGCATTTTTTAACCCATTTGGTTTTAAAAAAAAAAAAAAAGGGAAAGAAGTTGGATTTGTGTGTGAGTTCGGAGCGGTTGGATGCCTGTTGCGTGTTCATCTTAAAAATACTCACAACACCCATGAGGAAGAGGCAGAATGGAAGAGGCAGAATGGAAGAGGCAGAATGATTTCCCTGTGCCCCAGACTGATGAGGAAGGTGGCAGTGAGCAGGAAGGTGCCCTGGGTTGGGAGCTTTGCTCCAGGTCTGGCTCCCTGTGCCTCGTGTGCCCAGGGCACGCTGCTCCAGGAGCAGCTCGTCAGCCTGGGCTGGGGATTGCTGGGCTGCTGTCAGTTTTAGTTAAATCCTTTTCATTTTAATGTTTCCATATTCTCTGTGATAACAGACTTCGAGTCTCAGCCGTGGAGATGGCTCCTGATTGATCTGGAATGATCCTGGCGTCACGCTCTGCGGAAGTCTCATTTATTTTAAGTGGTATTCCAGATTTCTACCCTTTTTTTTTTTTTTTTTAGGAGGGGGCAATTCCTAAGGGGCAGCAAAGATACGTGCAGTGATGTATCTCTAAAACATGCGTGTAAAACGTATTCTGCCCTTCCTCTTTCTTGCACACTCACCCACTTCCAATTTCTTTTCCTCTTGGACTCGCATTACAATCCTACTTTCCTTCCCCTGCTCTCAACATCAAACAGTCTATAAATTACAGCAAGAGTGCTGTCTGTGGCAGACATACAGCCCTTGTTTGTGGCAGAAGAGCAGAGCATTAAACAGTGAGTGGACTATGCAGAGAGCTCTCTCTCCTCTCCCCCCCNCCCCCGTTCCCAGTGGGAGTGTTGTTTATAGAGCATTATAATTTATAACTGAAGAGAGTGGATTTAATTTCAGCGGAGGGGGCTCGCCAGCGGGGCGCCAGCCTGCAATCATATGAATCAGCAAGCTGCAAACTCTATTGAATGGAAAGTATTATCGCTGGCCACAAACGGACACTGTTTCTCCTTAAACAACTCCCTCGGTGCAGGAAGACGTTGTCTTCATTCATCTATTTTACATATCTACTCCTGGTTTAATTTTTTTGCTGTTTCCTAAAAGTCTTTTTCTTTTTTTCATTTTTTTTTTTGGGGGCGCATCTTTTCTTTTCTTTCTTTTTTTTTTTTGCTGCCTGACTTCCTGGTCTGACATTGGAAACTGATTATTGTCTGGATGTTGCTGATTTTGTAGCTCTTAAAATTGCCTTTGCTTCTCTAGCGTGTGTGTTTTGTTTTGAGTTTCTGAAATGCCATTTCCCTCTGATCCTGTGTACAAGCAACTTTTATGGGAACCGAAGTTAAACATGCAAACAAGAGGATGATAATCCATTAGCATTAATATTGTAAAATGGTAGTCAGATTCAATCACAGGAAGTTTTATTTAATCATGGATGTTTTGTGCATTTCTCTTGCACAAATGGAAACTCTTCCCCCCCCCCNCCCCCCCGCCTCTCTTTAGTCTTGGAGAAGTTTAGCATTTTGTCCTTTGAAATAAGACCATCAAATCCATAACGAAGCTGGATGAGTTTCTGAAATACTTTCAAGCTGCCTTTGCTTTATGTTTTGTATCAGTTGTTTTTGTGCTGTTTAGGAGAGGGCTGACTCATGGGGTGATGTTTCCTATAAGGGCTTTATGCAGCTCCTGTAATTTATTAGACATTTGCAAGCAGAGCAGTAACACAATGCATTAACAGCCTATGGCAAGGACCAGTTTTACACTTTAATACGAGTTACTATTTTTCTTTGGCTTTCTTTTTATGAAATAATGGCCAAGCTTTAAAAAAATCCCCAGCAGTGGGATACACAGGGCAGGTTGGATGGAATTATGGACTTGTGAGCTGGGAGGTAATTGTGCAGCAGAATACCTGAGAGCTGCTGCCTGTCTCCCCTTCAGAGCAAAGCTTCTGTTGAAGTTTCAACATTTTTAAGGAGTAGAACCTTTTCTTTTTAATCCTAAGCCACAGAAAAAACTCTGCTGCTGGTGCTGTGTCCCACGGGGCTGGCCCAGGTGCTGCCCTGCCTGGGGAAGGGGTGCTGGGAGGGCACCACTCCCATGGAAACCCTCCAGAACAGCTCTCCCACTTCCCAAAGGAGGCTTTGGCCGTGTGGGAGGGCACAGGGCGTTAGGGGAGTGTTAATTCTGCAGCTTGTGTCCCACACAGCTGGGCAGGGCGAGGATGGTGTTTCTCCTCCCTGCCCTACATAGGGCTCTGCAGCCCTGACCAAGGAGCTTTGTGTGTCTGGGGCTGATGGAGTGGGGGCTGCCCCTTCTCTTCCACGGGCAGGATCTGTGCCATGGCATCCATTGCTGAGCCTTCAGGAGCCTCCCTGCAAATTGGCCTCCTTCTGCACCCCTTCCCCTGCAAAAGCATTGCCTTGGCATGGCAGATGTGCTGTGAGAGGCAGCTCTGGAGGTGTTTCCTCCACAGAAACATCATCACTCCTGTGCTCCTGCAGATGCCAGCAGTGACAAATGGCAGCTGATGGAATGTATTTGAAATAATTGTGGGTTTGGTTTTTTTTTCGGTTCTGTGTGCTCTGTAATTTTGCCCGACTTGAGGCAAAGTTGTGCAGCTCCACAGTGCGATGGATCTGATGGAAGCTGTGCTTTTGTTCAGCCCACAGAGCAGGGGCATCAGTCTCTCTTTGCTTTGCATTGCATTTATGAGCATAATAAAGTTATTGCCCTCCTTTTCACAGAGAGATTGTCCTGCATTAGCAAAAAAAGCCACATAAATTATTTGCAAATGAGTGGCTTGTTTTTGCCTATCGATTTCCCAGAAGTGGCAAAATGCTTTAGCTTATGTTCACGACTATTTATAAAACGTAAAATGTATTTTTCTCTCTGCCTCTTGGCACAGACAGGGAAGTTTGTTAAAGGATTAAAGGCTCCATCCTACTGTTCCTCCCTTCACCATTCCACAGGCTTTTAAACAGTCTCCTTGGCTGTGTTTTCTATGCTGAACTTCATGCTGAATTCCAAAGGTACATGAAATAATCACAGCTCTTTAATTCCATAGCACCACATACGGCCCTTTTGGTCCCCTCAGGGGGAAAAAAACGTTGTAAAATCCAAACCTGTAGGTAGATTGGAAAGATACAGCCCTGTACCTTCCAGTTTCACCTCATTACCTCTTTTGTATGTGTGAGAACTGTTCTGCACTCCAGAATGATCATATTTTATACTGTTTAAATCTGAGTCAGAGCTAGTAAACATTTTGGGCACACAGAGTAAACTAGTTAGTGTTTAACTTCGGCTTGCAGAGACCGAGATGATTCGCAGTGTTAACATTTTAATTTCTTGTTCATTCTGAATTAAATTTGGCATTTTAAATCATTAAGGATTTAAGTTATCTTCCACCTTCTTCTGTCTAATTTTCTCAGTCCTTTTGAGAACATTTGAAATGCTGGGCTACTGTAAAAAATATTTTAACATTCTGGTTGGGAGATAAGGATGATCTGTATCTGGAGCTTTCCTTTTCTCTAAAAGAAAATACCTGCAACAAACGTGAGCAAAACCTGCAACGTGTTTAAAATGAACAGCAGCAATGTCACCTGAAGTAGAGTCAGATGCAGTTGTAGCGTTTTGAGTGCAGCAGAGCAATCTCTTGAGGAATGCTCAGTTAGGGAGGTCTGGCTGGTTTTATGTAGTTCAAAATTACTTGATCAAAGAATTTCGAGAAATAAAATGCAGAGCTAATCTTTATTGAAAATATACTTTTATTTTACTAGGTGACTTACTACTGTGTAACACCCCTCATTTCGGGTTACATGTGCTCCTGCTGTAGGTCTCGCTATAATAAAGACATTTTTTTGGGTTTGCTTTGATGAAACTTCACAAGAGCCGTCTGTAGGGGAGAAATACAATTTCCCCTCTGCTTTAATTGTGCTCTGCCCTGTGTTTGGCTCAGTTAACCCAATCAAGGGAGCTGCACTCGGGGATCTGAGTGGATCTTATCAGCACTGAGCTCTGGCTCCTATTTTTCCCCCCCCGGTGCCCGTTTGGGAATGAAAACGTGCCGGGCAGTTTTATTTTCTCCCTCTCGGCACACGGGGCAGGCTGGGGGCTCTCAGGCCCACGGATATCCCCCATTTCTGTGCCTCAGAGAGGGGTCACGTCCTTATCAAGGGTTGTAATTGATAACAACGTGGTGGTTGGAGGCGGCCCGGTGACCTTGGCACGGCTTTCCTCACTCCCTCCCGCTTTGATGTGATGCGGCAGCTGATGGGGATGCTCAGGTCAGGCAGAGGCAGCTGCCTGGCAGCGCCACTTTAAAACACTTCTGACCTCCCCAAAGTAACCAAAATGCCCATCTTTCTTCATTTGGCATAATTAATACCTCCTATTTCCATTGACTTTGATAAACTGAGTATTCCCTCCCCCTCCTTTTTTTTTTATTTTATTATTTTATTCCCCGTAGCTTTCAGTAACGATTGCAGGAGATCTGCAGTTAAAATCTTTTACAGACTCTGGAGAATTAACATGTTTGGGAAAAGCTCAGATCAAAAGTCTCAATTAGGTGGCAGCCTGGCAGGAAGCTTATGGCCACATTAAAATGGGAAAGTTATTTCATTTTGAGTATATTTGTGTTTTCAGTAGCCAGCGTGGTAAGCTCAAGGCAAAAAAGGCACATGTTGGATCTCTCACCAAGGAAATTCTCCTGCTCTTAGGAATTTGTAATTGGGGGAGATATGCACAATAACTGCAAGTGCTCCGTGTTTAATGTGGATCCTTCTCGAGGAGAACTTTCTGAAACAGCAGCTGGAGGAGCTGATGAAATACTCTTTTTTTTTTTTTTCTGTCATAAACGTAGCCTGTGAATTATTACTGTCACCTTTTAAAACCACTCTATAAAAAAGCAGCTGAGGAGGGAGGGAGGGAGGGAGCGCCTGGATCCGCGTGGATCCGCTCCGAGCATCAGCCTGGAAACTCTTTAACAACGACCCTCAGAGCATCCCCTCCAAACCCACCCCTCAGCTGACGGCTCCGTTTAAAAAACAACAAACCGGGGGCAAAACCAGCCGTCTGCAGGGCTGAGCTTTGCTGTGGAACGGGATTTTTGGAGCTGCCGGTGCCTTTTTTTGTTTTTTGGGGAGGGCAGCCCGGTGCCCGGCTGAGCTCGGCGGCTGCAGGGGCAGAGCCCGGCAGAGACGAGCAGCTCCGATTTGTTGTGATGAATGGAGCTCAGGGAGCTTGCTCCTGGAAAGGCAAGAAATATATTTTATACCCTAACTGGATTTGATTCCTTTTTACCAATAAATTTTTTTTGGATTGCGTTTAGCGGCCAGATAAACGCGGAGCTTATTTCATTGCAGTTACGATTCTGGATATCCATATTACATCTCTTTCTATTGAACTTTGCATTAAGCACACTAGATCTTCTCTGTCAACAAATAAATTAAACTTGGAGCGAGGGGTGTTTTCTCCTACGTGTCGTGGGGCAGTTTTTTGCGGCGTGTTTTTGTTTTCCTGTGACAGCAGCATCAAAGTACAATAGCTGTGAGGTTTGTGTATTCTGAAATAATCCTTAAAGGAAGATTTCCTGAGCTTTTCCCCATGGCAGAGCCCTTGCATTAGTGTAAGGAAATCATCTTTGCTGTAAATATTGCAGGAAAAAAAACCCAATTTAATTATGCAGGGGGTTTTACTGACACAGAGATGGGCAGGAGGGTGGACAAGGGGACAGTATTACCTCATTTGATTCCCAAAGTGTTTGGGTTCAACACTCCCCCCTTTTTAAACATCAGAAGTATTTTATACATTAAATTTAATTCATTCAGTAACTGAAGAATGTGCAGGAAGAAGGAAAATTAAAATAGAAAATCAGTTAGTGTTTGAGCAGCTTGCTATTTTTGCCCTGCAAACATCATCTCTTTTTCAACTAGCTGGTCCTTGCTCAAATCCTGATTGGATTTCCCTAATTGAGGAGTTCTCACCCTTTTCCATACTTCAAATCCCTTTACCTTACTGAGCTTTCTTGTTCATGTGAGGTTATGGGGGCAGATTCCACTGTGCTGGAAATTCCCAGTGAATTCCCAGCGGGGACAGGCTGGATTGAGCAGCACCAAAGCTAATCTCACTGGCTGCACCTGCACATTTGGTGTCTCCTCCACCTTCATGGGATCTAAAATAATCCAAACTCTTTGTGTTGCAGAAAATGTGGCTTCATATTTCTGGTTTGGCTTATTGATGAGTCTGAATTCCCTGTGAAATGTTTGATAAAGAGAAGGGGAGTGGATGATTCAAGTCTGGTGGAAACAAGTGTGTGGAAGGTAGGGCTGTGAGGGGAAGCAAGCTGCTGTCCAAAATCAGAGGAATCCCTGTTGGAATCTAAACTTCACCTGAAACTGCCTCTTCTTTGATGCCCTGAACCTCTGTCATCTGTCTCAGTGACCAGGAATACGATTTGTGTGTGTCTGGCAAGTGTTGGATGTTTGAGGTTTGTCGGTGTCTTGTCATTACTGATTGCTAATTCTGAGAGTGGCAAAAAATAGGGAATTAAAAAAAAAACCAACCAAACCAGGATATTTGCTCTGTGTTAGAGGATTCCTTCTCGCCTGTGCTTGCAGCAGTGCTGTTGGAAGCAGCAGCAGCAGTGTGCAGGATATTTATTTCTCCATCAGCCAGGCTGCTGTGAGGCTCAGCACGACGTGCTCCCCTCCTTCCCCCTCCTGTGGGCCTGGTTTTGCACATGCTGGGCACAGGCATTCCCAACATGTGCATCACATCCAGGGAGCATCAGAGCTACTGTGTGGCTGAGCTACTGCACATCCCTGCTCTGTCAGCACCCTGCCCTGGCCAGCACAAAAAAAAAACCACCAAAAACAACTGTTTGCACAATCTTGATTTTTAAACCAAAGCAAGGCTGGCTGAAATCTTGAGGGGTCATTGCTGCTGCTGCCCCAAATCCCTTGGGATGGGAATTCTGGGCACTCTGCTCTTGGATCCAGCAGCCTGAGGGGCTGCACAGAGCTCTTCAGGTGGACATTTCACCCTTTCAGCTGGACATTTCACTCCTTCAGCCCCTTCCCTCTTCTACGTCACTGTATGTGGAGAGAAAAAACTCCTGCGCTGAAAGAGAAAAATAAAAAAACGAGGCTCAGATCTCAGGGACATTTTAATAAGCATCTAACTTAAGTTGCAAGTGGTTTTAAGTCTGTGAAGCTGCTCTTATGCTTAATAATAAACATCTGTGTATTTTTTTTTCTACCCGAAGATTTCAGACAAGCCAATGTCTGAGGAGCTCCCGGCTCAGCATAGATGATTTAAAGCTCAGGTCAGTATTAATGCACAGAACACTTGGGGAAGCAAAAACAGAAAACATCCAAGGAAACAGAGTGTTTCAGGGATGACATTAACAGTTCTGAGCAGGATATGTGTCTGTGCTTGCATATTCTAGTCAAGTGTTTAAAAAAAAAAAAATCAGTTCAGACATGGCAAATCCAGTATTTAAGTGTATTTTGTGCTAATTCTTTCAAAAGAAGCCTACATTCCAGCATGTCTTCATTCAGTAATTTAATTGGGATGTAGGTCTTTGAGCCAGTGGCTGATTAGAAAACATGACCTGCTTGAGAGATCAAGAAGGTAAATTGATAAATGTTGTAGCAAAGGTTAGTAATGTGTGAGAGAGTAGAAGCTGCTCTGGGCTTTGAATCACTGATCAAGGTCAGCTGCAGTTCATTAAAACCTTCAGAGATTTAGATTCGCTGTAAATGTACCCACATACCATAGTTTATCTTGTAAATCCTGCATTTTGTTGGTTAGTAAGATTGCACATTCTAGCAAAGGTTTTCTGGCGGGGCATTTACACCGAGGTGCAGAGCCAAAGTTCAAATATTTCAATTAGAAAAGCAGGAGGGACACGGGTGATGAGACTCGGACTTCACACCCCCAAACTTTGTGTTTAATCTTTTAAGGCACACCTGGGTCTGTGCCCACGCTGTCCTTTATGTTAAAGAGTTTTTCCTTCCCTGGAGTGTCTTGGAGCAGGGCTGTGTGCTGGTTCTGGCTCCCAGCTGCAACGGGAAGGAGCTCTGCTGCTCCCATCCTTATCAGAGCCAGCCTCGCTGTTCCCCTCATCAGGCTGCTCTGGATCTCTTTGGAGTTTCCAGCTGGAACAGGAGTATTGGGACACGTGTTTGAGGTGACATCTCGCTGCTGAGCTGAGCAGGACAATATTCCTGTTTTCTGCAGTGCAGGAGCACAGCCACTGCCCCATCGCTGTGCTCAGGCTCCCCCCCACCCCCTCCAGCCCTGCATCCCTCACTTCTCACTCTCTGCTAATTCACCTTTTCATCATTATAGTCCTCAGGAGCTTCATTCTCTTCTGGATGGTCAGTCCTCATTATTGCTGTCCAGGTTTCTTCCTTCTCTTTGCAGAAATAGGACATTTGAAGGTCACGTAAAGATGTTTTGCATCGTCCTGTTTGGCCACTGTGGCCTGTTGGTCTGTCCCCAAGTCAGTTCCTCCTGACTTTGCTGGAGCTTGTTTGGGTGCTGTCACCTGTTTGATCCTGCTCTCTGCCTCCATCACCCTGATTTCATTCCAGCCACTCACTTCTCTTGTGAAGAACACTTGTGCTGTTCCCGTATTTCTGGTGCTCTGCTCTTGTCCCTCACAGTTTTGGTCCTGGGTTGGTCTGGTGACCTTCCAGCCCCGTGTGGTTCCAGAGAATTCAGGCACACCTCAGCTGCACCTCCAGTCCCCCTGGAGCAGGAGCACTGGGAACATTCCTGGGGCAGAATTCCTGCAAAGAGCAGAGAAATGTTCTTTAAAACTTGACCAAATACCTCTCCATCAGCTTATTCCTGGCTCAAATCCTTTGCCATGAGGTTAAAAATGATGTTAAATCTACTAAAAAAAAAAAGAAGTGCCTAACAGAAATACTTTGGAAGTACTTTTCTTGAAGCATAGCTGTGAATCACTTTGAGCTTAATGGTTTTTTTAAAAAATCTAGAACAAAAGAGTTTTTTTTCCCTACAACAGCTGTGCACTTTTATTAAAAATTTAAAGAAATCTTATGTGTCTAATCCTTTGAGCGGATGTGTAATTACTTGGCTTGGGCTCTTACACATGGATAACCTAGCTGTACTGTGAGACAAGATTCTTATGTTTAATTTAAAGAATCATGGGTGTGCTTTGGAGATTATCAACACCAAGCCTCATAAAGGAACACGAACCCAGAACAACCATTCCACGTTATCATTTGTTATACAGATGTTCCAAACCATCTGACGAGCAGATAGTGCAGTTTGCAATGGATTAGCAAATGATAGCGGGGTGTGGAGAATGAAAAATGGGGGGAAATTGGCTTTTGGGGGATGTTTTCACTTGTACAACGTTTAGATTTTCCCCCTGTGGTCGGGTGTTTTGCGTTGAATATGTGTTTGCTTTAGGTGAACCTGTTGCTTTTCTAATCAGTTCTTCAAAGTGAGTTATCACCTCCTTTGGGTGGTTATTGGATAAAAAGCCCCATCAGCCACGTCCTGGGGCTTGAACAAGCTGGGTCTGACCTGGGTGTAAATGCAGCTGCATTAAAATGAGTTTTAAAATCTGTCACACGTAACTGCCACAAGTTGGATGCTTTAAAAATTCATTTATTTTAAAGGTCCAAGAAAATGATCATCCACAAGCAGTTAAAGCCCGGCTCGTTTTGCATTAGGTTGTTTTATCAGGATAGCTACGTTAGGCACTTCTATCAGAATGTGATTCATTATTTAAAATGCTGAAGAATTAACCCACATCTGAAATGAATTATAAAATCTCTTTCAATCAAGTTTGAGGTATCAGTCAAAATCACCCCTAATGTGAGCAGGTACAACTCCATTGAAGTCAAGTCTGCTTATAATCAAGCTGATTTTAGCCAAGGGACATTTTTTCCTTATTTTCTTTCTTCTTCTTCCCTTTCCCCCTCCCACCCTTAGTAATCTCCTTCATATTAGTTGCATTTTTTTTTTCTGTTACATTTGGTTGTAGTCACTTGAGGACGACGAACACATATCACACAATTTTCCTGCCTGGAAATCATGTGTGCACATTATTTTCAAAATCTGTATTACAAAGTCTTTTATCCTTTTATTAGTTTAGTACTTAAGCCCTAGACATAAGAAAGAAGCCTATCAGTGAAAATCAATTGAAATGCAGTTAGATACAGATCTGATGTACTGGGCAAGGAGGCTTAGACACCGGCACAATAAAATCAATTAAAGCCTTTCCAACCCCACAGAGCTTTACCCATCCAATCACTTTTCACACATTCCCTCCATTAGTTTTGCAAGAGGCTGTTGGATTTTTATTTTTTTTTAATATGAATTATGATGAATGAGACCCTTGTTATGAATATATAGATGGGTCATTACCCTACGAAACCCAGACTGTGCTGGTGCTTAGTGATTAAGGCTTTCTGCTGCTACTGTCAATAAAGTTCAAATCCCTCTGCCTCAATCTATGATAGGGAACCTGCAGCCATTGTTGTCTAATTCACTTTAACAATGTTTTAATTGTCATTTGGGTTTCTTGGGCACAATAATTTACATAAACCCTTTTGTCTTTGTGAACGATTTGGATTAGTCATCAAGCTTAAGGAATGTAACAGATCGAATAAACAAAAGGGAAATAATAATATGTATTTAAAAAGGGAAAAAAAAAAAAAAAAAGAGGCACCAGGCCTACCCAGACAGATGTGAAGAGCAGATTAACAACTAGTTGTGCACGATGCCAAAAAACGAAATATTTTGGACTGAGAAGTTAAATACGTACAAAGCGCAGGTTGGATCTCAGGGCAGAGGTGGAACACCTTACTCCCAGAGCTCTTCTTCCCTTCTGAGAGTGGATGGCTTGGCCAAATTTGAATTTAAACCTTAAATATCAGCCAAGCCGGTGACAAGTGGCCAGACTGCTGCGGTATATGAATGTTTATGCAAATGAAGATGCAATAAAACAAGGCTCCTTCAAAAATCTGCCCCAGTAAATTAGCGGAAAATGCACCGCCATAAACAGCTGTTGCATTTTAATCAAGCATCTGTAGAGTATATTTTGCTTTGTGTTACAAACAAAACAAAACAAAAAACACCCAGATTGCAGCAACCTCATTTTATATTCAGAAATTAACCCGTTCTGCACTGCTCCAGAAGAGGAATTCCCAGGGCACAGCTTTGATGCACCGAGGGGACAGAAGGATGCTGAGCTCACTGACTTTCAGCTTACCTGGTTTAATTTAAAAAGCAACGTTTCTGACTGGAAGAATAATTATAAATTCTCCTTGTCTGTAATTTTTGGGAGGTTTTTGTCGTGCGATCTCATAGTTTGAAACACAATTTACACTGAAACTGCTCCAAATAGGTTTGAAGCGGGTGTCCTCTCCGCTCCTGACTTCGCCCAAATTAGAATTCATCTTGCAGAACAGTTCGGCTGTCAGGGCCGGTTAGAAAACATCCTTTTCATGGCCGTGATAGGAAATGGTGCATCTTGGTTTCCAAAGAGTTAATAAACACCCCGAGCCCTGCTGATCTTGTAGCTTTAGCGAGCCTTAATCTGTAAGCTTGATTACCTCCTAACCCTCAGTCGCCTGCCTCCCTCCTAACGCAGCGGGAGTTTTACGGCAGCATTAGTGGCATTTTGCCCAGCTTTGGCTTTAGGGAAATCATTCAGTGAGAAAGAAAAGCAGAAGGACTGGATCTGTCTACTGCTACGAGGTCATTAACACACGGCCTGGCCGGGCTGGCGGTGCCACTGCCACCCAACGGGTGCCACCACTGTCCCCTGGCTGTGGGCATCCCGCAGATCCCACCCCAAAAACAGCATCCGGGAGAGTGTTCTCCTTAAATCATCTCCATGGGCATCTCCGTGTGTGTGTCTTGGTCCTTCTCAGAGCAATATTCCTGCAGATTTATGTGCTCCGGGCTCTTTGTGCACACCAAAGCCGACAGGAATATTTAGTGGGGTTTGCTCTCACTGCAGGAAAAACTCACAAATGGGAATAACTCTTCCCCGTGGCACAGGCTGGATGTCCTTTATTTATCATGCCGGCCAGCTCTGCTCCTGAGTTCTCCCTCCGTGGGGAGTGCAGTTGTGACTTTTTGGTTTCAGCACCGCTGTGCAGTGGGTTTGATGACAGAAAAGTCTGCTCTGTGGTGTGAGATGCAAACGGGAGCTTTCCACAAGTGACTCACATTCTACCTGCTCACCAAAACGGGGGTTTATATTTCCAGCCAAGTAATTTTGTCACCGTTCTAATTAAAACTTGTCGCATCGCTTTTAACCTGGGTGTTGGTTAAAGGGACAAATGTGTGAGACTGAGCTGAAAATAAACCCACAAAGACCCCAACTTTAGTCTGAGATCTGTTTTGGGGACAACCCTGTGTCTCAGACTCCTTCAGGGCACCGGTTGCCACCTTGGCAGTGAGAGAAGGCACATTTACAGTCCCTCGTTTATCTGCAATTTGTTCCTATCATTTCTGCAAACGTGTCCCTCCCCTGCTTTGTTGTTCTCAGTGGAAATTCAGATTTAAACCCCTCAGGCGCTCCCTGACAGATTCAGGAGGAACTTCCCAAGTAGTTGGTCAAGGACACACCTCATCATCCTCACCTCCCTGGTGCCAGAGCATCTTTGCCTGTGGGCTTTAGCTGGCTTGTTTGCCGTGTTTATTTAATAAAAGTTCAGCCTTTGCAGCTGGTTTCAAACAGTAGGCATGTGTTTATCCTCATTTCAGCATGCTGTCAGCAAGTATTTCCTTAAAAATATCCTTATTCAACCATTCCCTGCTCTGCCATCGTCTGCAGACATCTCCTGTTGTGCAGAGGGGCTGAGAGCAGTGGCCAAAAGGTGCTGAGGGAACAATCCTGAAAATATATTAATACTATTTCTCCTTGAACTGTTGTCTTTGTCTAATAACACTTCACAGAAGGTGTTGACACTCCCCACCATCAAACTCACCCCTGTATTGTGCTGCTCCTGTGCTGCTCCTCAGCAAATCTGCTTTATTTTCCTTGAACTTGAAGGAATTTTTTTTCTCCTGTCACCCCGTGGTGCAGGAGCAGCCAACTGTCCGTGTGTGGGGAGAGGATGAGGATGGAGAACTTCTCTGCTTGATGTAGAAATAAATACTCTCATTAAGGTCACAGCTGGAGTGGCAGCGTCTCCTTTACATTCTTAGAAAATAGTTGTGTGCGTTTAAATTAAGCTTTGGAGCTGGTGCTTTTTGTTCCACTTTCGACCTCTTTGACAGATTTTAATGTATCCCAATATTCCAGGGTATTCCAGGTCAGTGCAGAGAATCAAATCAAATGAAAGGGTGATCCCACTGTTGATGGCAGAAATGATATTCCAGGTAACTCTGGGTATCCACAGTGACCTGTCCCTGCTTTATTTATACCTGTAAATAAATTTTTGGTAGCTGGGCTCGGTGTTTCTGTACATATTTCCTTTAACAACCCACAGAAGTGATCCATTTAGTGTCCTGGGCGTAGCAATTCCCAGCAATGTAATATAAATCCAATGGGAAATAGAGAAATTATATTTTCCTTAATGTCCTTCCAAGGACCAGACACACAATGCACCGAGCTGGGTTGGTTCAAAAGGGTTTTTTTAAAGGATTTCTTGTTTTTTTTTTAAAGAGGAGTCGCTTTAAAGTTTTGACTTCCAGCTACTGATAGCTAAGAATAAATACAGACTGTTTGCATATAAATTGCATTTGAGTTTAAAACCTTTTGATATCAGCCTGCAGTTTTGCACGATGCTTGCCAGCATTTAATATCCTCTGTCTTTTCGGTGACCAAGCCGTGACCTTTCAAAATAAAAGTTGCAGATCGGAAGTAACTGGCCGAGAATTAGTGCTTGGTATATTTCAGTTTACATCGAAATGTCCCCGGTTAAAATATGGTTCATTCATCGGTCAAACCGTCCTTACTTCCTTTAATTGAATTAAGATGGGCAAATGAGAGATGTGTGCAAGGCAGAAGGAATTCTTTTTGCAAAATCACTGTTATCCTTCCCAGAGTGTAAAACGAATCAATTAGAAACGTGGCGAAGCAGCTTTTACACGGGCACAACTCGGGAGCAAGGGAATATTTCCTAAAAGTGGGGATTTAAATGGAACAGAGGGGGATGTAAATTAGATTTTGCAATTACGCGTAATCTGATTTTTCTTTTTGGAGAAAGACAGGCGACTGTTATTTGACCATATTTTATAGGTTGTTGCATCTACTAGGATCACTTTTATAACTTGTTCCTTTAGGAACACGCTCACGGAGCTTTTGCCTCATCAAACCGCAACAGCAACACTAAAAAAAAAATACATTTTAACTGTTCACCGTTAAATGCAAGGTTTTGTATGACAGGACTTTGAGAAAATCTTACGTTTTGCTGTTATATTTTCCTGTGTTTCCTGGTCAGCTGGTTCTCAGGAATCCACAGTTTTTCAGGGTGTGTGGGGTTTGTGGCCTTTGCAGGGTTTCACAGTCCCTTGATGGGACTGGAGAATGGAAATTGGTGGAGATGATCAGAAGATTTCCAACTGGGAAATGTTTCAATCTGATATTTTTGGATTGGTGGTTCCCCTTTGTTTTCCCTCTTTGTTTTCCCTCTGTGTTCCCATCTGGCAGAGGGGTGGGGTTGGGGACTCCAAAAAGGAGCCCTCGTTCCCTACATCATTGATAATTTTCAATAATTCACATAAAATAAGAAAGTCTGTGTTTGCCACTGCAGCATCTTCAGTAAAAGAGGCAAATTTCATCCACAGGAACTTGTGTTCTGGTGCAGAATGTGGCTGTGTCTATTGTAAATTTTAATTGTTGCTTTGTAATTCTAATCTGCATTAAAGTTTCATTTGCAACAAACTTAGAAAAAATTATTTCATTTTAAAAAAACCAAAAAATTTTTAAGAGATGGGTGCAATTTTAGAGTCTGTCCTTTTGTCTTATTTTTATACAAAGCATTCCAGTAGGTCTTGGCTTTTTTTTTTTAAAGTTTGTTTTGGTTAACTTGTGGACAGCATGGGGAAACAAGAGTTTTCACAGTGCCCTACAGCCAGGGATTTTCAAAAACCTTTATTTTCATCACGAGCCACATGGTTTTTCACTTGGAAGCTTTTAGAAAACAGGCTGCTCTGCTTGATCTATGGTGCAGGAGATTTTCGTGGGGTTTTTTTTTTGTATTTGAAGGAGCATACCTTGGAAGGTAGAAAATCCAGCTGTGCTCTGATGCTAATGGCAAACCCTCTCCTTAATTCGGGTCTGTTTCCTTATCGAAAACTTTTAGGAAAAAAAGTTTTCCTTATTGAAAAAATGAAAATTTCTCTCTCCACAAAAATGGAGAGAAAAAAAAAAAAAAAAAAAGAAGAAAACCAGCACCAATGACACCGAGCCCTGCAAGAAGCTCGGAGCACATTAACACCAGATTTGGAGTTATTTATTGATGGGTTTGCCCACTGGCGGTGTAAAATGTGTGTCAGTTGTCATCACCAGTAACAATTTCAGCACATTGTGTTCCTTTTTTTATTTACACCAGTGGCAACACGCTTATAAACACCGTCACCGGGGGTGGGTCAGGAGGTCAGAGCTCGGGGTTAAGAATGGAAAGGGTCATCAGCTATTAACCTAAGTTTAGCAGCAAATCCTGCAGCCCTGGACGTGCCGGGGCCTCAGCACCTTCCAGACTTAGGAAAAACTTCTCTATCTCCAAGAATTCAGCTGTAAGAGATTTTTTTATTTTTTTTTTTAGGCTTTGAATTTTAGGGTTTTTTTGGGAGGGGTAAAGTCTCGTGCGTTTCGTAGCTGTCCCTGTATGGTTTTATGGACTTTGCTGATCTTTAAAAAAAGGAAAATTTGCTCATTTAGGGGCTTAATTCTGTTTGGAGGAAGGGGAGTGTTCCACTGGCTTCGGCAGGACAGAGTCGGACTGATCCAACACGTCTCAGAATAAAAATGATCATCAGCAGCAGTGATTGAAACCTGAACTGAGAACTGATGAGGTGGAGGGCTGTTCTAAAACAAAAAAGTGAAGTTTTCCACTTCTGGCAGTTTTTTAAGGAAGGTGCAAGCCCAGAGGAGCCTGAGATGGGGGTTTGCAGCGTTGATGAGCAGTTCAGGGTGAGCAGCCCGGCACGTTGAAGGGACCTGCCTCTGAGAAAGTGCAGCCCTCCAAAAACACTTCCCCTGAAGGTGTTTCCAAACGAGCTCTGAGAGGGGAAAACACGGGAGTGCTGCCCAAAATATCCCGGGGATGGCTGGCTGTTAGTCCCTGTTTATTCAGAGCTCACTCACTGCAGCCACGGCCCTTCAGAGTTCCCCCAGGATCTCTCACCTCCTTGGCTTTAATAGGTGCTGCTGCTTTTAATGCTCCAAAAGTCAAGTCTTTTTTTTTTTTTAATTGTGTACTTTGTGTGCTGTGTTTTCTGGAACCCTTAAGGGGCTTAAAAATTCATGCCAAGGAGTGCAAGGCTTCCCCTCTTCTCACACACAGTGTTGGGATCCATCAGTCTCTCTAAAAGAGACAAAACTGTTCCCATTAATGTTCCCCTGTATTTACGAGTGACGCTGTGTTTGGAGACAGGTACAGCCCTCAACATTCCACTCTGAGAGTGGATGTACCTGTTTGAAATTCCCTCTGTTCCCATCTTTTGACACAGCAGGGTTTTCCTGGGAGCTCTCCTCGTCCTCCTCCTCCTCTGCTGCAGCACAAAACCTCTGCTTAGAAACCTTTAAAGAAAGCTGAAAATTCACAGTTTGCAGTCAAACACGAGCTCAGTGTTCACCAAAGGTACCTCGTGGGTTTGAATACACAGATCTAATG
>VZDJ01000038.1:4805715-4860518 GCA_008694505.1 Cyanoderma ruficeps | reverse complement strand
CTTTTCTTTTTTTTTTTTTTTTAATTTTTTTCCCCCCTCTGAGTTTCTTCAGAGCTCTGCCATGTCTTTTAGTGATCCCTTAAAGGAGCCTGGGTGCTGCAGCCTTGGTGTCAGCAGATGGGGCACGGAGGGGAGGGACAGATGGAAGAGTCAGATTTCCCAGCCAAACGGGATGGTGGGAAGGGAAAAGTGATACCTAAACCTCGTGTGCACCTCCTTGGGATTCACAATCAGGGATGTGTGAGTAGGGAAAGCAGGAAAATCGGGGAGGAAACAGAGGTTTTAAAGAGCTGATGTCGGGGTCGTGCTGCGCTTAGGACAACAGGAGCCTGCAGGACATTTGGTCAGATTCCAGGGTTGGTTTGATGTGTTTGGGTCGTTTGAACGCTCTGGGTGGGTTCATCCATGGCCAGGTTTGCTTGGGAAGGTTCCAGGCTGGAGGAGCTCGGGGTGTTGGAGGGTCTGTGGGGACGGCACCGGGGGCAGGTGGCCCCGGTGTGCCCACAGGGAGGTCCTCGTGCAAATGAGGTCTAGTTCAGGTTTAAAGCTGTTTAAAAATTGGGAGGGAGCACAGAGGAGGTTTTGCTGCTTTAGAAGGAGCTGCTCTGGGAGTTGTGATTTCTCTCAGCCCGAGTTCCTTGTACCCAGCAGTGTCCTGCCCCTCCTGTCCTCAAGCTGGCCATCACACACGAGCCCGATGAGGTGTCAAGGTGGTTACAAGCCAAGGGGACGTTTCAAAAAGCAGCACTGCAGTGCAAACTGCACTTTTCTAACAAAGACGTAAGGATTGGGACAGATGTTCCCTCAAAAATTTGGTTTAGGTTGCTCTAGGAGCGCTGATTGTGACACTGTGACTGGGGAAAGGACTTCAACCACCGGGCCACCAACTGGTCATTAACTGGTGATGGTTTCTGATGGAGTTAAAACTGGGCAAAGCTGACACCAGTAGCCCAAAGTAGAAGGGAAAATGTTTCATGTCCCGTTACTAATGATGATCTGTTGCACATTAAAATCAATTCGTAGTGAAGCTGAAATTCGGGGTTGGTTTGCCAGAAATGAAACAACTTCAGGCACAGATTAGGGTGCTTCAGTCATAATCATCTGATGCCTTTGTTGTCTTTATTTGTCCGAAATCAACAGAATCCAGCTTGTTCTCCCCGCTGTCCCTTGTGCAGATGCAGGAGCAGAGTGGCTCAGCAGGCCTGGGGATCTAGGAGAGGTTAACATATTCAGCAGCATCAAGCAGAGCTTTTCATTCACGTTCAAATGGAGCTGTGTGGGTGGCTCCACAATGTGGGAAATGCTTTTCATTGAAGAATCTGAATATTTTGTAAGGAAGTGAATAGTTGCAAATAATCTTTTCTGTAGCGCTGAAATAAAGAACAAATGAGCTATTCTCAGAACATACTGAAGCGTTACTGTCCTCAGTGATTTAACAGAGCTATGCAGAAAAAAATATTCCAAACTTGACAGATTCATATCCTAATCTTTTGCTCCTTCATCAGGAGACTCTGTGGTTTGTGTAGCTGATACTGCTTGAAGCAGAAGGAGTTCAAAGGAGACATTTGCTCCAGCACTGCCTTTTGGGAAATACAACTCAATTCCTTAAATTACAAATATCAGATAAAACCCCAGTAGTCAACACGGGGCCCATGGGCTGGGTACATCCCCAAAACACCCAGCAGCTCATGTGTGCCAGAATTTTGGCTCCTGCCAGGCCACTGAGGAGACTTTGGGGCTTGATGTCAATATGTCAGAGCCCTGGCACAGCTGCCCAGGGCAGTGTGGAGTCCCCATCCCAGCAGGGATTTGAAGGATGTGTGCATGTGGCACTTGGGGACGTGGGTTCCTGGTGGCTTTGGCAGTGGAACAGTTGGACTTGGTGACCTTAGGGGGCTTTTCCAACCTCAGGGATTCTCTGCTAGGATGTAACAGTGGAAATTTCGCTGTCGTTGTTTTACTGAGGTGAAGTTTTCCCCTCAGTTCAGGGTTTGAAGGACAGGGCCGGGCTTGGGGAGTCACCAGATGACAATGCGCAGCCCTGCTTTCCTGCACTGCCAACAGTGATGCTGCAGGGATGGGATTTCCCAGCAGGAAAAATCCCTGCAGGAATTCAGGGCAGCTGCTCCAGCCCCTCCGTGTGCTCTGTGTTCCCAAATAATAAAACTTCAGCAAGTCCAGGGCATCTCCAAGGCAAGGCTGAGTAGGTCAGCATCAGCCTTCACTAAACGTGATTAACTTTATCCATCTCCTGGTGCATTTCTTTCCAATCCACTCCAGTGCTTGATTTAATTTTCCTTTTATGTAAACTCCCAAGATTTAGCTTCATTAGAATGATTGCAGGGATTCCCTGCTCACGGCTGGCTGCTCCCTCAGCCCTCCGGGGCTTTCCTCCCAACCCCTCCAGTCTGGTGCCGTGGGGGCAAAACTGCAGGGCAGGAACTGGTGTGGAAAAGTTACTCAGAGAGGGAATTGAGTTGGAATCCTTGGGAAAATGAGCAGCAGGTTAGATCTGCTGGGGAGGAGAGCAGCAAGGGCTCAGGTCAGGATCTCTGCTAGGATCCAGACTGGGGAAGCTTTGTACTTGTTTTCCTGAGCATCCTGTGGGTTTGGTGATCAGTAGATGCTCTCCTTCTTTTTATTTTTAATAATTCAATATTGGTTTTGAAATAATTTTGTAACAGATTTGGTAAAAACTGCAGTGCCCATTTTGAATTATTCTGAATTACCCATTTTGCCTGTGCCCAGAAATGTATCACACGCTACACAAGTTGTTTTTTACCTTTTCTAACAAGTTCAAAACCCAGCCACAGTTGTTTTCAAGCTTTAATGTTGTATAGACCATTTAAACCACCATTTCAAACTTGTTTTACCACCAAAAAAAAAGGGAAAAAAGGGGGGAAAAGAAAGGACTTCTGCCTTTTCCCACAATATTAGAGCTATGATATCAGAGTCCTTTATTGAATATTTTATTGACCGTCTGCCTGCCCTGTGCTAACCTGCCTGACATCCAAAGTTCCTCCCTCTCTGGAGAGGCCGCGTCAGTTCCCATTAAGCAGCCGAGCATGAATTTTCCCTTCTTATTTCCTGTGGATAAACTCCATCCCAGCAGGAGGAACCTGAGCCCTGCTGCATCCCAGGGCCGGGCAGAGCCAGCAGCACCCCGGGGTGGCTTTGAGGTGGCCTTGGCAGGGGTGGGCTCCACACCCCAACATCTTCCCCTGGGGGCTCGCATCGGCCTTTTGTATAATTTTGCTTTACACAAATGCGAAGGTGTCGGAGAGGAAAATTTCTTCCCCTGGCAAGTTAATTCCTTGACTTCTCATAGAAGCAAAGCTTGAAGCGAAAGGGAAGAGGAAAATTCATCTTTTCTGCTTAAATCAGGCAGCTTATCCAGGATTTTGATGTCCCGAGCTGCTGCAGTTTTCATCGCCTCAGTAAATTTTCCAAATTATTTTTTTTTATTTTTATGTTACTAATATTTAATTTTTACTTTCTGCCCACCTTCCTTTTTAAATTACATAATATTTAAATTCTGTGTTTTCTGGAAAACCAGAAAAAAAGTTGAGTTCCTTTAGGGTTTTATGGCCACACAAACCCTTTGCTTGCAGAGTTTGCTCTGGCTGGGCATCCCTGAGACCTCTGGGCTGAGCCTGCTGCCCTCTCAATAAAATGCCCATGGTTTTTTTTCTTTTTTTTTTGCTGTGCTATGTGACATTTACTAAATAATTTTCATATGAAATAGGTATAAATCTTTCATAATTCCTCAGCTGACATGGTTGAAATAATGGACAATGTCATTACGTGCCTCCCTTCGTATGCAACGATTGTTTGACAGACATCGTGGCGTCCCTGAGCAAAGCATCCAGGGCGAGGGAAAAGAAAATTTTCCTCCAAGCCATCAAATATTTTAGGCCACCTTTCATGGCCTATTATAAAATTATTTCTTTTTAAACAGAATCTCAAAATATTTAGAATTTTTTTTTTTCCTTCAGGGAATAAGAATTCGCACGAGAACTGACAACAGGACAAGTCTACCTGAGCTTTGCTATTCTTGAAAAGCTCTCAGNNNAAAAAAAAAAAAAAAAAAAAGCAAATTTGGAAGAACAGATTATTAGATTGTGTTTCTAATTGTATTTTCTAAGTGTATTTTTTGGAGGGGTGAACAAAGTTGGTTCTAATTCCATCTCTGAGGCTTCAGTGTGTTGGCAGCAACGTGTGTCTAACTCAAAATGCAATAAGAAATAAGGGAAATTTAATTTTTTTTATCGTGGTTATAGAGGTCTGTGGAGAAGGGTGCAATTCTTGGGACATGTAAGGCAGCTTTGGGGGTTTTTTGTGCCTTTCTTCCCCCAAAATTCTGGTGTCAGATGTTGTAACTTAATTTATTTTCCCATTAGCTTTTGCTAATGATACTAAAACTTCCCTTTAAAAGCTTTCCTAATTAATGATCTTCTTGCTCCCAAACAAAAACTATATTGTCTTCGAGAAGTGCCCTGAGTATTTTAAAAACAACGGGCTGTTGGTAGGTTTTTATTGCCTCATGAATTTAGGGTCAACACACCTATTATTTGCCAGAGTTAATTTGTGCTGGGTTATTGACCGTCGGCTTGGTGGGGATATCTGACTCTTGTAAAAGTTACACTCATCTCAAACGGTTGTAATTTTATTCTCGGTGCTCTGGTGCCACAATATTTAGCTAATGAAAGAAGGGGGAACAGTTGTACAAAGGCAGGTATTTAACTTCAGGCTTTGTATTCCTTCTCTCTAACACTGAGTGGTTTTAATCTTATTTTAGATAAGGAAAGGGGGAAAGGACGACTTCGTTAAAATCAAAGTACAAGATACTTAGTTGTGGGATTTGTAAGTTTTTAATCTGACTTTTCAGGTGGCTCTGTCTGAGCTTAGGGCTTGTCCAAGAGGAAGTTTGGCCACTTGCAAAGGGCTTAGTGGCACTAAAACAACCAACTCCCTGCCAAAAAGATGGGAGGGCTCGGTTTGATGTGTTACACGTGTGTCAAGGTGAAAATATCCCCCTTGGACACTCCAAACTGGAAGCACAGCAGATAGCAAAGCTGGCAGTCGGTTTAAAAATCCCCTTAGAAACCATTCCTTTTGTGTTTACAATTCAGAATTAAACTGGGGGATTGTTCCTTCTGTTTTTTTCCAAGCGGCTGCTTCCATCCCATATCTGAGCCATATGTCCTTGTGGGGTAAAAAGCCCAGAGTTTTCTATAAAGCAGCCTTCAAATGCACAGTGCCAAGCCCAGAGCCTCTCGCTGTGCCTCGCTCTCCCAACTCCAGTCGATAAAAAGTTCCTCAGCAGAATCCAAATTAGCACCGGGAAGTCACGACCTGTAATGTGGGAGTTGGAAAACATCCATTTACCCTGCGGGGTGCGCTGGGAAACCACGTGTGCCTGTGTAGGAAATTCAGGAGGGTGGTGAGCTTGATCCTATTATCCCAGGGTTTTCCCAATCCCTTTCATTTTTATTTTTTTTTAAACGCCCCAAAAAATGTTATTATTCCTTTGCTTCATTCTGGGCTGACAGAAACAATTCAGAAATACTCCTCAGCGTGCTGGATCTCTGCAGATCCAGGGTGCACCTGACAGGAGTTTGTGCTGAGAGCCCTGGCACAGTCACTTCCTATTCAAAGGTGGAGGGTTATTGTGACCCCTAAAGCCAGCACTGCTGAGCAGGTGACAGTCTAATTCTTCGCTTGATTTCCACCAAGCTCTGGCTTTTGGCTCTATTTATTGCCTAAAAAGGGAGGAGAAGCATCTGAGGCTGGTTTAAGTCAACTCCAGGAGTTTCCCTGCCTGCCACAAGTCACCCTGAGGAAGCACCTAAGGAACTAAAGCATCTCTGCTTTTGTGGTTGCTTCCTAAAGAACCACCCCCAAGCCTTCCTGAATTTTTTTTTTTTGCTAGTTTACTGTGTGTGTACAGCTTTTAAAACTGGAAAACCAAAAGCTGGCTTCTTTCTCAGGAAACTGTAGCCAGAGCAGTGAATTCATAGCTAAGCTCTTACTCAGTGGCTACTGTAATTATAAATAACTCTTCACCTTGGCCCTGTTTCTCCAGCCATTACTCACTGTGAGTAGCACTTACTCACGAGCACAGAGTAGCAGAGAAGTAGATGATTCTGCTGTCATTACTCACAGTTTTAGCACCCTGGCACCATCAGGAGGTTTCTTTTCAAGCAAGGAGTTGCTTTCCTCAAGAAGCGGCGAGTTTTCCTACCCGGTAAGACTGTATTTGCAAAAATTATCCCAAGGACTTAGTACTGAAGATAAATCAAAAAATTAAAGCAGGGAAGAGCGGGGAGAAACTGTAGCCTGGGATATTTGGAAGAGTGTGTGCCTAAAAGTGGTGCTGTGGTTTTTCCTTGGGCACTGGCAGGAGTGTGGAGCTGAGGAGCAGCTCGGGAGCACGGATGGGAGAGGCATCACCTCACCCCTGCTGCCTTCCCCTCGCCATCACTCTGCTTTGCTTTCAAAGTGTAAATTAACTTAAAGGTTCAAAGCTTTTGGGAAAGATTCCAGACCAGAGGTCATCTTTTCCGGGTGGTTTATTGGCTGGCCTGTGTTTGCCCACATGTCTGGTGTTCTCCAGCTGAGGGAGTTTATGAAATTTTGATGCAGGAATTAGGTTGTTGCTCATCTTGTACCTTCTTGCTCATATTATTGACAGTACCGCTGAACTGCTTGAGGCAGATAGTATCTCACTGATCACTGTGCTATTCCAGCTCTCCACTGCTGACAACATCAGAAGTGTTTTAACAGGGTTTTAATGGGCAGCCTCTGCAGCTCCTTGGAGGGTTGCAAATAGCTGCCGTGAAAAACCTTTTCTGCCGCTCTGAGCTGACATGCCCTCCTTTCCTTTCCTTTCCATTCCTTCCCTTCCCTTCCCTTCTTCCCCATCCAGCTGCTGCCTGTAGCACTGGTGACAAATCCTCCTGATGTGGGCCAGGCACTGCACATCCTTCAGGGGAGCTGGGAAGGGCTGGGAAGGGCAGGGAGCCCAAACCGAGTCCACAAATCCCCTCCTCTCCTGCTCCTCCCAACAGCCCCACACCAAGTCACACCAACACTCACCACGGGCCTTTCCTCTTTTGTTTTGTTGCTCACAACAAAAAAAACAACGTGATAAACATCAAAACATCACGTTTTTCGTGATACCCCAAGCAAGACTTGACCATTCTGAGGCACAGAACCTTTATTTTTCAGCAGGAAACAGAATACTTTGTCTTTTCTCAAGACGAAGCGTTGGTTTGATGGCAGCAGTTTCTAGCTGAGTGGTTGCCTTGCTCTGCTTGTTACCAGAAATGAGGCCTGGAGAACAGCTCTCTTTGCACCATGGAAAAGCTTTCTCCTCCCTGTTTTGCTTAATATAACTATAATGTGCCCTTTATCACACTTCGACTTGAGTAATCCCGGGTTGGAAATAGTGCAGAAATACCCATGGGAAAAAGCAGGAGAAACGTACATTATAAAAAACACACAGGCCAAGCTCAAAAGATCCACTGACATGAAAATTTAATTAAAAAATTATAGGTTTTCAATGAGGGCTTGTGTCTTCAATTTACCAGTTTTCCATGACTTCTCCAGCAAAAGTGTTTCTTTTTTGCATTCTTGGTGGAAAACACGCTGAGGGCTATTACAGTCTCCAAGAAGAGTCTCTATTCTGTGTCACAGGGAAAAAAATAAAATTACCCAAAATATGTACACTTGAAATAAGTAAGAAAAATATCCACTTTCCTGTTTTGTTTTATTTCTGTCCTCTAACAAAAGTTAAACTTTCCAGTAACCGGCAGTGCATGAAAAAAAGCATGTCCTAACTGTGTGAATAAGCTTCCTTTTGATTGCATGTGCAAATTTCAGGGTGTTTTTTGTTCTTTCCATGAAAGATGCGTGAGATTGGATGAAACAGTGCTGAATGGGTGAGCAGAAGAGGAGCTGATGGCCAAAGGTGGAGGCTCGTGATATAAAATGTCACTATTCAAAGAGGATTCTAGCTTAAAGAAGAGAATCCCCAAGTTTTATTGTTGGAAATTATTAATTTCTTCAATGCAGTTCCAACTGCAATGTTTAAGGGAAGAAATCCCAGCAAGGGAACCCCACCTTGGTGTGATGGCCCAAGACCGAGGGGTTTCCAAAATCCAGAGATTCTCCTCAATGTCCTCAGCCTCAAATCCTGAGGGAAAATGAATCTTGAATCTCTTGCCTGCTAAAACTTAAAAGGGAAATCCAAAGGTCTTTGGAACTCAGCGGGATTAAATGCTTTTCTTAACTCTGTTCTTCCATCCACTCTTCTTTCAGCAAAGCCTGAACCTCTCAAATATCAGGGTATATAAAAGCTACTTCTGCTTAATACCCATTATTTCAGTTTTTAATGCAGTAAAGGCAGTGGCTTTTGTGGTGCTTTCTTTAAGTCCAAAGCAGCTGCTCAAAGGACCAAATCTTTAGGTTAAGAGAGAGGAAAAAAACCCCTTGTCTCTGGAATTTCAGCCCCTCGGTAAATGAATGGAGATGTTCAGAGCAGAGCTGTGACTTTCACACTTTCTGCCTCCGAGCTTGTGGGTTCTGCTGCAAGTTGCAGCACTGAAAACCACTGTGGGTTTTGTTTCTCTAACTTAATTAATAATAACAATTCATCAGTAGCTGATGCCTTTCAGAGTGGTTTTTTCCCTGAGTCAGCTTACTGTGGAAGAGGTCCATTATAAATTACAATGAGCAGAAACAAAAAGAAATGGGCTGAATAAAGCTTCTGATGTGGTGGGCTTCCCTCTGCCGAGTTTATTTGAGGAAACTTGTAGCCAAAATGCTGCATTCTCGTTTATATACATTGCTCTTTGTCTAAAATGAAAAAAAATAAAATTGAAATGAGCAAGAGCAGAAGGGACTAAGGGAAAGAAAAGGAACCAGTGCTGCTTTCGACTTATTTTTATGCAGATTGTTTGTCACCTGTGCTGGTTCAGTGGCTGCTTTGAAGTTAGTCTGGCATTAGTGTTGTGCCTTAGGCAAGGTTGTTTGCTGCCTCTCTGTCCGTGTTATTTCACTTGCTTTTATGTTCACTTCTATCTAAAAGATTTGCTCTGCCAGTTTGGATGTAATTGGATGAAACTTGGCTTTTGGGTTTGTCCTGTAGCTTCTGCTCACACCAGCCATCCTTTGCCCTGCAGAAAGACACTGTTGGTGAATGAAAGGCATTGGATTGGCCTGGTCATTCCTGAATTTCCCATAAAGAAAAATATAATATTTTTAATCTTGTTTCTTAACACGTTCTAAACGTGATCAAAACCAATTTAGAAGTCAGAGAGTCAGAGGCACATTCATTCAGAAGGGGGAATCTGATGTAATTATGCCTCTGATGGTTGGACTCCACGATCCTGGAGGTCTTTTCCAACCTAAATGATCCCATGGCTCATCTGGATGCACGGAGTGATTCCAGCAGATGGGTGAGGATCTGCCTGTCCAATAGATTTGGACTGTGCAGGATCAATACAGAGATTTAAGGGATGAATTCATCTCTGCAGCTGTTTTTTGAACATCATGGAACAGAACCCAGCCTGCCATTGCACAGGTTATGTCACTGCTTGGATCCTCCCTGACTCCTTCCCTTTATTCCCAAATATGTTTTTATCCCACCTGGCTGGGGGCAGGCCAGGTGCTGCAGAGCCAAAGGCCACTTCCCTGCTTCAGGATTGAAGAGTTCCCTTAAAAATAGACCCTGTGTGTAACTCTGGCTTCAACCACCCAAAATAATGGCTAAAAATTCCTGATGTTGCCTGTGCTTCTTCAGCACGTGGAGCAAATGTAAACTGCAATATTTTTTTGGAATTTTTTAATTTGTTTTTTTTTAAAGAGGGAAAATAAAATGTCTCTTGTGCTGAGATTGCCAGGCCCAGGGCACAGCACCCATCACCCCAGGTGCCCAGGCCAAGGCCACGGTGACAGACTGAGACTCTGGGTCCTGCTTTATATTTATGGCCTCGTTCTGAAGGGTATTAAATGTATAAAATATGTATGTTTAAGTGATGTATTTGACTCTCCGAGTCACTCCACCGTTAATGCGCTTTTAAGTGTTTTCATGACGATGTGCTTAGGTAGGAACAAATTGAGCTTGTAGGGAAGTTTAGGGCAGATAAAATTTAGGATGCCTCGAGCTTCTTCAGATGGGTTTAGCAGCAGGAGGAGGCAGGACTGGAGCAGGGCTTTCCTTACCAGATATTTTGTCTGCAGCACGGGCCAGGTATAAAACAGAGATGTCAGTGAGCAGCTGATCAGCGATGGCTTTGGCAGAGCTGAGGGTGTCCCTGCTCGTGGCTGGGACCATCCCAAACCTCTGCCATGGCTCTGTGCTCTCCATGAGGAGACTCATCCCGCAGATATTTCCAGTCACATGCCGCAGAGCGTTTTAGGCAAATTTTGCTTAAGCAGCTGTCGGATGAAAACTATCAAAGCTCGTTTTTGTTCCTGGAGCTCTCGGAATATTCCTCATGGGTTCCCGGGGCTGAAAGCAGTCATGTGTGGCAAAGCCACACTGCCAGGCTCTTGTGCTCTGGAATTTAGAGGGAAATGAGGATCCTCTCCCTCTCGTTTACTCCCATTGCTGCCTCTTCCTTTATTTCCCTGCGCTGAGGCCTCGCAGTCGTGGGACTGGGCAGCCCCTTTCTGAAATGCAATATTTACCCTGTGCCACCTCTGAGCCCGAGTCCTCAGCGACAGAATTGATTCAGTTGGTGCTGCTGCACTTTTAATGTTCCCTTTTATGTTCATGTTTGTTCCAACAGAGTGGCCACTAGCACAGACGACTTGAACTTGTATCACCCGCAAACTGACAACGCTGGAGCCACCAGTTTGTCATTATCCCTCCTAGTGTATCTGATTTAATTTTGCAACACTGGATTAATTCTTAAAATTGCAGTGCTTTTTGCTCGTTAATGGTCAGTAAATGATTCGGGGTGGGGGGCGGGGGGAGGGTTGGTGGGGGAATGGAATTCATCAGTTTTGCAGTCGTTTTAATTCTTCTCGTTTTAAGTTGTTCTATAAATATGTCTTTATGGATGTAGTTTTACTAGCTTAAAAACATCTAATTGAAAACAGTTGCTTAAATCTCTTTGGATCAAGGAGGCAGTAATAAGCAAAGAGAGTATCTTATCCCTGCAATCCAGAAACGCTTAGTGACTGGTATACTCAGTGCATGTGTAATCAGCTTCTTGTTTCATCTAAAAACCTTAGCTCTTTTGGTGTGATTTAGTACTTCCCCAGCAGCATGGTTTCCCTGGTCTGTAAGATTATCAACGAGTAAAACAAAATATATATAAACAAAAAAAAACGGCCTGACAGACAGAAGTGTTTTGAGAAGTCCCTGGTTGGTTTGTGCCCTGTCGTCGTGGGGCTGGCGCGTTCCAGCGCGGCCGGGCCTCGATTCGAGCCTTGTAAATTAACATTTTGTTGTACATTATGTAATGATATTCTTATGACTTAACGTTTGCATCAGGCAGGACTGATCTCTGCTATTTTGTAATGCTCCCCCTCAGCAGATGAAGCCTCTCTTAGAGGAGATCAGCCTGGGCTTTTACCTACTGACGCTGCTCGGGAGTCCCAAACCACTGAGCTCCCGGGGATAAGAGCTCGGCGAGACCTCTGCTTCCTGAATTCTGGGGGATTGGCTTTGGCAGAGGGGGGTTATTGCTGGGATTTGGGGTTGGGGCCTTGTGCACTGTTTGTTTAATGTCAGAAATGTGGATCCTTTCTGGCTGATGAGATGTAATGACTGCAGATCCCCGTGCACGCCGCGGGGATGCTTGCATGATGTGAACGCTCGAAATTATGTTGTTAATACATTGAAACAAAAACAAAAATTACTGATGACCACTCTGGCTGCCGGCCTGGTTTTTTTTAAGGTTCCTACCTGCGTCCCTCTGGTTTGAATTGTGGTACCATTTTCCAAAGGGATCCTCAGAAAGTGCCCCAGCAAACCTCGGAAGTCTGTAAATGATCCGTGGCTCGTTTCCAAGTGGGGAAGCCGGGGAAAGAAAGCCAGTCTGTGCTGGGGGAGAGGGAAGGAGAAACCACAAGTTTTTCTTTGTGCAAATGGGAAGTAAAACAGGTTAAATTACATGAGATTTAGTGATTTTTTTTTTCAAACCTCTGTGTTATTCGTCTGAATTGGACTGTCCACGTGGTCCATTGTAATATCTCATTAGGAGTCGTAATTAATGGAGCTGGTAATTTCCTAAGTTTCAAGCCCACATTTGAAAAGATTTCATGTATCTTATTCCTTAAACAGGCAAACTGTGCCATGGGCTTTACTCAGAAAGTTGTGTCATTTTCCTTTTTTATTTATTTTCTTTGGAAATGTCAAATAACTTCACACAAACGTGTCAGTCTGAAGGATTGGAGATCAGCAGTGTGGCAGCACCACAGGACTAAGGAGCCCACTCTTGTGCAGCTTCTGATTCTTTGTCCAGGGTTAAAACTCAAGAGTTCAACCCCTGAAAATTCTTTTTCCGAGTCTTTGTGATAAGCAAGCAGCACTTCACACAAGGCCTTTGTTGGAAATCACCCGTGGTTTGGGGCTTTAAGAAATGCCTGAGTGTGTTCTGCCCATCTAAAAGCCATCCATTACAAAAAATAATCAGACATCCTTTTTTTTTGTTTTTTTTTTCTTGTACATTTGTGTCATTCTCCGAATCAGAAGCATTTTGTGTGCTGAGGGCAATGTGCTTTGCTTTTGGAATTCCTGAGTTTCACCAAAACCCTGGGGCATAGTTTGTTCAGGAGACCTGAGGTGACCTGTAAATGGGAGCTGCTGTGTCCCTTAGCAAGATGGTTTTAAAGAGAAACTGAAATGCAGTGTCCACATTTAATGTGATAACATCACAATCCAAAGAGAAAAGCAGCATTTTTATATTAGCTGAGCCATTGAAAGCACAATCCTCTAGGATGGGCAGCTTCTTCATTTGTAAATGACAAATCTCAGATGGGAAAAAAAAAAAAAATCGGTGACTTTTTTGAACCCCAAAACCCTTCTGCGAGCTGGGCTGAAGAGTTCCTGTGGAGGTTTTGATTCTGTGTTGCTGCTTTTGGATGCTGAGCTCTCTGCAAGGCAGGGAAGGTGTAGGAGAAAGGAATGTTTGGTTTGGTTATAGGATAATGTGCTGTCCTGTTTGGGAACCAGCCTTTCCATTCTTCTGGACTTAAAACCTCAATTTTTCCCCTGACATCCCAGTGACTGTCAATAAACACACTGAGAGTCTGAAAAATAAAGAGCAGGGACCTGCTCATTGTCCTCATTTCCCATGGAGAGCAGGAAATGTCGTGTTGGAGCTCCCAAGCTGGTGTCCTGCAGTTTAATTCACCGTAAAATTAATTAAGAGTCTTTATTGTCTTGGAGTTGGATTAGTTTCTAAACTCTAAATATTTGAGCTTCCCTCAGGGGAAGGGTGAATCCCTGTCTCCCTGTGGATGGGGTGTGGTGAGGACCCTCTGCATCCCAAAGCTGTGTCCATCCAGGGCAGCACGTCCCATTCTGAGGTGCAGAACAAACTTCTCGCCCCGGTTGGGAATTTGGTGGGATTTGCTCCCATCTGACAGCGTTTCCAGATGGAAAGGAGCCAGCGCCTCGTTCCTGTGTGGGGCCATTTCCATTCACTTGCCCTGGGTTTGGGGCTGGGGAGGGGGATTGGCCGCTGTGTTTTCATAGCATGGGAACAGATGTTATTTCACTGCACTGGCTGGGAGCTTCTCCTCCTCCCCCAGCCCTGCCATGGGTTGCTCGTCTTTTGAACCAAGACGAATTCCATTGGAAGTGTTAGAAAAGTTCAGTTCCATTTCCAGGGGTTTCTTTTTGTGGTTCCTCCCTTTTCTTGCACGGTGGGTCAGGAACGTGTTAAAGCCGGTGGTAAAGTAATTTATGAAGGGCAGCTGGAGTTCAAAAGGTTCAAATATACAAGTTCAGTTCCAGCATCGTTTGGATCTTCACACCTCAGTGTCCCAACAGAGAAACTGGATACGGAGTTTTTACAGGTTTTACTGTAAAAACTGAGCCCTCCAGAACTTTTAGTAACTAATGGATTTTGCAGGAGTGATTTGACTACCCTGGATGTCCATTAGCTGCGTTGCTTTGATGTCTTTGCTGGAAACCTAAATGGCTTTTACTTGCACTTTTCTCTTTTTTTACCGGTTCTATGTTTGCAGGAGATGTCTTTTGTATCACAGTAGCTGGTAGGAAAATAAAGTGATGTACTCAAAAATTGGAGGAGCGTTTAATCACAGAGTGTCCTAACTAGAATTTAAACTGTGTCTTCTCAAAGAAGTTTCCATCTGCAGCTCACCAATCCCCAGCAGTTTTAATCTTCTGATTCCTGAATTCATTCTTTTCTGTGTGGCTTTGGTGGTGTTCAAATTTAATCCTCAGGAGCAACAACGTATTGAATCTATATTTCTCTCCTTTCCTTGCTTGTCCTACTTTATTACTGGCAATGGGGTTTGAAATATCCTGAAAAATCTGTTTTCTGATATGGGGGTGATTGGTAAAACACCTTTCTACCTCATGAGTAGTTTAAGAAAGTTTCCTCTTGTATTTATTGAGCTGCCAGCTACTTGGCATCATTAATTTCATGCAATATACTGTTCCTGTTAGAGGTACACACCTTTGATGGGCAACTCTTAAAAATATCTCGCTGATTTAAAAGAATTTTTCATCGTTATGTCCTTCCTGTGCCCCTTACACTGAGTTTGTCTATTTTCCATCACCGGTGAGAATTCACTTTGCACCCTGATACTAAGAGCAAACTTACTCCGTGCTGCAAAACCATGCAGAATAGGGAAAAAAACCCTAGAAAAATACTGATTTTTCAGGGATATCTGACAATTCTGGCCATTTTATACATGGGAAAAAAAAAGTGGCTGGCACAAGAGCAGAGGAATGATCAAACCACTTCCATTTGGAGGAGGAGGCGGCGTGGGATGGGCTGGGGCTGTTTCCCCCTGTCAAGCAAACACTTAGGAGGAAGAAGGTGTTGGAGCTGGTGTGGTTCCCCACACAAGGGTTTTATTTTGTGGTGGAAAAAATCTAATCTTTCCGAGACCATTCCTCTTGGGTCAGAGTCTGAAGTCTGCTTTATATTGGGAGATTGGCATGAAATCCACAGCACTTAAAGAGGATAAAGACCTTTGTCTCCAAAATGTACGTTTTTTTTGGAACTGTAAAGGCATTGGAACAAGAAATGGTTTTAAGCATATAATGTTAAGATTCAACCTTGTAATCCTTTCTCAAGTAAAAATATGTTATAGATCAATTTTATCAATTCCTGTATTTTTTCCATGTGAGTACATTCACTTAAAAAAAAAAAAGAAAAAAAAGGAACCTTCCACATTTAACTAAAAATTGAAGAATTAAAAGAGTTAATTACGAACTGTGAGGATTATGACTAACCAGAGTGGCATCTTCTGGTTCCTCTGTAGGCACCATTTGATTTCTGGGAGAATTTAAAAATAAATTCAAAAAAGCACCGTTTCCCTCATTGCCTTTCCTACTTGCATGGTCACTTTGAAGAGCCCCCAAAGCCTGTTTGTGCATGAGGACACTGGGCAGCTCCTCAGCTTCAAGGTAAATTCAATAATACTTTGAGAACTGTCGTGCTGTAAATAACCTGCAGTGGTTGGAGCCTTTCTCTGCTTCCTTGAAATATTCCAGGAATAGAAAAAAATACAAGAAATCACGGGAAGAGGACGGGGCAGGCTGAGAAAGGGAAGAGCTGAGAGTGGAAAAGGTGGGAGGAGGTGATGGCTCTCTCTGCATGTGTGTGCTCAGTTTTCAGTCTGCAGGCAAAGGGGACAGGAGAGACAAAATCAGGAGGAGTTAGAAAGGGATAAAAGGAGAAGACTTATTCAGTGAGTACATCAGAAATTATCTCAGATAAATAGGTGGAAACAAGAGCAGACCCCTAACTAATGTCAGTTCTTCTGGCTTAAATCAGTTTACACGAGCTCAGGATCGGGACGGACGGGGTCAGATTAATTTTTTAATCTGAACTTCCAACTTCTTTGCTTAGTACACTTAAATTTTATGTGTGCAACTTCACGGATTAATATGCAACAAAACCGGAATGGCAACAGATGCCGACAAGGAAAGAAAAGTGACAGAATAGGGCAGATGTGTGATGAGCTGTGATGTCAGACTGGAAGACTGTGGGATTGGATGGATATTGGGAAGGAATTCCTGGCCCTGGCACAGAGGAGCTGTGGCTGCCCCATCCCTGGAATTATCCAAGGCCAGGCTGGACAGGGCTTGGAGCACCCTGGGACAGTGGAAGGTGTCCCTGCCCATGGCAGGGATGGCACTGGATGACCTTTAAGGTCCCTTCCAACCCAAATTATTCTGGGATTCTCTTTTTCTCTCTATTTTTTTTTTCAAAAAGCCACACTTGTGGCTTCCCAAGAAGAACCACAGCCTGTAACATTTTACAAGTGAGTTTTCTCCTCAGAATTCCTCTCACACACACACACAAGAGTTCCTTCTGTTTCCACCCAGCTCTGGGGAAGGCAGCAGCAGCTTTGTGCCCTCGTGCTTTGTGCAGCTCAGGTCCTTGACCAACAAATAGAATTAAGCATTTTCTCTTCTTAAACGCCTCGTTTTGACAGTTGGTTAGTTGGCCACCGTCTCACTTCCATTCAGATGTCAAATTCGGAGCAAAGCCTGGGCAGTGTGGGATGCATTTTTGGTCAGGGAGCAGCAAAGGGCTTTGGCCATCCCTCCTGCAGCCTTTTGAAGGCACCTCCTGGAGTCGGGCTGCAGGGCTTTTAAAGGGAGCCAGCATCCCTTGGATGTGGCTGAGGTGCAGCAATTTGGGAATTGCTCCCAGCTGGTGGAGAAATGATTTCCAAGCAAGCTGGGTGGCTCTTTAGCCGCTCTTCCCAGTAGAAATGAGCTAAAATATATAGAAATTGTTGCTTTGACAAATAATCTAACGAGCCACTCAACTTGCTTTATGTATTGAATGTAGCCGCTTGACAGTTATTATTATTTTCTAATGATATTAAGTTATAAATTATTAACAAGTGTTTAATTTCAGTCCAAACAGACCCAACAAAAGGGATTTGTGCAGTTATGAATTGCAGCGAAAATACAAAATTGTTGAGCTTTTAGTAAACGCAAACTTGGAGACCCTGGTTATTTCTCCCTCTTTCAACAGCCAGTCATGAAACTTTCTTGCCCTTTTCACCTTTAAACTTCATTTGAACTTGGAAAGAAGACTTGTGAATTGTGGAGGGGGGGAGGAAAAAAAAAAAAAAAAAGGAAAGAAAAGAAGAAGGGAGGAGGGCTGGGGGGGAGAGAAGCTCTGATTCTGTGTTACCGTAACAGTAATTCTGGCAAAATAATCCTCCTCTTGTGCATGAGTGTCTGCTACTGCTGCAGGGTAATCAGCTCACATGACATGCCTGGAGGCTAATGCTGGCCTGGGCTTTCTTTCTTTCTTTCTATTTTTTTTTTTTTTTTTAAAGTCCATATTTAAACAAAGGCTGATTATCCAAACAAGAATTTGGACTGCATCAGCTGGACCGGTGAAATTATAGTGAGTAAAACTTGGCACCTCCGGAGCTTGGAATGTTACAATTACAGCTGGATCCTCGTTTGGTGGGAGCCCTACAAAGTAATAAAAGTTGGAGATTTTTATCTTTATAGGACATAGCTTAACTCTTTGAAGGCAGAGGACTAAGTGCCAAATATTACAGTTAGTGCTCAGACACGAAATTCCGGGCCAGGAAATGGGATAAACAGTTTTATCCGTGCTCCTGTGTCCGTGCCAGCACTCGGGTGGGTGCTGTGGAGTGGATGTTCTTTATCCTCCAGGATTCCTCTGAGATCAGGAACAAGAACACCAACAACTTATTGTTGAACTCCCTTGTCTTCCTGTTGTCTTTTTGACAGCCTTGCTGTGGTTTTGTTTGGATTTCTCTTCTTTTTTGTGTTTCCTGTTGCTGAGAAAAAAGCTTTGTGTCCTTGAAGGATCTGGGCCATCCCTGGAATTGCTGTGATTTTCACCCCTCTGGAAAACTGTCTTCAATACTGCCTTGAAATCCTCGTGGAGCTGCTTCAGGGTGGGCAGGAGGCAGAGGGTGAGAGGTAGAAGTTGGGTTTCATTTTAGCAAACTGCTGTTGGCCATTCCAGACTTGTTTTCCCTCCTTTCCTACAGGGAGGGCTTGGCTTTGATTAGTCACTTGCAAAGCTGAACTTTGGCTTTTCTGGTTGTGTAATAAATAGCTCTGGTTGCCAGTCAGAAAATGAAAGTTCTTCTCCTAAAATTAAACCGAGAGCCCTTATCATTAGCCTAGAACAAATCAATGCCTTTGCATTAATTCCCGTGGAGTGGGGCCAGTTGACAGCTTTCCCTGATGGAGCTCCGTGCATCCATTTCTCTCAGCTGCTTTTTTAGGAAAGCGTTTGTTGTTTGCATTTTCTGAAAACCTCCGTGAGGAGTAAGGACTGAAATTCAAGCAATCAAAACTGTCCAGAGTGTTTGCAAGAGCCCACCTTCACCAGGCTGGACCTGGAGTTTTATCTTTGGTCTTCTTTGCAATGGGAATCAAAGTTCCCATTCATTAAAGCGTGGAGAAGTTAATTTCCTTTCTCATGGCGGTTTTACCGTGTCCCAGAGTACTTTTGCCAGTGACAAAAAATGTGGATAACGTGAGATTGCTGCAGCCCCCGTGCTGTGGGAGCTGGGAGAGCAGGGAGCTGGGCTCCTCTGCATGGAAGGACTTGGCTTTTCTTGCCTTGAAAACCGAGAAGTTAAAGATTTTTCATCAAGATAAACGTGCAGATCCATAAGGTACGGCGCGCTCTGGGAGGAATGATACCAACTGGAAGTAAGAAAAGACCTAAGGAGAAATTGCTGGTTAATGTTTACTCTTTAATTACTGTTTTAATGGAGGGACTTTACAACGTGACCTTCCCCGCGTTAGCAGGGGGGATTTGGGTGCCCTGGGCTCCTGGGGAGGAGCAGGAGCTGTTGGCTTTGGATCCAACACTCAGCGTTTTCCATGCTCGTGGCTCAAGGGAGAACTTCTCCCCCTGGAACCAGGACATTGGGCAACTTTGGGCCACTTCCCATAAAACTCCTGAGTTTTTGTTGGGGACCTGCAGGAGGAGGAACCCAAACCTGCAGTCTGAGGGCGAATATTTGGACTTTTTTGAGGTTTCCTGCCATGTGCCTGGGAGGCCATCAAGGGTTTCTTTCCCGGTTTTGGGGAGGAATTTGGTTCTTTCTGTGTTCCCCAGTCCTTTCCTCTCTGCTCAGTTCTCAGCCAGCACTGAGGAGCAGCAGGGATACCCCCATGAGTTTTTATCACGACAATATTTCATTTATAGCACCAGCTTTTGCTTTCTGGCCAGAAGAAATCCTCTGTTTATTCCATCTGCTGCCTTTGCTTTTTGTCTGTGTTGAACACACTCACCTTGAGCCACAGCGAGAGGGCTGAAGGGACCCAGATTTCCAACCTGGATCCAGGTGCACACCTGTGCATCCGTCAAGGAAATATCCTTGGATTTAAACAGAAAAGGAATCCACAGGGGCAGATTGGGATTGATCACAGGGCTGTTGACAGAGGGAATCTCAGATTTTAGACTCTTTTCAGACAGTTGGAATACACTTCCAGCTGCCAAGGAGGAATCAGCAGGAATGCTCCATGGATAAATGTGAGCAACGAGCAGGACACGGGCTCAGTCCAGCAGCTTTGCTCTTCAAATATTTCCTGTAACGTTAATTAAGAAACAATCTCAGATTTTAGGTAGCCAATACTGTATTCAAAAATTATTCCCAGTCTTAACTTTTCTCATCTGTGGCCTTAATTCATCTCCTCTTTCTCCCTCCTCCTCTGTTTGGTAGATTTATTCCAGGATCAGCGAGGGAGGCAAGGAGAGGAAGCAGGGCAGGAGTTGGGTGCCATCCCAGAGCTCTCTTGGAATTACAGTTCTCACCCTTTTTATTTCATGGACTTACTGGGAATTAATATTCACTTTAACCTTAAACCAGTTCAGGTGAAATCACGGAGGGAAAAAATAAGCAAGTTCATGGTGAGGGAGTCAAAGTGAGGAGGGTCCTCAGGAAAATTTCACCAGGCAGTCAGAGCTGTACTTGGAAAGAAAATGTATTTCTCATCATGCAGGAGTCGTATTCAACATGCCCACTGTGTTAGGAAACAGCAAGAAAAGATTTTGAACTGTTTTCTCACTGAAATTGTTGCCACTCTTGATGCTCCAGATGCATTATAGCAAGCAAAATTATTTTGAACTTATTTATTCTTACTTAATATTAGCTATAAAATATTTTCCATGCAAGCACAAGAACCAGTTCAAACTTTGCATTTTTATCTGTGTTTTGATTTCTCAGGACTGATGGGACACACAAAAATATTTGCAGCCTTCTGAGGGCAGAGGGGATGCAAATGCTTTGGGAGTTGTTTAAATCAGATTTCTCAGTACAGTCGGAGTTTTAGGTGAATGGAACAGCAGCCAAATCTGTTGGTTCTTGTGGGGTGATTGTTTGTTGTTTAAAGCTTAATTAAAGTAACTTCTGCTTAAAAAGGAGGAGGAAAACTCAAATTAAATGTAGATATCCGTGATAACTCTGTAATGCAGCTTTTTTTTCTCACAAATTGTGCTTGGCATGGAGGTTTAGATAGATGGCCATAGCCGAAAATAATAATAAGGAAATTCTATTTATGCCACAAGTTAAGAATTCCCATCACCGGCAAATCCTAATTTACTACTCCATCTGATTTCTGATGGGAAAAATCTAATTGCTTTTGTACTGGAAATAAAGTTGATTGAACTCTGAGTTTTTCCAGTGCCTCCAAAGGTTATTTCCCAAGCAGCGCTCTTTTACGAACTGCAGTGGGTTTTTAATTTATCTGCTTTTTTCGGCAGATGAACATTCACTATTATTATATGTAGGGGAAGGGAGACTCTTAATTCTGATCTCTGTTAATGTATTGGTAGGTGGGACTTTATTTGACTTCCAGAACTTCTGGTGAATTCTATTAGAGATGTGATGGCACAAACTCCCTAGAGATAAAACTGTGTGATACAGGGAGCAGCTAAATATAATTTTTGTGGGTTTCTTGGTTTCATATCAAGCTCTGCAGTTTCTTTCTAGAAGGAAACACTTGAGGACTCCTGCCTATAGGAACTGTTCAATCAGTATTAACAGGATCCACGGTCAGGAGCACAATCCTTGGAAACGATGACTCTGGAGGTCCCTGGGCTGTAAATAGCAAATGTCAGTCATGAAAAACAGACATTTGTGAGGTTTTTTTTAAAATTTTGTAAAGAACTATAAAATTTCTATTTAGTTTAAGAAGCTAGAAATTAAAAAAATTGGTTTTGCCTTTTGTTTTCATAGAATCGGAAACAGTTTGCTCACATTTATTCCTTACAGTAATTTCTGTCGATTTAATAATTTCAGTTGACCTGAGTTAGTACCTGCTGATGAGAGGAGAACTGATCACAGGCCAACAGCTTTATCACTCACCACAGCCTGCCTTGACAAACTATTTAACATGATCAGTAAAACCCAGCTTTTCTTGTGAGATATCCAACTCTCTCTGGTTTTGGCAAATCCCAAACTATTTTGGAGCCTTGTGCTGCTGCAGGAAAGCTTTGCTTTGTAGCAATCCCAGGGAGAAAGGCTCAAAGCAAGGGTGGTGGTATCCCTCAGACTGGGATCAAACCTTTCCAAAACCTCAAAGATTTCTTCCAAAAGCTGCACTTGAAAGCTTTAGGTGGGTTTTCCTTCTCACAGAACTTGTTTTCCCATCGTTCTGGCAAATTCTTTTGAGTCCTTTTCAGGCAGCAGGAATGGAGCTGCCCTTGGAAAGGATTGGCAGGAGGAATGCTGCTGGATTCTGTAGGCATCAGCACTGGGGAGCAGCACGTCGCTGAAAATGAGTCCAAACTACCCAAATGGCTTTGGTTGGGTTTGCTTTACATGGGGAGGAATTACTTAATTGGCAGAATTACGTAACTGGAGAAACCAGTTGTTTTTGCAATTATGGTGATGTTTGTGTCTGCCAAGAGACTTCCAGTGCAGCAGGTTTAAACTGATCCAATTAGTAACGAAATTGGGGTAATTAACCTACCCGTTAATGAAACGTGCGCACGCACGCTGCCCTCAGTCCCTGGTTTGGGGTTGGGTTCTTGTCATTGCCCTGCTCCAGAAAGCAGATTTAGCTCCATAGAATCTGTATTTAAAGCATTTAGAGCCATAGGATGATTTAAATTGGAAAATACCTCTGAGGTCGTGGAGTTCAGGTGTTCCCCACCAATATTCCATGTCCCCAAGTGCCACATCCGCATTTAAATCCCTCAGGGGATGGGGACTCCAAGGCAGCTGTGCCAAGGACAACCCTTAGAGTGAAGGAATTTTCCCAAATATCCAACCTGATCCTCCCCTGGTGCAGCTTGAGGCCATTTCCACTCATCCCATTGCTTGTTGTGTGGGAGGTGAACACCCCACCTTGCCCCAAGTGTCCTTACACTGAGCTGGAGAGCGAGGGGGTCCCCCCTGAGCCTCCTTTTCTCCAGACTGAGCCCCCACAGCTCCCTCAGCCTCTCCAGGTGCTCCAGCCCATTCCCAGCTCCCTTTCCCTCTGGGATGAGCCTCTCTCAGCCAGGTGACGGGCTGGAATTCCCTCTTGAGGGGAACTTTGCTGATTCCTGGGGCTCCTCGTGGCTCGGCACCCCTGGGCCTGAGGTCACCGTGCAGTTGCACTTTCGGAGGGACGATCCTCCAGGGAGGGATGGTTCCCACCACAGAGCCCAAAGATGAACTGGCACATGGAACAAATCAGCTATTTTTGATAACAGGGACTGTGGTAAACGCTGGACAGGGTTCCCCACAGTGTGGCTTGTTCAGTGCTCGGGGAATAATCCAGGAAGAGTCACCCAAGGCTGCTCTCAGTGCAGAACTCACAGGAGGCTCCTCCAAGACAAGGAGCTCTCTGGATAAACTCCTGTGTGCAGCAGCGCTGTGGAAAATTTTACTCAGCAGTTGCCTTCCCTTGAAGTTGATTAATACAAGATTTCAGTGTTCCCAGTCCATTAATCTTCACAAGCACATCTGCATACCGAAAAATGTTTTTAAAAACAACATTAAAAAAAAAAAAAGTTACGGGCGCTGATAATTTTGAAGATAAAAAGAACTTAAAAGAGCAACAATAAACTGCAGTTCGCTTGCATGATGTGAATCCCAACGTGAGAGAGAGGGGCTTTGCCACTTCAAATATTTTAATTGAATAAGAGGAAAACATTGAAAAGTGGTTGTTCTCCAGGCACTGGACGCAGTTCCCACTGCAGAATACTTGGGCCTGTGTTGCATCAAGTAATAGTATCTTGCAAGTCAAGAAGGCATTAGGGAAGTGTCAGAGACATCAAGGGAGGAGCTGGAGGTGAAGTTTGGGCTGTTGAGAAAGTTAATTACCCTGAGAAGAAACTAATAGTGGAGGTGTGTAAGAGGCAGATGCCAGGAGAGCAGGATTTGGGATGTAAGGAGTGCACAGCTAAAACTGGATAGCTGAGCCTGGTTTTTTTTCTAGCCCGTTTGTTGGTACTAACAGGGTAGCAGTGATGTCCAGATGCCTGATATTTCCTGCAGTGGAGCATTTTAAGGGTTCCTTTCACCACCTGAAACTGCAGCTTCGTGAACAACAAACCCCACGGTTGGTTTTACGAGCCCGCATTTCGATTTATTTTACCAAGTACTTTTCTAGTAAGGAGATACCTGGAAAGGCTGCCAGGTAACTTTGTGATCCCTTTCCCATTTATCCCAGAAGTACTGAAAGCCCTTATTGTACCAGGCAGAGTCTGCTTGGAGGGGAGACAGCGAAACAAAACCTCCTGAACTCCGCTCGCCGCTTCCAGGGGGGAATTGCTTTGTGAGGAATTCGGGGCTTACGGCTCAAGGCAGGATCTTGCCATGAACCAACCTTGGTTTGATGGGCTGGGGCACTGCCAGGCACCTTCTGCCAGCTCTGGGGACAGCTGTGCCATCTCCAGGGCTCAATTCCTGCATCTCCTCCCAAGTCGAGCTCTTCCAGCAAGGCGCAAGAGCAAACCAAGCATGAAAGAGCTCAAAGTGTGGAAAAATTCAGTTTGGCCCTTATTTAGTTCAGGTTTTTACTGAAAGTAACTGGATCCTAAGTTCATTTAAAGAACTAATTTTCTAGATCCGAGTGTTTTTATGGCGAGGGGATGTTGTAAAGGAGTTGTTTATAATGGAATTTATCTTAGGCGTGGAACTTTTTGCCAGCCTAGTATCAGGAATGGTCTGGAAAAGCCTTCCAGTGGTGGTAGCTTAAGGAAGGGGACCAGGGTGGGGGAGAAAACCTAATAAAAATAGCTGAGATCATTCAACAGTTATCAAGAAACAGATACTGCAATTTTATAACAGAGAGCACTAAAAGTATATGCACTCTTAAAAGGCAATTAAAATGTATACTCCAAAACTATAAAACATTTTCTTTTCATCTGGAACATCGAGGGCAGATTACAACACATTAATAACGCTTTGTTTACAGTTCAGTTTCTGATGGCTTCCAAATGCAGTCTGTGTAGATTAACCAGAAGGAGTCCAGTTCTCTTTTAAGAGAGCTTGTAAAGGAAAGCAATGTGGTAAGATTGTTATGAAAAGCTGGTGTATTTAGGAAATAGCACTTAGCAGGGTCTCTCTGAATGGCTGCCAGGTCAGGAAGCTGAAGTGCAAGGCTTGGCCCTGGTTCAGGCCCCCCAGTCCCGGCTCCTTGACCACACAGTAGGGCAGGAGCAGCAGCAGGGCCCGGGCAGCGGGAGCCCCAGCACGGCCCCGCCCTTGGCACCGGCCTGTTCACATAACCCAGGGCTCCGCGGGGAGGGAGGCAGCTCATCAAAATAGAAATGGATAAATAAAACAGGCCTGGGNTCCTCCTCCTCCTCATGCTCTGCCTTCCCCGCCCCTGTGCCAGCTGTGCCTGTGGCTGGAGGAGCACCCAAGGTCCCTGTTGAACGGGGCAGGCAGTGACAGGACAAAGGGGAACGGTCCTGAGCTGAAGGAGGGTGGGTTTATGTTAGAATACTAACAGTGTCCCAGGCCAGGCTGGAGCCTTGCAGCCCTCACTGAAGGCAAGCCCTGCTTTTTACTCTCCCAGTCACAAGCCTGTCGTGATGTTGAGCTGTAAAAAGACATTCAAACTTGGTTGCATGATAATGAACCCACAGCCTCATGCCTCCCTGGTGTAGATCCCTCTGTCTGAATGATCCCTCTGGGGCAGCCTGGGGCAGTGGAAGGTGGGAGAGGCTGCCAGGGCAGACAGGTGCCTGAGCTCCTCTCCTGCCCTCAGCCTGGTTTATCCACTGCAAGAGCTTCTCCACGTAATCCTACAAATTATCATTCTCACCCCAAAGCGTTTCCTCTTTTTGTAATCACAGGGATGGGGGAAAGCAGCATTGGCCTGGAGTTAGTTTAGTTCCTGATCTCGAAACTTGTGCCACTCCTGGGGACTTTGTCATTGCTCTTCTCTATTGGGAAAAGGTCAAAATGGGACACACTGCTGACCCAGCACACAGTGTCCTTCTCCAGTATCTCTGCTGTCCACATTTCCCCCTTTTTCCCTGGCAGCCAGCTCTGTGTTAAGGAGAATCTTTATTTTTCTGCAATGCTGCAGTGGTGTATTTTATATTAAATACAAAGGGAACACAATTGCTCTCCCCTCACTCCTTCACGAGAGCTGTCCTTTGGCTCTGCTTCATTTCCCTGTGTAAGTAAATGCTGATCATTTGTACAGGCTGTTTTCAGGGCTCTCAAACCACTCTTCTGCCCTTAGAAATTGATCTCCTGGTTAGAAAAATCTGCTTTTCACAGCCACTAAGTTCACCTCAAAAATATTTTTATAGAGAAAAAGGGGGGGATAAAGTGCATGGTTCCATTCAGTGCTCGGGCTCCCAATAACTCCTGCCTTTCCTTGGAAAGAGCTCTGGGTATTTGTAAGATGTTCTACCTTAGCAACTCATCCGTTTGATGGGAAAATCTAATAAATTGCTGTTACTCAGAACTGAGTAATTACACACAAAATTCAATGTGTGTGAGAGGGGAACTTCAGCTCGTTCTTGGTTTCAGACAGTGTCTCATTAAGCCACCCTAATGCCTTGGATATGCAGCAGAAGACTGGGAACGTTAACACTTCCATTCTCATCTCCATAAATGAGGATTTGAACACACATAATTCCCTGAGATGAGTCTATACCTCTTGATTTTTATTTCTAAATCTATGCTCGCCTGGCAGATGTTGGGGAATAGCTTTTAGCATTTTTTCATTTAGATTCTGATTAAAAGATACCCTTTTTTTTTTCCCCTCCCCCTTAAAACCAGCAAAACTAATTATTCATGAGCACAAAAATCATCATCCCCGACTAAGAGACGTCTCAGCTGAGGGTCAGCAGCAGATAACAGTGAGGTCTCAGTAACAACTGTGGCCCAGAATGGTGTTTCTGGATTTCATTATCTGCAGGAATGGAGCAGAGGAGAAAGTTCAGGAGCTGCTCCTGCCTCTGCTCCCACCCGGTCCGGAGTGCCGCGCCAGGAGCCAGGGAATGTGGGTTTGCTCAGGGCTCTGGGGTTCCTCTGCTTCCCCTCCCTGGGCTCCAGCTCTCAGGGCATCATTCCCAGTGACTGAAAAGCAGAGGAATGGGAAGGAGCAGGGAAAAAACTGGTTTTTAAGCAGCTCCAGGGTGACTGGATTCCTTCAGCTGTCCGTGTACTCCAAGGGCTACTCCTGGAATAGCAGTTTTCCCATGTTTATTATTCATATCCTGCCCAGTTCCTGGTTATTTGTCACCACACCTTCATTACCATCGGGATGAAAACGTTTTCAGTTTTCTTTGCTCTACTCCTGGTTTGCTTCCTGATGTTGTGCAACACCTGAAATGGTGACCCTTTGGGCAGCTGGAGCAGTGGGGAAGGATCCAGACTTGTACCCCTTGTGCATTGTCTAAAACCCCTGACTCGCACAAAAACGGTCTATCTGATTTCATTAGCTGAGAGATCATAATCCAATTATTTTATTTTTAATTTCTCTTTCCTGAGCTCTTTCGCAGATGCTGCTTTTTTGGCCCTTTGACAGAAGCCTTTCAGCCTTCCTTATGAAAATCCCAGATTGCAGCCTTCCGTGGGGGCATTTCTTGAGTTATAGAGTTAACCTGAGAAGGCAGAAAAAAGAGCCTTATTACATTGCTACAAGCTGCCAGCTCCTCGCTAATATTTTAAAGGTGTGGGTGCATGTGTTGCTCTTGTGTAGTATCAGTTCTCTCTGATTTTGTAAACAGAGCCCTGTGAACCCTGAGTACCCGAACTGCGGCGTAAAGGCAAAACTAAAATTACTCATTTAAGGTCATCTGTTTTTACTGACACACCAAAGGTCTAGGAGAAGGAGCGAGCAAGCATCATATTTCTCAAATACAGAATTTTTTACAGTGGGAACGTGTTATAAAACATTCTGCCAGTGTTGTTTCCCTTGGGATTTAGAGTGAGAGACATGAAGGCTGACAACTCTCTTCCTGTTGTAGGTCAGAGCTTCAAGGAACTCTGTAATCTTCCCACCAGCTTTACTCTCTCCTGGAACTCACGGTTAAAATTAGATGCTGGCTGAACTCTAGCAGTTCAATTTGAAAGCTTTTTCAGAGGCAAAAGTAAAACAACTGCAGAGGGGTGTTTTCTCACAGTGCCATTTTGAGAAGCACTCTGTGCAGAGGAACGTCCTCCGTGAACCGACGGCTCCCTTGCCTGGATGTTTTCATAAATCATGATTAGCAAGAGAGGCAAGAGGGCAGCATGGAAATAATCTCTGTGGGTGCTTTTCCTCGCAGCGAGGTATCTTTCTTCAGGATGTTACGTTGCATTTTTGGGGTCGATTTCTGTTTTTCTCACAGTTTTCTCCTCCTGCCTCGCCGCTTGTCGAGCGGTTTCTGCCCCAGCACAAAGTCAAAGATCAAACCAGCAAGGGGGAAGGAGTGGGTGACAAGGCCTTACAGTAAGTGCTGTGAGTTATGGGCTGCAAAAAGCAGGAATTAGGCAGGAATTGGAGTTCCAGCAGCGTGGGGAAGCCTGGGCACACAGTCCAGGAGGGTGAGGTGTTCTGCTTAGTCTCTGCTGCAGGGTGCTGTGCCCGTCCCGCTCAGAGCCCAGCCTCCTTGATTACCCCTTTTATTCAGGACTCAAAACAGCTTGTAAATTTTTTTATCATTCCTTCCCAGATTGCGTGGAGTGCGTCGCAGCCTTCCCTTGCCTTTTCCCACATCTGTTTTCCAAACTCATTACTTTCATGTGATTAGGTTCATTGAAAGCGCCGTGTTTATTTCCATACCCAGAGTTTATTTTTTTTATCTTTCAAATTAATGCGACAACTCCATCAAACAAAGATTTATTTTAGAAAAATCACCTTCTATCAATTTTTTCCTGCGTATTAGTTGTTGCTAGCACTGACTTTGTCCACACACTGATCCCACCAACAGCCCTGAGGAGCTGCTGTTCTGAGTGCAGAGATGCTGTGCTGGGAATTCTATTTGTAATTTCAATTTCTTGTTCTAATAATACAAATACTGTCAGTTAGGAGGATTCTCTCCTGAGAAGAGCTTTTGTCCCCTGCTTGCCTGCACAGAACCTCACACAACATTTGTCTAATCCCAATTGAACCCAAGAGCTTCTCTTTAATACAAATATTAACCTGAGCTCACGGCCAGTCCAACAACTGCCTGAGGATGCTGAAATGTCTGTGGTTATCACTTGCCAGGCTGATCATCGTGCCTGTCTCGTTCTTGTCTTGTGGTTTTGGCAGCTCTTGTGTTATTTTTGCCACCTGTGGTTCCTGCTCCCGGTTTCACAGCGGCGTGTTTGGTGTCCGGCCGATTTTTGGGGCTGCATTAATAAAATGTCTGAAATATTTCCTTGGGCTGGGACCGTCAGGTGCCTGTGCCATGGGAATATTCCGTGTGATCCCAAATTCCACGCAGTGACATGAGGTGGGGTTAGCAGAGCTCTCTTGTATTTAATCCAGCTTGGAATTTAGGATCAGAAATCCACAAACACACCATGTGCTGTTTATCATTCATTTCCCCTTTTTCTCATTGCAACTCTGGACATTTCCTACAGACGAGAAAATTATTGATATGTGGCTAATCACCCTTAAAAATTCAAGTGGTATCTGTTGCAAAATCTGTGGAAAAGGGTTTTTTCTTGGAAAAATCATGGGAAGAAAGTGCTGTCCCCTGTGACCGTGCTGCCAGCCTCGGTGCTGACGTGGCTTTAGGAGAACCAGCCAGGGCTCTGTGGCCTGAATTCCTTTGGGCTTTAGGGCCAGATCCTGACCCCACAGGTGATTCTGGGTTTTGTGGATCAGAACTGGAGATTTTTAGCTCTTTGTGCATGAACTGTCCATCCCAAAGGCTTCCTGAAGGGAGTCACAGTAAACTTCTGGCTCTCCTCCCTCATCGTGTCCTACATCAACGAGTTCAAAGGGATATGGGATTGTATTTTACTGTGTTGTATTTTATCAGAATTTGCAGTTTTCTCCGTCTTGTCCTCAGGTGCTTTATTTATTTTATTCAAGATGAAGGCACTGCACATTCTGGCTTAGAAACATTTGCTCTCCATTAGTATCCAGTAACCTCTGCTGGAAGTGCAGAAGAAGCCTTTGGCAACTGTAAGCAATTGCTGGTTATTAATGCCAAAGCTGTAAAAATGAAAATAGGAAGTCACTGCATAGGCTCTGAGTGTTAGTGCTGTTTACATTCCTAATTTGAGTCACATATTAACCACAATTAACGTGCTCTCTAGATTTCAAGCATATGTTTCTTCTATCACAGAATGGGATTTTTTTTTTTTCCCCCTCTGGTGCTTTACTTCTGACTGTTCCTAGTTGGAAAAGCTTTGAATAAATTCAGCCAGTGGGGAGGAATTGTGATTTGCATTATTTTAGGGAATCTGTTTGTCGGGATGGGGTGGTTCTGCTGTGCAGTGACACATTTAGCTGTGCTTGGGGAGGGGGGAAATCTTTTGAAATTCACCTTTTTTTCACTCTCAGGCACTCCTGGATGGAAATGGTGTTCTTGATTACAAGTGGAATAATAATAATAATAATAATAATAATAATAATAATAATAATAATAATAATAATAATATTATTATTTTCTGGAGTCACACCAGTGCTTGAATCCTGGTCCTTCCCTACTCCAGACAATCCCTCCTTTCTCACCCCACCCCCCTGATCTGATCTCCCTCATCCCCCCATTTTCTTTCGTAGCCCTGTGGGCTATGGAGGGATTAATTGTACCAATAAACACAACTTTATTTTATAGTTTTATAGCACGATTAGCTATCAAATACTCTGTGCTAAAATAACATTTGCTAGGCTGTTTCAAGGCAAAGTTTTGTTAGGCACAGTGGGCCTTTGATCCCCAGAGGAGTTCAGCTCACTAAATATAATATTAGTTAACATACTTTACTGATGTTAAGAAAATACTTCTGTGCTACTTAGAGATCCTTAGCCATGGTATTCCACTGGCAGCAATGGCTCTTTTCCCTTTGCATGGGGTTTGTAAACTTGAGAACAATTTGGTTGATTAATTCTGTTCCTTCTTTTAATGGTGATAGATTTCTTCGATTGGAAATTCCCATCAGCATTACAGACAGCCCTTGATTCTGTCATTGTGCTATTAATTAAGATATTAGAGGAAATTGCTGTTTACATAAGCTTTTGAGAGCTCACAGTTAGGGACAGCACTTCATCCCTCTTGTGCCATTTTTCCACTGAGCTAATTCCCCTCGCCTCGGTTGGGCTCTTTGAGATTTATTTCTGATACAATTCCCTTTACTCCCTGCCAAATCACAGGATCCCAGGATGGTTTGGGTTGGAAGGGACCTTAAATCCCATTCAGTGCCACCCCTGCCATGGCAGGGGCACCTTCCACTCTCCCAGGTTGCTCCAAGCCCTGTCCAGCCTGGCCTGGGACAATTCCAGGGATCCAGGGGCAGCCACAGCTGCTCTGGGCACCCTGTGCCAGGGAGTCACCACCCTCACAGGGAGGAAATCCTTCCATATATTGGCATCAGTATTATTATTTATTCAATATCCAGAATGTCTTTTCCCACGAACATGAGGGTTAAACTACAGAAAAATCTTCCAAGAGGTGATGGAAGATGATGAAGAAGATGGCGACTCCCACTTCCATTTCAAGTGGGACAAATATCTTTGCAGACGGCAATTCTGTGAGGGAGGGAGGAAGGGATGGGGTGGCTTTGCAATTTCTGAACGCACTCGGAGTTTACATGTGAGGCCAAATGAGGAAGACTGAATCCAAACTCGAGTGCAGCATCAAGGAATATTCCAGTGGAATATTCAGGGAGCTCTCTTACCTCCAAGGAAGCTTCTGTCACGTGTTAAGAGCAGGTGGGTGTCCCTAGGGTGGATTCTCTGTGATCTCAAGGGCTGCTCACTGCTCAGAGCGGCTCTGAGTTTCTTGCATGTCAAGGACTCTGAGAGTAAAACTCTCCAAAGCCTTTCAAGTGACCAGATTGTTATAAAATCCATGACTCAGTGGCGCCTTCCCTCCTGTCCTCGGAGTGTCGACCGCCCCTTATGCTATGTTACAAACTCATGTGTTTTGATCCACTATAATCCAAATGTATTTAGTCTGTATTTTATTCCACTTTGTAAACACGTTTTTTCCATAGCTGCAAATGTCTCCACAATTATTTGTTTCAATTTGTAAATTGAACAAAAGGCTTTAATAAACAATGTCCTCAGGCAGCCTCTCGTCGTCTTCTCATGAAGAAACATCATTTCTAAACCCGGCAGCCCGTAAACTCCTTAGAAATTCAAAGGGAAAAACTCCCACCATTTTGTCCAGCTTGGCCATTTAGAAGTTGAGGGCACTTACTGCCCTGAATAAACTCTGTAGCTGAGTTTGTAAATAAAGTTTGGAATGACCAGTTGGTATTTTGGGGCCTGCTGCTGGTGGCACTGCTCTCGTCCGGTGGCACCACACGCGGCGGTAAGGAGTTGCTGGAGGAGACTTTATTGCTTGATTCAGTGTTCAGTTCCGCTCTGTAGCTGACCAGAATGTTTGATTTTATACTTTGGCTTTCTGCTTATGGCTGCTAAGCTGTAATTAGACAAGTCTAAGCTCCATCAAGCAGCTCCTGGCTATGGATGCTGTAAACACGGGAGCTGGGACGTCACGGCGGGCTGGGATCGCCAGGACAAGCGAGGCTGCAAACTTTGCTGAAAATTCAGACTTCTTGTAGCATCCCAAGTCCACAGCTGTTTCCCTGCATTTTAGCAGTGGCTGAGACAGCCTTTAGCTTCCCTAGATCCCGAGGAATTTGAGCTGGAGAATTTCTGATTCATGTTGTTTAAATCACTTATATAAAAGTGTACGATGCACTTAATCATGTGTGTTGATAACATGCACACACCACCCATTCATAGGCAGGGATTCAATCTCCAAACATTGGAGTGGTTACAAAAGAAAGTAAATCTTGTGCTGGTTCAGCTCATCTCAGGATGAAGTTGAAGGATTTTGGGAGGGAGAGAATAAGAACAGCCAAAGCCCAACTAGAACTTAATGTGGCTGCTGCCGTAAAAGACACGAAAAACGCTTCTACAAATCCATCACCAACAAAAGGAGGGTGTGGAGGAGAATCTCCATCCTTTATTCAGTTCAAAACTGATTTTCAGGAGAAAGGTGCTGGGGTTTTGCTGACAGATCACCAGCTGGTTCTCCAGCCTTTATTAAATCTCTCTCCTTGGTACCTGTGGCAGACACGCTGAATTTCAGTGTATTCATCTGCCCGTGTTGGTTTTCCTGGCAACAGGAGGGCTGGGATTGTTTATTCTCTTGCCCTTTTTTTTTTTTAAATCTTTTTTCAATCAGCCTTTCCTTGGGGATGGAACTGGTAATATATAATATTCCATCTGTGGTTCCCTGCTAGGTGATGCTGTCTTTCTCACAAGTCTTCTGCTCATTTTGTGCAAAATAATGGCGTGTGAGGTTTTTGTTTTGGCTTTGGCCAGATTCTTCTCCCATTGACTTCATTGTTAGTGCTAATAAAACCATGGGAAATGTTTTGATGGGTAGGAGATTGCAAGGACCTGAGGTTTAAGCTTTGATACTGTCTTGGCTGCTGCACATAATCTTTGGTAAACCAAAGATAAAAAGCAAAGCTTGTTTTAGAAAGCCATGGGCTTTTCAGAATGACTCTTGGCAAATTTTGGTCCTCGCTTTGTCAAGTATTTGTCCACATATCAGTAGTTTTGTGCCTGTGTTTACACTCATTTTGCCTCCGGGCTCGTTTTAGTAAGTCGGATAAAGTGTTTATTATGTGGCTTGCAAAATATGTTCCTAATGGTGACCTAACCCGCGGTGCCACAGAGACTGGGGGCTGTTGGGATCTCCTGTTGTGCAACAGAGAGTGGGGCAGGTAACCACAAGGCAGCCTTGGCCACCCTTTAGGGAGCCGGCGTGGTTGTGGCAGGGCAGGACTTTGCTTTCCGCTCCCTCAGCGTTCCCCGAGTTTGCTTGGCTTGGCTGGAGGCTCCTGGCAGGCTCTGCTCCAGGCTCTCCCATTGCCCAGAGCCTCCCCTCTTCAAAAATCAGTGCAAATTGCAGCAGCCCCGGGGACTGGGGTTGGAATCAGTGTTGGGGCAGCTTGTGGTGCTCCTTCTCTTGGCAGATTATTTGAGGGGGGAAAGGTCTGTGAAGTTCTCCTCATCCTTTATTTGAGGAGAGCTGCTGGGGAAAGGTCTGTGTAGTTCTCCTCATCCTTTATTTGAGGGGAGCTGCTGGGGAAAGGTCTGTGAAGTTCTCCTCATCCTTTATTTGAGGGGAGCTGGTGGGGAAAGGTCTGTGAAGTTCTCCTCATCCTTTATTTGAGGGGAGCTGGTGGGGAAAGGTCTGTGTAGTTCTCCTCATCCTTTATTTGAGGGGAGTTGGTGGGGAAAGGTCTGTGAAGTTCTCCCTCATCCTTTAATCTCTGCTTGGCTTGGAGCTGCTGTGCTCTGTAGCCTGTTCAGAGCAGTTGTGTGAACACTTTGCAAAATTTCATCTGGTTTTAAGGTGGACTTGGGGAGTCTGTTTCCATCCCTCGTGTGGTTTCAGGGTATCTCCTACGTCTCATCTCCCACATTGCTCTGGGTGTTCAGGAACTTTCTCACTTACAAAAAGCTCATTTACCAACTCTTAACCTAATGGAGGCTAAAGAATTCACTCTTAGGCCACGATCCTTCCAGAGCCAGAGTGCCTCCTGCAGATTCTCCTGGAAATAAATAACAGTGAAAAAGTTTGCTCTCTTTAATGCAATAATATGTAGGAAGGTAGGACTTGTATTAAATTACTTTCTATGTGATAAGATGTGATTATAATAAAGAAGGAGATTTATGATTGCTATAAAAAGAAATGTGATTGCATTATAGTTTAAATAAGTTATTTGCATTTCAGATTTATTTTGGAGTGGTGTCTTTAGGCACCAGCTGGTCACTGGGTTCACATGTGCCAGGAGCTGTACAGAGAAAACAAGATTATTGCTGCTTCAGGAGCCTTGAGGGAAGTTGTGGCTTCCCGAGTTGCATCTGGGAATAAAAGTGTGTTTTATGTGAGACCTTGTCCCTTCACTGCTGGCCACTAAAAATTACCTCAAGAATGGAGTTTGGAAGGTGTGTCATGATCAAAACCTAGTGGGTCCCCCTAAAAGGCATCTTAGGAAATTCTTTTTTCTCCCCACTTCAATCTTTTTATTTTTTTTTTAATTTTTACACTTATATTAAGTACAGACATTTCATCCCCCAGCAGGTACAACTGAGATGCGAGGCTGTGTTAATAGTGTAGGGCGAGCTGACTTGGATGAGGTGCAAATTGGGCTCCCAGGGCTGCTGGAGCGGAGTGATTTACATTCTCTGGTTACAGCAGTTAATTGTGGGTGCCCTGATAAGACTTGTTTACTGCCACATCGGCTTGTCCCAGGCCTGCTGAGCATCAGCTCGGCCTGATTGAAGGCTTGATTACCTATTCTGCTTACTGCTGCAAGGGTTTGTACAGGAAAAATCAGAATGCCATCTTCTACTGCCTGAAATTCCCATTTCGGGCTCTTCCCCGCAGACACCCTCAGGGAGCAGAAGTGTTAAAGGATTAAGTCATCTGAAAACGCCTGTTTGGGAGAATTCTCAACTATTAACACCTTTTTTTTTTTGAGCCTAATGAAGGGCTGGACTTGGTGCCTGCATGGAGTGACCACCACAGGAAATTTGGATATTTTAGGGAAATGGCTGTGACCAGTCCCCAGGGCTGGGCTGTGGAGCAGATCAGGGGCCATCCCTGTGGAGATCCCATTCCTGTGGAGATCCCATTCCTGTGGAGATCCCCTCCCTGTGGAGATCCCACTCCTGTGGAGATCCCCTCCCTGTGGAGATCCCACTCCTGTGGAGATCCCCTCCCTGTGGAGATCCCACTCCCGTGGAGATCCCATCCGTGTGGAGATCCCCTCCCTGTGGAGATCCCATCCCTGTGGAGATCCCATTCCTGTGGAGATCCCATCCCTGTGGAGATCCCATTCCTGTGGAGATCCCATCCCTGTGGAGATCCCATCCCTGTCCAGCTGTCAGGGATGGTGCTGGAGGCTCCAAGGAGAAGGCAGCCCGTTCTGTGTTACCTTTTTGGTGTGATTCCCACGGAGCAGAGCGGGAGCAGCTCAGCTCAGCTCAGCTCCCACCCTGGGCTCCGCTCCTCACTCCGAGCCTGCCAAGTTTCCACTCCTTTTGTAGGCACAGGCTCATGCCTGGGGATGGGAGGGAAAAGGCAGCATCCACGGGCAGCTCCAGCACCCTTCCTTCCCTGGAAGTTTCACACAGCCTCCACAGATAGATATTGTGCAGGTGGTGTGCACAATAAAAAAAAATTTCTCAGCTTCCAGGGTTCCAACGGTGGGGCACAGCCCGTGAGTCCATCCCCTTCCCCTTGTCCCCACAAGGGGACAAGGTTTTCTTTCCTCAGCGTTTTTCCTCTTCCATCTTCCTCAGCTCGTGGCTGCCCTGGTGCTGTCTGCAGCAGAAACTTTAAAATTAATTCTCATTAAACACCATTTTGGAGCGTGAGGGATGCTTCTAAACCATTCCTTGTGTAAAAACAAATGTAAACCAAGGTTTTAAACCCCTCTGATACATGTATGGGAAGAACTGATTGTACCCAGCAGGCTCAGATTGCTGGTTTTTTCCCTAAATTGGAAGAAAAGCAGCATTGTGGCATGTGTTTTTGAACATTCTGGGTGTTCTTTCACACCCTTGAACAACCCCACTTGAGCATCCATGGATACAGGGATGAAATCTGATCTGGAAACACAGGAAAAGTGCCCTGTGAGCAGAGCATCCATCCAGGAGTAGTTTTATTCCCCAAGGTTGTCCCCAAGACAACTCCACAGAGGAATTTCAACCTCACTGAGAAAAGGAGGAGTAAGGAATGAGCTCAGTCCCTCAAAAGAAAATTCAGCAAACTTTCAAATAATGCATCTTGAATGCCAATACGTTGTATAGGTTGCAGGATGCTGGTTAATGAATGTCCAATTAGGATGTCAATATTTCCATTCTCCAACCTTTTAGGGTAATTTCGCATTAATATTATTTAAAAAAAAAAAAAAAAGCCCTGAAACATCCAGCACATGTTTGTGCAGGATTCAGTTTTCAAGGGCAGCTTGATCTGGCCAGAAAATTTCAGTCCAAGCAGTGGCAGCTAAAAGATGCCACTGTCACCTCTGTGGGTCTGGGAAAGCGCTGGGTGCTTGTGCACGTGTTTCGTGGCTTCTCTGTGTGTTCCTGCAGATGAGAACATCAAATCCTATCAGCATCCTGGTGAATTTTAGTTTGATTTTTGTGGTGTTGTGTGGAGTCCTGCTGTGTTGGGATTCTGGGAGAGGGGAGAGCTCAAAGAGACACGGAGACAGGGAAGGGCATTGCTGGGACCTGTGGGCACCTGGCTGTGAAGTGCCCCGTCACAGAGGGCTCACCTGTGCAGGGAAAGGTGCCCCAGTGCCCAAGTGTGACTTCACCAATGCCTAAAGTTGCATTCTATGCACATCTGATCCTCCTGACCCGATGGAATTCCTGCTGGTGATGCAAATCTCCCAGCACTGAGTTCATGTCAGACCCAGGCTTAGTTTTTGGATGAGCAGCAGAGGCTTCAGTGCTTTTACAGTGCAGAAGGAACTGGTCATTTCCCTAAAAAATGATGGATTTGAAATCCATTCAAATGAGATATTTCTGTCTTGTGACAAGGGCTTAATAGTTTCTTGCATTTGTGTTTGGAAACATACTCTTTGAACTTTTGTGTAACGTTCAGCCAGTATTAGGCAAACATTCTTCTTCAGCTGGTAATAGGCTGTCTGGTGTCTGTAATTCGGTTATTTAGCTTTAAAATTAACTGTATATATTTGTAAAGTTTTTAATTAAGATGTGTTTCTCCTCGGAGCTTTTTCAGAGCTTACTCAGAGGCGCATCAAACACTCCACAGTTTTGCTCTTTTCCTCTCTGCCTATTAGCTTCTCCCCCTCTGCTTATAAATTTCTGATGACAGACATAAACATTTACCTCCGTGGGCATTACTTAACTCTGAGATCACTTTGTTCTATAAATACAAATAAATAAAAGGGCCCTTTAATGGGTGAGGGGAAGCCAGCAGTGAAGTGGTTAAAGGTTTTTGTCCCGGCAGCCTGGCCAGCAGGAGCTGGCGGTGTGGAGCAAGGGGGACGCCAGCCTGTCTCTAAACTTTTTGGCCCTCCCTGAGTGCAGAGATGAAGGAAGAGCCCTCTATAAATCACTGGAGATTAGAGACCCTGTTCTTGCCGACTCTGCAGGGTTGCACTGCTTAATGTCAAAGCCTCACGTATTACTTTAACAGCACTCCTTTTCTTTATTAAATCCACTTTGAAATAAAAAAAAAAAAAAATTAAAAAAAAAANTTAAAAAAAAACCCAAAATGATGATCTTTCCAGCAAGGGGGAGAAGGTCTAAAAGGATTTAGAAAGTATCTGTTATGTTACATTACGGAGACTAATAACTGCACAGGGAGTAGGTAACATTTTTGCACCATTTCAGAAAGTAAAATGAATAGACTTTACAGAGTTTTCCTCCCTTCAAAATATTTATTGCTGTTGATTTTGAGGAACTTCTGCGGGCTCCTCAGTAAAGGTGGACTGAGCGTGAACGCCGGCGGGGATTTCCCTCCAGCTCTGCAAAATTAAATTTGCATCTTCATTTTTTGCACTTCCCGCAGCATCTGGTTTTAGATTACTTTTTTTTAACCTCTGGATTTGTTCTGGAGGAATTTTATTCCGTCTCCATCTCCATCTGAGTATGATGAAGACATATTTTAAACAGCTGTATCTGTGTCAAATGTCAGTGTTTGCTCGTAGCCTCACTGTCATGAGGACATTCAGAGGCTTCGAGGCACTGCATATTTATCTGCAGTTATGACCTGATTTCTTCTGATTTGTGAAAGTCACATTAGGCAAGATATGTTATTTTTTTATTTTAACGTGCGAGGTTAATGGGATTGTTTTTATGTAAAAGGCTGTTGTTTTTCCCCTTGTATTCAGTTACCTCCTTTAGTGCATTGCATCCCACCTAGCAAATCTCCCGAGCCAGAGGAATTGCACATACGTATTTTTTCTGCACATAAGTGTTTCAGATCCTCCAGGTCATTTAGTATCCATTAGGACACTAAAGCTTCTTACTGTTTTCTCATTAATAGTCGAGTCTGTTTCCACGACAAAAACAATTTCTGAGAGACAGGATTCTTTGAGAAACATCCCTGATGAAAGTCCTGGAAATCCTAACAACAAATGTTGTCAAGTTAGATTTCAGCGGAGCATTTCTGTTTCACTGTGCAGCATTATGCCCCAGGAATGTAGTTTTCCTTTTAGTCTCATGACTTTAAACACAACATTGGCATGAAACCCATTAAGAATAACAGATTTATAAGCTCTTGTTGATGGATTCTGTTCAAATGCAGTAGGATGGAAGGTGAAAATATTTTTAGTCTTTAAACGTATTAAAAATAAACTGTGATTATTTTAATTCTCTACATTTGAAGTCATTTGCTTCCTTGCCACCGTACCCGGAGTGTTTTTCTACCCGTTCACAGTTCATTTACGATACAGTTTTGAAGTTTGGAAATAGTTCACACCTATAAAATGCGGGTTTTTTGCCTTTGCCAGGGAAAACGAATATTGTTTTGCAATGCATCTTATCCAAAAGTTGACAAGTAACAGCTTTTTTTTGCTGCTTTCCTCTGACAAACAGCTTGAAGGTATCACCTTTGTAGGCGGCTGCCGCAACGAGCTGCAGATATTCATTTATAGCTGTTTGTACTCCGTGTGTTCTTTCATGTGCTCAGGAATATTGCCCAGTTCCAAAGCGTGAGCTCTTAAAATAACTGGAAATGGGGGTGGGGTCAGGATTTTGTATAAACAGGGCGAGTTTCAGGGGCTGGATGGATGCACTGGAGGATCCCAAGAGCTCGGTGTAGCCGAGCAGGAGGTTATCACATCCCCGAGCAGCCATCCCCGACGTCCCGACCGGCGGTTGGTGTTTTATTAGGAGAGAACAACTCTATAAAAGGAACAGGAGATTCAATCATAATATAGCGGGGTGACATGAAGGCAGCTGACAGCATGGCTTCAAAACCCATTTAAGATCCAAGAAAAGTTGCCACAAGTAATGTGCTGCAGCTGGGGAGAGCCTTTTTGGAAAAAAGCAGAACCCGCCACAGCCCTGCGGATTGGCGTTCCCGAGCGGAGCCGTCGCCTCGCACGGAAAGGCTGGGCTGGGCTGGGCCCTCCTTACCACCCACAGGCAGGGCTGGGAAAGATCTCTCACCCCGTGTTTGTGTGTGTGTTTTTCCTGCTGAAAGTGGTTTGGGGAGAAGTGGGAAGCAATGACCAGTCTGGTGGTTTGGGTTGGAAAGAGAGGGAATAAAGCGTTGGCTGCGAGGTGGCGGAGCGTGTTCTTCCGGAGGGGGGTTGCTGGTGGAAGCAGATGCTTCCATTTTGAAAAGGGAAAGTGCTCCAGTTAGGGGATTTTTAATGATATCTGAAGAAGTGAAATGCAATTTTTAAAAAAAATCTATATATTATTTTCATCCCCTTCATTCTTTCTGCTGTCTGGCAGTTCAGTGAGTCACTGTCCTTTGGGTCTTCTCTGCTGGATGGAACATTCCCCAGGGAAGTGGTGGAGTCACTGTCCTTGGAAGTGTCCAAAAAAATCAGTAGATGTGGCACTTCCCAGTGTGGTTTACTGGGCATGGGGGTGTTAGGCCAAAGGTTGGACTTGCTGATCTTGGAGGTCTTTTCCAACCTCAATAATTCTGTGATTCCGTGATCAGCACTGACTGTCTTTCATCTCTCTTCCTCTGAAACATGTGAGCCAAGTCCTGGGAGGTGCAAAGCCCTTCTAAATCTAAGGCAAAGACTGGAACATTTAAAAGTATAAACTTTGCTGTGCCAGAGCTGGTTTGGTTTGAGACTGCTTAAACCCAAGTAATTGGTGAACTGGAATAATTTGGAAATAGGATACTTTAGTGTGTCCAGCCTAAGAATGTGCTTCTGAAGATTGTTAAATCTGCATTTTTCAAAAGAAATCTGGGAAGAACTTCATGCCTGCTCTCATGTGGCAGTGGCTTTACTGGGAAGTGACTGACAGCTGGATGGACTTCCCAAGGATGGATTTTCCAGGGGCAGCAATATCAGCAAGGGTGGTGTCTGTATCTAGAGAGAAGTTGGCCAAATTTCTAATCAACTATGATCCAAATAGAAATTAACTGATATTTTGGCTGGAAGTAGCGTGTCGTTTATGTAAGAAAAGGTCATCTTCTCCCTGGTAGAAGGTAATGTTAATTTAGGAATAAACAGCTTTTTTTTTTTTTCAGTTGTTCTTATAGAGGGTTCTGTCACACAAAAATACATTGTGTGGAAAGGAGCTCAAAGAGGAGAAACACAATTAAAACAAATATCACTGAGTTTTCTGAGTAATTACAAAGAATTTCTGCATGTTCTCTTCTAGAAGAGCAACACAAATACCATGTAAAGAAAATTTCAGAATTAACACACAGGTTTGTGCTGCTTCCATGCATGGGGAAGAAGTAGCCAGCACCGAAAAAAAAATCCCTCAAACAAGCAAATCTTTCATATTTAATCTACCTGTATTAGAAGCAGAATCAAAATAGTTACACTAAGTGTTTGGGATTCCTTTTTTTATTAAAAAATTCCACGTCGATTGTATTTGCTGAAAAAAACAAAGGCATAGGTAGGATTAGGAAATCCAGGCTACCCCATCAGGCTCAGCATTGCATGGAATTGACTTTAAATTGGGCACCTGGTGACACTGACACAGAGGGGTGGAAAATGAGCTCTGCAGTGGGGAGAGGCTCTTCCTGCCCTCCCTGGCATCTCCTGGGCACTGGGAGTTTGGCGTGGTTTGACCACAGAGTGCAATTGCAAGGGCAGCTTGATGAAAAAGCATGTTCAGTGCTCCTTGTGCCACTTGATTCCTTAGTTTTCCCCTCCCTTTGGAACTCCCTAATTTCTCCTAAGTGCTGCACCCGTGCCAAAGATGGATTGAGTAGCAGTGGTTGATCTAAAAAACCATTTTTTTGGGGGAGGTGTGAAAAGTTGGGGGTTATTTGCTGTTGTTGTCTCCCTCCCCTCCATATTTATGCCTGGCAAGGTAACATAAAATTCCATGTGCTGCCTTGGCTGCCGGGGAATGCAGCCCTGCAAGGAGGTTGAGGTTGTTAGCAAAGCAAAGTATCTGTCATCCAGAAAACAAGGGGCTTAAAGATTATGGACTAATTTCACACTTCCCGTGGCATAGCATTACTGGTGCAGAAAATGATGGAGAATAAGCTGAGCACTCATTTGCCCGTAAACCTACAGGGGGGTAATGTCCTAAAAAGCCACTGAAATTGGATATGTGGAAAATGAACTCTTTTTTTTTCTTTTTTTTTTTTTTTAAAGTGGGTCACAACATCTGTGATTATCTCGTTGGGATTACGAGCGTGATCCTGCTGTGGTAGCACCGACTGCTTCCCCTGGGCTTTGCCTCTCCAGGGGCTTTGCCCAGCTTGGCTGGGACTCCTGGTGTGCCCAGCACATCCCCAGCCTGCCCTCCTGGATGGGAAAAGTGTGGCAGGATGGTCTAGAAATGCTCAAAACTTTCCTCCCTGCCTTCAAAACGTAGATTTGAAATTAGGGGTAGGTTTTGACCGCTGTTAAAATAGTACCGTGCTCTCCTGTGCTTTTTGTCTTCGGCTTTCTTGGAGATAATTTCAATATTCCCAAGGCTTGAAAATGGTTTAGAAAATAATGAATTTGTTTTAGAAGCCACGTGGAGGTTTGAGTCGTGGTGTAGTGGACAGGGACCTTCCTGCTCTTCCCTTCTGCTGCAGGGGATGCAGTGGGTTTGTGTAGGGGCAGAATATTTTCTCTGTGAGCAGTGTAGACAGCAGGCCTGGTGTCAAAATTTAAAACAAGTTCCTATAAACCCTCTTCTTCTGTTGAGCCACCTTGGTTGTCAGGGAAAGGACAACCAAGCTCTTTTTAGAACGTTTGGATCCTTCTTTCACCCCACCTCTCATTTCTCCTCTTGTAACCCCTTTGTGAATGTCTTTGGGGCAAACTAGGAAGGATTTTAACCTCTTAGCAATTCTTCCTACACAGCCTTCCAAAAACAGTGCCTGGCTCTAGGCCTCGAGGCACTTCAGGCTGTGCATGTGGTGATTTAATCCTTGGGAGATGTGGGAATCCTCAAAACTGCCTGCTGGGATTTGGGGTGGAATCTCAATTTCCTTCCTCTCGGGTAGAGCACCCTGAGAAAGGGCTGTGGTGGTGGCATCTGTCCCAAACGAGTCCCCACTGCTCTCCCTGCTCCTTCTCCTCTGCCAGGACATGAGGTGGGAAGGTGGGACAGGGGACAGATCACTCTTGACTCCAGAAGCCATGAAATCGGGGGGGGGATTTTTCACACTATAGTGGTAATAGCAGTTTTATGACAAAGAATCCTCTTTGCAGAGGTAACCCGTGCTCCTAGAATGGAGATCTTGAGAGGATTTAGAAACACAATTGACTGAAACTTGAAAAATGTGAAACACTCAGAGGAAAAGCTGCCTTCTGTTAGACTAGTTCTGTAGAAAAGGAAAAAAAACCCACAGGATAAAAGCCAAAACTGGTGATCACGCTTCTGCTGGAGGCTCTGAGCAGAGGTTGCCTGCCCTCACCAGAGCCCTGAGCTCCTTGTTGGGGCAAATCATTGCAAAAAAACTGCTTTTACCAGGTTGTTTTTCTCCGTGGCAGCAGTGGGGTCACAGGCTCCCAAAAGGTTATTTCCTGCCCCACAGCCACCCGGCCAAACAACATTGTTCTCCAGGAGTGCCAACCCCAAACAAGGCTGGACCCCCCATGCCTTGTTTACCTAACACCCATTTGGGCTTTATTTTTCTTCTGGTGGTGCTTGGTGTCTGTCCAGGCTCTCACAGAATAAAATAGGAAATGGTAAAATACAAAGAAGCAGAGGGCAAAGGAAAAGATAGAGGTGCTGGTTTGGGGACGGAGGTGAGGCCTACAAGGGTCTCCGAAACCTGAAAACTTCAGTTGTTCTATATTTCAGCTTTGCATCTAATTAGCTTAGAAGCACTTTTTTTTTTTATTTTCCTTGCCTAAAACAGAGCAGGAAGCTGCAAAGAACTGAGATCTGCAGGGAGATTTATGAAGGAAAGGCCCACAGAGCTTTCAGATGCTGTTTGTAAATGTCAGCCCTGTCCGAAGCCACAGCGGGCTCACACAGGAACCCAGGAGCGGAGGGGGTCTTGTCCTGAAGCATGACAAAGCAATTATTGATCTCCCTGACAGGGAAAGCAGCACTAAAAAAGCACGAGGGACAGAGGAGAGAGGGGTGGAACGTGCCACGGAGACGGAAGGAGAGGCCAAGGACAGGTTACCAGAGGAGTGGGCCCGAATCCAAAGGGCCCAGATGCAAAAATCCCTCAGTTTTGGTAAACTTGGATTAGCATGTAAGAACAAACAGAAGAACGCAGCTGGCCTTGCAGCTCTCTCATTGATTAAACAATATCTGCGGGGCTTTGAAGTCTGGAGAAGTTTGGGGAGCTCAGCCTCGCAGTTTATCTGCCAGGGTTGAAGTATTCCATCCTGGTTTTCTGTTTTAGCACCTCTGCAAAAGGGGCTTTCTAATGAGCTAAATATATTGAAAGGTGTAGGGAGAAACTTGGGATCCGTGCATGGAAAAGATCTATTTAGAGAAGCCCTGGAGGAACAGCACTGGAGGCAGTTTTTAGTTGCTGTATCCAGTCCCTCTCCTGCCCTGCTCCCTGTGCAGCTTTCCTGTTGGCACTGCTTCCACCTTCCCACTCAGGATGTTGAGAGAATTTCTTCTGACTAGAAAACCACCTTCCCAAGCCTGCACACAAACACAGGGATTTTTTTTCACTACTGGCAGGAGGGAGATGGACAAAAAGCTGGATTTTGAGGCTGTTAATTGGTGTGTGGATCTTTGAAATGAAAATTCAGACATGTGGGGGAAGAAGTGAGAACTAGAGGGCAGAAGGGAGATGCAGAAGACGGGAGTTTTGTTTGTGATTTTTCCACTGTTTCTCCTGGTACATGGTTGGATTCACTCTCCCCTTAAAAACTGAGAGCAGGACTATTTCCATTCAGTGTTTTTAAATGACCATATGGGAGGCAATAAGTGTGAACTGTTATTATATCTGGAAAAAATTGTGGGTGTTTATGAATGCCCCAAGGCTGGGATCCATCCCAGATGGGATTCAGCACCTGAGAAAAAGAGCTGGAATTGATTTATCTCCTCCAATGACTTTTTAAGAGACTTACAGGAACTGTTTCCATAATTTGGTCACCAGTTCTGTGCCTCAAACAAGCCAGGCAAAAAAAAAAAAATCTATTTTTTCATCTGTTAGCAGTGGGCATTTCTTTTTTAGATAAGTTGGTGTGGAATTCCAGTGTCCAAAATGCCAGCTTCCTCCAGTAGCCAAACTCCTTCCTGCTTTTTTGGAGCACCTGGATGTAGCCCAGTAGAGGAGATGAAAAACTTCTAGCTTAAATTCGGGAATTACATCCCAGAGCAATCCTAACAGCTTCATGAGCAGGAATATCTTCAATATCTTGAAGGAGATGCTGTTTTGCAGTGGGCACTGAAATCTTTATGGCTCATCTGAACAGGATGTTACAATGCAGCTGGATACCCCCAGTGACTCTGTGCAGATGCTGTATAGAGACATCTTCTTTATCAGTAAAAAAAAAAGTTAAAAAGGAGTTCTCTTAAGCCAGAGCTTTTAGCAGCAGCCTGAAACGGTTCCAACATGCAAAGAGTTCTGATTTTTTTTTTTTTTTAATGGCAGTAATAACCCACCTGCACGGAAGTATTTGGGGTCAATTTGGTCAGTATTTGCTTCAGGTAGACTCATGGAATGAGCTTTGTACCCCAAGTTCATGGAAAATGGCTTATTTTGACTGAAGAGTTCAGAAAAACCCCCATTACTGTAACCACTGGTCTCTGTATTTCAGCCCTCCCCTCTGTCCAGGGCAGGCTGCAGGAAATTTTGGGATATTGTGCCAATCCCTTATTAGAGAGGGGCTGAGTCCCACAGAATTGGAGCTCGTTTGTCATGTCCTGCTGTCTGTTCCCAGACTGATTTTCATGCCTGATTTTATTTCCAAATCTTTCTTCATCTGTGTTCTCCTTGGCATTCCTTGCTCACCCTCAGGTATCGTTTCCTTAGGTTTGCAGTTCATTCAAATCCCTCCTTAAAACTAATATCTTCCAGGAAATTCATCCTCCTCTGCTGTCACTTATAATCTCTCTCCTACTTCTCCTTTATCATTTCTCCTCTGTCCTGGTCTCTGTTTTCCTGTCAGACTTTTTGTGAGCGTGTCTCTTCAGATTGTTCCTTATCATATTTATACTGTAAATACATGCCGTGAAATATTGTTCATATAATACGTAAAAAAGAGAATATTTTGCCTCTAAAAATATTCACCAATATAACTCTGGTGCTTTATACCATCCTAATTCAGAGGGTAGAAGTGAAACACCAGTTCCTGTGTAGCAGAAATAATAAATATTATGAAAAAAGCAGCCCCTGCTGGTTAGGAAATTAGGTGAAGTAGACTCGAGTCACATTTGGTTCTACACTTTTCATCTATGGACATGTTTAACTGACAAGCTGAGGCTGTATTTGGGGTCGGAAACATGTTATATCTGTATTTTTTTATTTGTTCATATATGCACAGTGTGTCCACGTGCACGTGCTGTGCATTAAAATACAAAAAGCAACGTCACCGGATTTTTATTTTGCCTGAGTGTGCCGTGAAGTAAGAACTCTCTCGTGCTAGGCTACAGTAAAAGTGGCAATAAAAGCCTGGATTTTAGGCCTGTAGCTAAATGCTTGGTTACACACAAACATGCACACGCAGCTGAGAGCAAAGCAGAGATACGTGGGAGATAAAAGAGAACAAATGGGCAACTTATAATTACACGTATTTTACTTCATCTGGTATCCAGATGATCATCCTCGCCTCTGATGGGTCTGACAAATCAGTTTATTGGGGCTGTGAGTGTAACCCAGGGCTGTGCAGTAGGCGAGGGAACACTGTTTTGGTGGGGGGGTTTTTTTAATTTTTTTTTTTTTCATATTACGTTCAGTCATTTCATTATTGGAGGTAAATACTGCTTGTACTTAGAAACACAACAGCTGGTCTCATGTGAGAAGGCAATCCACAGATTAACTTGCCAACTGTATTACCAGTTCATTTCACTAGGCTGAGAACCTAAGGGTATTTTAATAGTTTTGACCTTGATCAGACAAGAAAACAAATGCCCTGGTTCTCAAGTTGAACCTGTGACTTAAACACTGCTCTGCTCTGCTGCAGCGTGAGGAGTGCCCAGCAGCCCTGGCAGGCTGAGAACAGGGTGGTTTATGAAATAAATGGGGCAAATCCAGTGCTGGAAGTGGTGGTGGTGATGCTCAGGTTGCTCAGGAGAGGAGGTGCTCCCATTGCTGCCTTGCTGGGCTCGGAGCACTCCCTGCAAATTGGCTCTCGAGCCAGGAGGGGTTTTTAGTCAGATGTTTACGTGTCTGATTTGGCTTTAATGTAGATTTTTACATTAAAGAAAATCAATTTTATTCGAACTGAAGGGCCAGATGTGTGCAGCCTCTTCAGTGCAGCCCAGAGCCTCCCTCCTGCTGTTGACAGAGCGTGGCTGGGTTTCACACACCTCTGGACGTGTCACAGAGAGCAGCCTAGGGACAGGTGTGTGTCCAGCACTGGGGAAGGGCCTTTATGTAATTAAATTGCAGCACATCTTCCAAAAAGAGACTCGTTTTTAAAGGACTTTCCCCCTGTAACTTTTTTTGTTCCATGGGCGTTTTCTCCAAGGAAGGCAGGGGGCTGGAGCACCCTGAAAGGGCTGGAGGGACCCTTACCCAGCTCTCTCAGAGGTTGCTCTCCCTGAGCAGTCTCTCCTAATGGATTTCTCTGTTCCCAGGTTCTTTTCACACTCTAAACTTGCTCGATATTAAAAACTGGGCAAGATTAAGCTTATTCAGAGGGTAAAATCACTTGTGGGGCTCATCCAGGCGGAGCCCCTGTAGCGGAGGGCTCGTGTGCCTGTGTGGATGCACAGAGCTGACTGTCTGCTTTCCTTCAGGAAGAGTTACGAGCACGAAGGATTTAAGGATGAGTCTTTGGAAAGCTCTTGACATTGGCCTAACTCAGTTCCCTTTGAAGTGGGGGGAGCTGTGCTGTTGATTTTGTTGGAATCCAGGCGCAGCTTCCCCAGCACCGTCCGCAGCTCCTGGCGCTGAGAGAAAAGGGATTGAGCCTCTCTCAGTCAGGAGCTGGGTGCTCTCGTTTCAGGGGCCACCTGGTGAAACCACTTCTGCCTTCCCACTTTTGGATCTCTCCTTTCCTCTCTTTGCTTCTCCCCTTTTTTTTTTTCTGTGCCACGAGCAGATATGAGTGTGAACAGGTGAGTGACAGGGCTTGGGGTCACCGGCCAGTCCCGGCAGTGGCTGAAGCCTCAACACCTATTTTGTGCCAAACTTTTCTGTCTCATTTCCTAATCAGATCCTGGTCAAGGTCTCATGGTCCCTTCTCATGAATTCTCCTGAAGAATTCTTTGAAATAATCGAGTTTGGAGATGCAGGGTGGCCAAAAACTCTGTAACTCTTTTTTTCCATGAAACCGACATCTTATTTCACAGTCCCGTGACTGCTTTTAAAAATAGCTTCTCCTTACATCTCCAAAATCCCTTCTCCTGCTCCATGATCTTTGAAGTGAGATAAACCAGACAAATATCAGGATTTTTCTCTTTTTTTTTTAACTGTTTTATAACATTTGCCAGATTAGCAAATGGGGATTTATTTTATGCTTCCCTTATACCGTGCTGTTCCTGGAAGAGATAAGTAAAAGTCTGTGTTGTACACAGCTCCCAGAGCCTTGAACTTGAATCTCAGCAACAAAACTCCTTCCATTTGATCTCTAAACCCATTTATAATTGTCAGATCCACGTGCCTTTTCTGTGCAGACTAGATCCTGCCATCACTGATCCTACAAATACTCCTTTTTTTTACCTAAAGCTCAATATATCAGTTTGGATTCAGAAGAAGCATTTGTTATTTGGTTTTTATTTGGGTTTTTTGAGAGGAGTTTTTTAGTAAATGATTAGAATATGCTGAAAATCATAGATTTTTAATTTACTACTATTTCAAATTAAAATAGAGGCTCCTAGGATCATAGAATGTTTCCTGTTGATGCCTCAAACTTGTAGTAAATCTCTAGGTTGGTGCCTGTGTGAAAGAGTTCTTTGCAACAGAGCTTAAACCCATCTCAGTGCCCCTTGGGACTGAAGGAAGTTTAATGCTGTTCTTTTAGAGAGAGCCTGAGCATGTCACAGGCAACCTGACCGATAATGTTCTACCCTAAGTAGGGGTTTGAGCCATAAATCTATTTTATACAGCGTGGAGAAACACTCAGGCCAGGCAGAGGGATGAAGTGCCATGCTAGGAGCACAAGGTTTGCAAACAGCTCTCTGGAATGAAGATGAGCACAGCTATGGATCTGAGCAGAATTGCTCTGAAAGGTTTGCCTACCTCCATTTCCCTGATTTTAATTAGATCCTGCAACTTCCAGTAGATTAGAGTGTCACTGTACAAATTGGGTGAAAGTTGAGGTCTTCCCTCAGAAGATTGAGGACCTCCAATGCACTGATAGCCCTAATGTTTGCTCATTATTTTTGCAGGCAAATGGAGATTTAGCTTTGTTTATCTGTGGGATTAGTAGTTGGGATTGGCTTTGAAGCCCCGAGGATTATATTATGATGTTTGTGCACGACACTTGAGGAAATCTCTGCATTCCTGGGAGTGTTACAAGCAGTGCTCACTGACACGGGGAGAGCGGCTCAGGGGGAGCTGTGAAAGCGGCAGCTGGGGCACCCTGAGGTCTCCGTGCCTCCACGGGGCACTGCAGGAGGGTAAAAGGAGTTGTCCTCCCTTCCTTTTGGAGCTTTGGGAGCTTTGGGATCAGCCCCTGATCCACCACTGCCAGCCCATCCCCAGGGTGAGGGTGCCAGGGACAGGCGAAGGGAATTTGTGGCTCGGTGGTCACAGCTGGTGGCTGCTCCCAGTCACAGCAAACTGGGCTCATTTCAGCCAGAGATTTAGAGCTGAAATTTAGATTTAGAGTTAGATTAGGTTTTGATTTAGAGCTGTGTCCTGCCCCTGAGCATCGGAGTTTGTGCTTGGGCACACCTCGTTAGTTTGATGGGCAGAGATGGGTTGGATTCCCAGTGTTTGCTGATTTCTGCCCTTTTTATCCAGGCAGTTTCCTCAAGGGCTCCCTCTGATAAATCTCCATCTCGTCAGAGGTCAGGTTCATTGAAAAAGGGCTCGTGTCAGTTTTTAAAGCCTGGGCCACGGTGGGATGTGTGTCCCCACAGAGGATGTCCTAGGGAGGTGCTGGGAGCTCCCTGCCTGCCTGGATGTGATGCTCAGGGAATCCTGAGTGTGTCAGGGATTTCTCTGCACAGGTAGAGGCTCTCCTGCCCTCTCCTTCAGCTCAGTTCCTACCACTGGGAGCAAATCTACTCCCCATAAATTCAAGTAATGATCACATCCTGTCTGAATTTCTATTTCTGATGATACCGTTTCTGTTCCCGATGTTTCTGTTTCTGTTTCTGATGATGTGATTTCTCTTTTAATTTCATTTTCTCTGTAATTTCTCTGATGTGCTCTGAGGATGGACTCTTTGCTGGAGACCTCAGTGTCTTCCTGAGCACCACTTGGTGAATCACCGAATGAAGTTCCCAAAATTGAGGAGCCATGGGAACTGGAGCTGTATTCCCTCAAAGCAGGGCTGGGGTCAGAACCTGAAATGATTATGAAGATATTGAGGGCTGCACACTTGAACCACCTGTTCTAGGAGTTGATGCAGCAATAAAAAGATGGAAAGCAGAAATAAGGGTATTTGTGGGATAATAATACACAAAAGCCTGTCTTGCATTTTAACATTTTAATGTGGGCGATTTTTCTAGGTTCAGCAATAACATCCTAAAGGGTTCTTCTTTTTTTTACTGTTATTATCATCTTCCTTTTTGCATTTGAGTGTTTATTCCTTTGTCAAGTTACAGCATCTTGGGGTTTTTTTCTGTCCTTCCCTCTAGGAGTAATGAAAACCAAAAATACCCCACAGTAATGAGAACCAATAGTGTACAGAGATTAACGTCACAAACCCATCACTGACCTCAATAACATTTCACAACATTTAGTTTTCATTACAGTGCAATGTTACTGCAGGCTTTTTTACACGGACTTCTGAGGAAAAATATATGATAGGGCTTTCCAAAAATACACACATGTTGGGAAATAAGACTTCTAAATCAAGAGTTTTACACATCCACTGATCGCATTTGACGAATCAGATGTATGGTATTAATTACTCTGGATCACAGCAGAGCAGACTAAAACACTCAGAAAACAAAGATTTTTCTGCTCTGCTGGTACAGACACGTGTCGTGCCTTCTTCAAAAGGTGCATTCTGACTTTTAGTGCTATTTGCTCCCTTTGGATGATGAAAGAACGTTCAAATTTTAAATTGTATTTGTAAAAAGTATTGCTTGGCACGGAGCGTAGGAAAGAACATTTAGAACAGGTTGATCTGTAACACCACGAGCAGTCTGTTTTCTATCAATGATTCCTAGCCCAGCTTATTAAACAGATTTATACAATGAAAGAATCTAATAACAAAAACATTCACCTCCTTTATTACTTGGCATTATTTATGGCTCTTACTTTTTTTTTTTTTAGCTACCTTTTTATATATCGGAATCTGCCAACATTGTATTTATAAAGTTTATGTACTAGCAGCATTTGTTGGGCAGGGATTGGGGTTGTTTTATGTTTCTTTCCTCCTACACTTCTTATTACTAAATCTATATACAAATGCTTGTAAAGATTTAAAAAAGACACCAAAGAAAATACCCCGGAGAAGACGGAATGTTTGAAAAATTAACTAATTCTGGAGAAACGGAGCTTTTAGTGTGCATGCATTTTAGATGTTCTCTCAATAATAATAAAAAATAATGGTGTTTGAGACTGAGGCTGTTCCAAGGCTTAGCTGTGTTCCCCAGAATCTTCAGTGTTGAATCATGGATGGGGAAGTGTTTACACACTGCGAAATCAAAAGTTCATCCCACGATTGTCCATTCAGAGCTCTAAATATCCATAATTGCTGTCCAAAGAACAACTTTGTCTTCCAGAGCTCCTTCCTTCCTTCCCTCCTTCCTCCCTGCTGGCTGTCCCTGTGTCTCAGGGCGCTGGAGCCACAATGGCACGTTTGTCACCGTGGGTGGGAGTTCGTGGCAGCCCCTGAGCCTTCCCCTGCCTGGCCTCCAGTGCCAGCCCTTGGCTCTGGCATCCAGGCTGGCTTGGGCCTGGCACAGACATCAAGTGGAATAAAATGGGATAAAATCATCTCCCTTCCCTATGGGTTGTTCTCTCCTGGCAGACCAGTTCAGCCAGTGCACTCAGAGCCTCTCTGTGGGTCTGCTCAAGACAAGCCAGTGTGGACACGTCTGCTTTTCCAGAAGGCTCCTCCACGTGCCCAGGAAAATCCTTTTGCTGCTGTTAGGAACACCTTGAGAGATGCCCCTTATGTATTTAGGGAGAGAAATAAGTGGGAATAAGGGAAATTGGGCCAGTGGAATTCTCCTGGCAGCAAAGTCAGGACGAAGCGTGGGGTTTGTCCAGGCTGCAGCAGAGGGGAACAGGGAAAATCCCTTGGAGATCCCTGCAGCAGGCACAGCGAGCTGCTGGTCTCCCCGGGCAGACAATAGCACTGAACTGTTCAAATAAATAAAAAGTGAGAAGTGGAAACAGGAGGGGTTTTGCATTGAACTCCCTTGAGTTGAAAGCGCAGCTCTTGGGACACACCCAGTGGCCGGTGTGTCCCCGGGAGGGGTCAGCCAGTCCTCTGTGCCCCCTCCCACCTGGGGCTGTGCTGGTTTATAAATGATCTGGGTGATGCTGGCTCTCGGTTTGCCTTTTGTCTCACCCTCCCAGGAACGTTCCCCCTGAATGCCCAAGCTCCAGCTATTTCAAAAGAAAACCTTTATTTTTTTTTTTATTTTATTTTTTTTCCCCCACTGAGGTTAACCAAGCCTCCTTCTGTTTTGCTGTGCTCAGCAGTTAAGGCCAAAGTTTACAAGAAAGGTAATTACAGTCTCACTTTTAATTGTAATTAACTAGGAGTAAAGAATCAAAATAATCCAGCCACTCTTTTGCTGAACCAGAGCATTATATATAATGTGACAAGGAGAATGCCTTGCCCTTCAGCCATTAATTTTAGCAGCTCTGTTATTCCTAAATTACATAAACCTCTGGTGTCAGAGGGGAGAGAAAATGAATCAGCTCTGAGATTTCATTGGAATACCTTGCCCGTGGTTGTGTCAGAATGTGCAAGGCTTTTGAAGCACTTCGGGTCATGATAAATTAGCAACACATAATGAAGAAAATCGGGAACTCCAAATAAAGAGGTCACGAGTGAAAAATGTTGGCAGTGAATTGCAGGCATTTCTGGTCTCATGAAGACCAGAATTTGGGGCTTTTGAAGGGAGTCCTTTATTTGTAAAGGTGTTGGAGCAGTGTGAGTGTGGCAGGGGCTTTAGGGGCCTGTGTCCCAAGGGGGTGTCACTGTCAGAGGTGGGAGAGACACACTTGTAGGAATAAGTGGATTCATAGCCAGCATAGGATGAAGATGGGAAACAATTTAACCCTCTGACTCCTAATTGTATTCAGGGATTATCACCCAGAACACAGCTCTGAGCATTTGACAAATGCTGCTCTTCCCAAACTCTTTATTTAGCAGGGATTGATCTCCTGCCTCCTTACCTGGCACCACCTTTGCCACGGTCCCTTTTCCTGGGCGGGTGGCGACCAGCCAGGCCCAGGGGATGTGAGGGAGCACAAGGCTCAACGGCACCATTGGTGACAAAGAGAGGAGTTGAAGCCAGCCTTGAAAAGGCAGTGAAATGTCAGATATCCACATGTAAAGCCCAGCCCAGGGCGGATTTCCCTCGTGCTGCGGCGCTTCCACAGCCAAAAACCCGAGTGCGGCGGAGCTTGGCAGCGTTACTGGGGGGATCTTCCTTTAAAGACGAGCTATTCTTGAACAATTTCTCCACTGTCTGTGACACAGACGGGCTTTTCTTTGACACCAGACGTGCATGTCTTCTTGCTCCAGCTATTTCTTCCTTGGACAAACATATGCATTGTAGGCAAGGCGAGGAAAATCCCGCTCACCATTTCTGTTTGAGTTCCCTGTATCCCATGAACAATCTCCCAGTGTCCTCCAGAGCATCTTGATCCACATCCAGCACCGTTTTCCTGGATTCCCCTTTGGTCACTAAAGTGCCACCAACTAATGGGTCTTATTTAGTGACCTTCCATCCCAGAGGCTCTATTTTTTGGGCACTGGAATAGTTTCCTGTCCTTTTTTTGTCAATTTTTTTTTTGCTCAGTAAGGGAGCTCCTCTTACTGCGAATCTCAACTAAGAATAATTATCAGGACTAGGAACAGATTTTATCTGCTGTCCTGTGACTCTTCCACACTTCCAGGAGCTCTCATTTTGGTGCTGCTCTGACCACCAGGCAGAGATTTATTACATTTGAATATAATAAATTTTCAGTTTGAACTGTACGATTTGAATATACTGGGACCTTTATCTGGCTCTCAAAGGGCAGAAGATTTAATAGGGGAAAAAAATCGTGGTGTTGGTGCCTTTCCTTCAGGGCTGCTCTCCTTTGTAGCAATATATAGATGGAGATTAGATTTGCCTTTCCACTTCTTTTAGTGTTTTTCCTTTTATTTTACTTTTTCCTTTCCTTTCTAGTTTGTTTTCTTTTTTCTTTTCCTTTTCCCTTCTTTTCCTTTTTCCTTCTTTTCTTTTTTCCTTCTTTTCCTTTTTCCCCCCTTATTGTCCTTTCTTTCTTCTTTTCCTTTCCCCCTTATTTTCCTTTTTCCCCTTCCTTTCTTCTCCTTTTCAATTTTATTTTCTTTTCCTTTTATTCCTCATTTTCCTTTCCTTCTCTTCCTATTTTCCCCTTAATTTCCATTTTCTTTCCCTTCTTTTTTTTTTTTTT
>VZDJ01000038.1:4772174-4801738 GCA_008694505.1 Cyanoderma ruficeps | reverse complement strand
TCCTGTGCCGTGGTTCCCGTCCAGCTGGCTGTCCCTTTGAAGTCCATCCCCTCCTGTCCGGCGTTAGCTCTAATTTCTCTTGGCCAAGGGAACAGATAGAGCATTCTTTGCTGTCTGTGTGATAATGGCCACACTTGTGCTGCCTGCCCTCGGCCTTCCCGGATCCTCGCTCTCCTCCACAAGGAATTTCGAGGCCTAGCTCTGCTGCAGGGAGTGGGTTTGTTGTCCTGAAAAAACCCCTCTGAGCCTAGCCCTGAGAAGTGTCCTTAAACATCCTGTGTCTCGTATGGCCAAACCTCTCCTCCAAGGCTGGGATTAGGGTAGAGAAAAATGACCAAAATATCACATTTAGGGGTAAATTTTGAACAAGCCCAGGGTGTTCTGGGTTTTTCTCAGATTCGTGCAGGCTGATGTTTGGCTTTCTCCAGCTGCACTAGCATTTTTCTAAACATATTTCAGTGCTTATCCTTGCATTAGGCACAATAGGAGTGGAGAGGGGGGGAGACTTGTGACCATTTGAACTTGAAATCCCCAGAGAGCTTTTTATTCTAATAAAACGGCAAAATATTGGATACATGACACCCCTTACATCAAACTCTATCATATTAGGGAAACCTTAGAACTCTGCTCTGCAGTCTGGCCTGATACATTACAATTCATCAGGGATCAGTATGAGAAATAATTACATCTATTTATTTATTCCACTGTCAGAATGTTGACACTAGTTTTTCATATTGTCTCTGTCACGAAGAATCCTAATTAAATAACATGTCAAACGCATCGATCATACATTTATAAATTTGTTTGATATATCATGGAGGCCTTTTGTTATTGGGAGATATCACAAGATTAAAATTAAAGTTTGCCAAGCCATCCAGCTCATCCTACACAGGGCTTTTTCCTCCTAATTAACCACAGAATTTTGATGGCTTGTCATTCTGATATTGCACAAAGTGATCCCTTCCTTTTTATTTCAACTTCAGGATACCGTTTCCCTTTGACCAAAATCTGGCCAGATACGTACAATTATATTAAGCTCTGAAATTACAGAGCTCCTCTTGTATTTTTTTCCCCATTTTTCTGTCCTAATTCCTCTGCTTAAGAGGCGCTGTCTTATCACAAAGAAGATCAGGAAGAGCTCACCTTCAGTTCTTGTGCTTTCTGCACAAAACAGAGCAGGAGCTTTGACCAGCCTCATTCTTTCCCCTCTTTTCGTAGCTGGGTTTAGACCCCACCTCAGTCAGGGTCCAGTTAGGTGGCCATAAATCCATGAACATCTTTCCAGCTCCTCCACACTCACCCCTGCAGGAAAAACAGACTTTTAGGAAGGTGGCAGGGACCAGAACAATCAGTACTTAAACAGTACAGTTTCTTGCCAAACAAATATAATTTGCAAAGAATCACATTCTCTGGCCATCCTCCTTGAAAGGATAAAAAGATGTCAATAAACAGGCATTTGTTGTCCCTTTTTGATGCGTTTTCTCCCGTTTTCCGTAAGAACATAAGCTAGGAGGGTTTTACACAGATTTGGTGGCAGAACACATGCATTAAGATTAAATTTCTTTTTAAAATTTGCATTCTTTGCTTCGTGTGTTTCCTAAATGGGGCAAGAGGGTTTCTTAGTGTGTCTTAGCATTAAAATCTAAAGTAGCAGACCTTCATTCTAATGAGCTTTGTAAATCTGACCTAAAAAGTGTCGCCTGGAGTCTTTGAAATGAGTTTCCTACAACTTCCCTCTGATCTGATTGTGTGTTTTAGGGGAGGTTAAATGGGTTAAGATTCTTAGCTGTCCTAAAGCCATTGGAGTGATTCCTTATTAATCTTTTTCACCCCCTAAGACATCATCTACAGATCTAGGCGGATTTAGTACATAAGATAACGTAGTCAGCCCTGCCGTGACCATCCACACAGCTTCTGAAAGGACAAAAGGGTGACAAAAATATGCAGAAACCCTTCCAAAAGGTCCGTGTTAACAATCCTTCCCCAGTCTTTTCCCTTGCCTTTATTCAGCCCTGCCTCGTCGCAGAGGGGAAGTTTTATCGTCACAGGATAATATCTCCGTAACTTGTGATCTAAATTACAAAGGAGTTGGTTGTGCTCCGTGTCCTGTGGCAAAACTTGTGAGCATAAGATGGGCTCTGCAATTATCCCTGGCCCCGCTGATAACCAAGAGCTCCTTGTTCCTGCAGGAAAAGGGCTCGGCGCCCCGTGCCAGCGGCTCCTCCTCCCTGCTGCCTCCCAAAGGGATTTTCCTCCCCGTCTCCTCTTCCCTGTTCCCTGTCCAGGCTGATGGAGAACTTTTCCAGAGCTTTAATTGAGGGAGAAAAGTGGTTTTTTTTCACCAAGAGATTGGTGAAAAATTGGTCCCATTCCTGAAAGTGTTCGAGGCCAGGTTGGAGCAGCCTGGTTTGGAGCAGGGTGTCCCTGCCCTGGTCTGGGTTAGATCACCTTGAAATGTTCCTCCCAGTCCAAACTGTCCTGTGATTCTAAATAACACAAAAAAGGTAAAAACACAGAGATAGTTTCATTTATCTGAGTGATTGATGCTTCTGTCTGAGGCATCCTTTGACATCACAGGGCAGTTCAGGGCCTTTGCCTCTGGTGGGAAGGTCACACAGTAGCATTGTAATACTTTCACCATAAATATGCTTCTTTTTTTTTTTTTTAAGAAAAAAATCCAGTTATCCTTTGACATGGAGCATGTATTTTATATTATTCTCTTTTACCCCGTTCACCTGTTATATCTGCATGGCAGCAACAGCATTTTCAATTCCACGCTCTTCTGCTTGAACTTATTTGTTCCTAATCATTTGCTGTGCTAGAAAATTTGAGTGAGGTGCATGGCCAGAAGATTTTTATAGGTCTGTCCAGGGCCATAACAGCATTTGGGAACCTTAGGTGTTGTACAAACAATGGTAATGCAATTTTGAGGGATCAGCTGCCATTTAATCAACGTCAAGAGGTTTGTCAATTCCTCCCATGATTTATGGTTGGGAAAATACAGAATGATTTGTCAAATAACAAGGAGCATCTCCCTCCCCCCAAATGGGGTATTTTGAAAACAAAGCAAACTGAAGCACAAAACTATTCTGGAAGAATTTTCTCAGGGTTTTGAAGTGCTTGCATTAGCCTTGAACTCCCTGTTGACATAAGTGTTCCTTAGTCCTTTGCAGGTGCTACTGTAGTGTCACAGAGCTCTCAGGAGCCCATTAGAGTCTTTTGGCCTGGAGAAAAAGAAGAAAAGAAAAAAACCACTTTAAGATTGTGAGTGGCTTCTTCAAAGCTGGAGCGGCCTGATAAGGAGCCCGAGTGTGTGGTTTCCGTGTGTCCTAACGCTCTCTGCAGTGTAACACACACCCCACGGGGCCAGTGCCCCCCACAGCCCCCATCCCACGGGCTCACAGCTCTGCCCCCACATCCAGAACGTCCTTCAGTGCCTGCACAGCTTCTTCCAGGCCGAGGAAAGCTTTTTAGCACAGTTCTTAAAGCAAATATTGTGTGCCTAAAGCAGGGAGGTGGAACACTGCAGGACCTTTCCCAGCTCATCCACGAGCTCACCTGGATGTGGCATTCAGACTTTCCACGCTGGTTTTCCTGCCTCTGAAAGGAGGCTCATGATTTTATTTTTCTTCTTGCGCTGCAGGTATTGCAGGTCTTTATATTTATAAAATGGATTCAGGTCACCGAGCCATCAGCAACTCGTAAGTGCACGTGCCCGTGCTTAGCTGGAGCTGGGAGGGACAGCAGGAGAAGGAGCTCTTTCTCCAGGGAGATAGAGATGTCACTCCTCCTCTTTAACAATATTCAAACCAGAAATTATTAAATGATTAAAGTACACACGTGTATTTGGAAAGCTGTTTGACCCGTTGGTGGCAGAGGATGAGCAGCTCCTCCTTTTCCAGCAGCTGTGCCCAAGAAAGACACCTGCCTCCAGAATATTCCCCTCCTGTTCCTTCTGACATGCATGCCAGGGATTTCTGTCTGCATGGAGACCAGCTTGAGATGTTCCAAGCAGAGTCTGGGAGAGCTCAGGAATGCGTGCTTTATTAAAAAAAAAAAAAAAACAAAACCCAACACTGGAGGCAGTTAAGGTATTTAGCTCCTGAAGCATTTTTTGTATCTCTTAATTACTTATAATCTGACTTTTCTTTCTAATTGAGGCTCCCAGCATCTGTCTAGCTACCAATACTCTTAACTACTAATTTACATTGCAGTTGGCACCTGACCTTACATGACACGTGTAAGGCTCTTAGACAGATAATCCCGGCTTCTTCTTGAGACTTATGTCGCCATGGAGGGGTCAGGGGTGTGAGACAGCACAGCTTGAGGTGCGAAGTGCCACAGCAGCTCACACACTTTACCTTGCTGAGTCTGGGAATCCCTTAACAGGCTGATCCGGGCTTTTGCACAGCCAGTCCTCCTGCTTTTGTCCCAGGCAGGCTTTCTTTTTTTTTTTTTTCCTTTATTCCTGCCTGTCACTTGCAGGCCTTTAAAGCAGCACGTCTGTGTTGGTTCATTTGCAGACATCAGTAGGCACATTTCACACTGAATTCCACCCTGTGGGGCCGTGTCTAATTGGACAAATTTGAGCAGCAGGCAGGAAAAGCCACCGCAGCATGGAGCAGTGATATATGGGCACAGGGAAAAAGGGTTGGGATCTTAAAGACACAGCTCCTCTGCTCTGCCTGCCTGCCCTCCCAAATTTGGAGCAGGATGGCTCTGAAAAGTGAGCTTTAACATCCTGCAGCGTCCCCTTGGTGCTCCAGGGTGTCCCAGAGTGGCTCGTTCATTCAGCTCTGAATCCCAGGATTATTGAGGCTGGAAAAAGCCCTCTGAGGTTTTTGAATCCGACCTGTGAGTGATCATCACCTTGGCCACAGCACTGAGTGCCACATCCACTCCTTCCTCGGACACCACTTTCCAACCCCTGACCACCCTTCCCACGAGGAAAGCTCCGTGAGGAGCAGAAGTGTCTGCACCTTCGGAATGGGACACAGGAGCTCAACCCCCTGAAATTAAATCTTTGTTCAGCCTTAAACTTGCACAGCTGCCATCAACATTAGAGGTTTTTTTGGGGGGGAGTTTCCTGCAATATTGCAGCACCAAGGTGGAGCGTGGGGAGGCTGTTATTAGCAGAGAGAAAAGGGGGGAAGAAAAAAAAGAGAATTTCAGAACCTTGGCAATAAAAGGGAGTTGAAGGGTTGTTTCTGGTCATAGATGTTTCTTTTCTATTTTATGTTGCTTAAGCATAATAAATGTCAGCTGGCTGGAGCAGCATGTTTTATTAAAAGAAGTGAATTTGGAGGTCAGGAGAGCACTGTGCTGGTAGCCCTGTGCACAGGATGGCTTTGTTTGGGTCAGGGGTAAGTGGAAGGCTCCATCCCAGTGTTCAAGGACCAGTTTTAGAGGGAGAAATAGCCTGAAATCCTATTTCTGAGTAATTGCTCTGTGTTTTTGTGTCTCTGCTCCGCCAACAAACAAAACTGCCATCTAATGACAACTGTGAAAAACCTCTTGGAATGTAAAACTGAAGAATATGATGGATAATTGCCCCTTAGAATATATTTATATTAGTGACATTTTGATCTGTTAGGGGTTCCCCACTTGGATTTTGCTTTTTTAAACATCTCTGAGAAACATTGCTCCATATGCTGATTTTTCACAGATAATGGTAGGTCTGAAAAGGATCTTAATAGGCACGAAAGCCAAGTGTTGAAAGACTTCCCAGAGGATGGCTTTGGTGACCAGTCCTTATATTTTGCATCAGTCAGACTGAAAATCTCTGCCTGACTCCTGAGAACTCACTGGGTACAGCTGCTTCAGAGAGAAAAAGGGGGGAAAAAAGAAGTGGCTTGGTGGCTTTCGAAGCATCTGGCCAGAGTTTTATGCTTTTACTACACCCTACTGATGCTCAGGGGTTTAGGGAAATAGATGCCTTTTGGCTCTTCCTGTGAGTGGAGTGAGTTGCCACAGCAGCAGAGTTCGAGCAGTGTCTCTCCCTGCCCCAAAATGCCAAATTATGGGGATGTCATGGAAAGGTCTCTGCCAAATGGCACGGAAGTGATGGCTTCAACAGACAGTAATTATTGGGTTGTTTTTTTTTTTCTCTGTGATGGATGTCTGTTTATATTTAATGTAGTCACTAGATGAAAATGGAGGTCTCTGGTTAATCAGATAGGGGTTTAGAAACCAAAATTAAGTCATTCATGTGGATATGGTTGAATTTCCTCGCTTCCTTGTGACCTGTTCCTTCAATCCTGTAGCTTAGATCTGAGGGTTTGCTTTACTTAACTTTCCCCAAATTGAAATAAAAAGCAGCTTATTTTAACATACACCATGGGAACGCTGGGGATTTTTCCCCCTCTGGGCTACTCAAAACCAGCCCCGGGCCCAGCAGTCCTGAAAACTTGTGTGAAGCTGGAAGTGCAAGATTTAATGCCTTGTAACTTTGCTCTGTCTCCACGGTGAGTTATTTATGCAGGACGTGTCCAAAAGGCAGATGTGGCAGAGCAGAAGGTGCTGCTGTGGTGGGTGGAGGGGAGGCCGTGGTGCTGCCCAGGAGGGTGGCAGAGACCCCAACCCCTCCGAAATCCCAGAACACCCATAAATGCCAGAATGGCTTTAAAAACGTGTGGGGTGTTAGCCCAGGGTATGAACGAGAAGGCCAGGAATAAAACAAGGGCTATAAATATTTAAGGAGAAGGTGGGGAAGGGAGAGTCCAGCTGAGCATCCCTGGATCCTGACCCCACCAGCCACTCCCCAGCCATCCAACAGGAGTGACAGGGCTTCTCCTGCCCTCCCCATCCCCTTTTCCTCCTCCTGTGCAGCGGGAGGTTCATGTCCCGCTGCCGAGATCCCATCTCCCATCCCAGCGCCGTGCCAACCCCGCCGAAGCCGTGCGCATCCCTCAGCACCACCACCCGCTCGCACGGAGCCTCGTAAATATGAATCGCTGCTCGAGTTGCCAAAATCATAATTAAAAAGGTTTTTGTCGTTTGGCTTTTGTCTACATACTTTCCTAACAGTGTCACTTGGCAGGGCCGGGGTGTCTCTCGCGGTGTAATTGCCGCAGAACATTTCCTTGAAAGAGCAGCACCGCCCCGCCTCCTCCTCGCACTTGCATGCGGGAAGCACCGACTGTTTTATAGGCATCAGTGAGCTCTGCTCCGCGCTGCGAGGGGGAATGGGCTGTCTGTGCAGCCGAGACAGCTGTGCAACAGCTTCGGAGATGGAGTGGCCTGCCCGGGGCTGCGCCGGGGATGCTGTGGCACAGGCAGGAGCTGCGGTTGTGCCTCTTCCAGAGGGAAAAACACAGAGGGTTTTGACAGGACGGCGTGTCTGGGGGTGTTGTTTTTCCTCTCTTCCCCCTCTGCAGGGCTGTGTGTGCGGGAAGGGATCTGTCTGCTCCCGCAGCAGCAGTGCCTTGGGCTGTGTGGTCTCGGTGTCCTTGCAGCTCCGGCTCCCATCGCTCTGCCTCTCTGCCCTGGGATGCCAGGACTTCTGCTCAGCCACTTCTCAGCCATTTAGGTACTTAAAAAGCCAAAGGGCTCCGGTCCACCCCATTAAAGAGTGCCAGGTAATCCCTTTATGTAGTTAGGGGCATTTTTTCCCTGCCAGCTCATCACCACCTGCATGAGGGTGAGGAGTACAGGTGCCTCCCTGCCAAGGGGCTGAAGGACAAGGAATCCCTTGGGAGTCTCTTTTTTTTTCTTTTTCTTTTTTTTTTTAAAGAGCACTTGCGGTAATATTAGAATAAGTAAATAAACAGAACAGATCTTTAAAATCGGTTTGCAGAATATGCTTTCTATTTTTGGTCAAAACTTTGAAGCTCTGGAAATTGTCCAACTGTTTCGAAACGAAACCTTAAATTAAATCGATGGCTTGGAGGGGCTGTTTAATTTTTTTTTTTTTCTTTTAAATCTTTAGTACCAAGAAAATTAATCTTCCAGACAGGGGTTATGTTTGAGGGAAGAGCAGGGCATGGGCAATTAGGACTTTTTCCCCCTTCAGAGTGGTGAAGCAAAGTTTGGGGTAGTGCAGGCTCAGGTCTTCAGCTGGGCTAAATTAGCCCAGCTCTGCTCAGGCTCCAGCTGTAGGCACACATCGCTGCTCCATTGCAGCAGATCTCATTTATGACATGTTTTTAAAGCAGATCTGTGAAATGATCCAGCTTTAAAAAAATAACACTAATAAGGGTGTAGTTACATGAGCATCTTATCCCGCAGCAAAGCCAGTTTAAGAGGCTCCCAGCCCTTCCCTGACCCTGCCTTCTCCTTCCAACCCCACGCTTCGTTTCCCCTCAGCTTTGCTGCTGCAGCTTTTTGGTGGTTGCGGGTTTGGGTTGGATTTTCTTGTCGTGTTTCTTGCATTGTTTCAGCGATCAAGTAGGAGGTGGATGCAGCAGAGGTAATTTTTCAAATGACCTCTGAGGCCAGAACGGGTGTTCCTGCAGCTGCCACTAAACCCAAGTGACTTTTGGGGCTCTTTTTGAAGAGCCAGGCAGGTGGACAGCTGAGTGGGCACTGCTGGCACTGCTTGGGGCAGGGGTGGGAGCTCACATCCCACCAGAATCACAGAAAAGTTTGAGTGGAAGGGACTTTTAAAGGCTCCTGCAGTGACCAGGCTGCTCAGAGCCTCACCCAGGCTGACATTTCCAAGGATGGGGCACCTTCCACCTCCTTGGGCAACCTGTGATGTTGGCTGAGCCTTTGGCTCCTGGAGTCAGCTGGAGCACAGTTCCAGTCAGTTCCTGGACCTCTGCTGAGCTGGGGCCACAGTTAGGAGCTGTTCAGTGAATCACACTGATTTTTTTGTTCTCCACAGCAGTTTCCTTTCCCCAGAGCAGCGCTGGTGTTAGTGCTGGAATAGAGGAGAACGAGTGGAGATTTCAAGGAATGTCAGAATGTTTTGCTCTACCAGGAAATCCAGCCTGCCTGGACTCTGCACTAGGCAGCAATGAGATCAAATGCTTCCCTAACCTATTTACTTTAAATGTATCTTGAATATTAGCAACCATGGAGTCAACAGACAGCTCTTTGAAAAGCGTGGGGCCTGGTGAGTGTCTGACACAGTATTTAATGAGTGCAGGAAGGGTTTTTATCCAACTGCCTTCGGTGTGCGGAATGCGTTTTCCCCTTGTTTTGACTGGATGGGTCTTTGTGGCTGATCTGTTTGAAAACACTCGAGTGAGCAGTTGCAGCAGCAGCACAAGGTGGTGGTATCTGAGACCTGCACGTGGTGCAGACGAGGTGGGAACACGAGGCTTCCTTCATCTGTGGTGTGCTTATCAGTGCTCCCCGAACCCTGCTGCTGATAGCATCCCACAGCCTTCCTAAAAGAGCTGAAAAACATGAGGACATGAAATGACGCCTCCCTGGGGTGGCAGTTTGGCATTTGATGAGGAGCTGCTGTCCCTTGGAGTCCCCCAGCACAGTGCTGGGGAAAAAGATCTGTCGCTCACTCCTCTTACTCCTTTATACATTGCACAGAGTGGAAACAAAAATCAGATATAAACGCAGAGTCCATCAATCATTACTAACCCAGAAGATGGACTGTGATAGTAAATCTTCCTTTTGTCTTCCTCTTCTTCCTGGGCTTTACACACAGCAGTGCAGCAAGTAGGAACACAGGAAGAATTAAGTTGTTTGGGTGCACGCCAGGGTGGGTACTGGAATGGTCTGGATAAAACCAAAGGGGCTGTGAGGTGAACTGTGGCAGTTCTGCTTTAGCTGAATCAGGAATAAAGTGCTTAACCACAGCCCCAGGTGGAGGCAATGCCCTGAATATCCCCTAAGTACAGACTGGGACCAGTGGCTTTGCCATTTGGATTTCTTTAGTAATCGTTTTTTTGCAGCAGCAGCGCCGATGAGATCAGGGTGGTAAGAGGGGTTTGTCTGCGTTTGGTGTTTGTGTGATTTCTTTTTTGATTAACCTTTTGTGTACTACAGCTGTTCGCTGCAATCCAGAGGGGGTTTATGAGTTCAGAATTTATGGCCAAGTGTTCTAACGTGAGGAATTTGAGCTGGATTAAGCTGGGTGTGCATAGGTTATTGCAGCAGCGTTCCCTGGCTTTCCTTCTTCCTGTAATTCTGTGGGTCCCAGTTGTGTGATCATAAAATTCGTATTAGAACATTAGCAAATGCAAATGTGTAGCCACATTCTCATCGTTTACCCTAATTTTAATTCTTTGGGTAAAGCACTTTGTTTTTATCAATTCGCAGGCATGGAAGTGACAAGCCTGTTTATAACTATCAGTGATACAGAGCAGCAGCTCCAAAAATGCCATGGGATTTTGGAATCAGCACTGAGAAACTTCTCCATAAATGCCAGGAATAACATTATATTTGAATATTTAACCCTTACCCAGGCAATTTGAGGACTGGAAACCATATGTGCTTTTCATAATGGGAGCCAAGATGACCTTACATAAAGATAAATATAACTACATAAAAGCACTCAGGAAGGATGGCGTTGTGGTTGAGAGCTGGGCAAGGGCTGGGGAGCTCCAAGGTCTAATCCCAGCTCAGCCACAGGCTTCTTGGGTGATCCTGGGCATGTAACTGAATCCCTGCATATTTCAGTTTTTCCATTTGGGAATGAGAGATAATAACACTGCCCCGGGGCCGTGGCGGGAGGGGAAGCGCGTTCGCTGCGTGGGAGGTGTGGGCTGGGAGACGGTGCTGCTGACCACCAGGAAAATCTGACCAGGTGCTCTGCTGAGGGCACATGCTGCTCCCCTGCCAGCGGGATTCAGCTTCTCCTCTCCTTCTCCAAAGGCTGGATGAATTAACTCCTGCCTCAATTCGCATGTCAAACCAGGGGAGCACACCTGAACTCTGGGAAGGGACATCCTTGGCAAACGTCCCTTATTTGAATGTAATTTCAATTTAAGAGCAGTGAGGGGGGGAAAAAATGAGGAGAGGAAAGGGAAACCTGCAGTAGAGGAGCCCATCTGGTTTTGTTTGAGTGCTACCTAAGTGAGTTGTGTTTATTGGTTATAGACTCGTGTTTGCTTTATATGCTGGCGGGCCAGGTAGCTCTTGTTCTGCTCGTGGCTTGGCATCCACTTCTGCCCTTTGAGAGTCCGCTCAGGAGGTACAAATCCTGGTCCTGTTCCCTGAAAAGGTGGGATCTTCCAAAGTAACCATCAAGAAGGAGACTGAACTGGCCACTGAGCAGCCTGTGTGTCCTGTGGGATGTCATTGTGAGTCGAGGTGCTGGGCTGGCAGCACATGAGGCAGCGCCGTGCAGCTGCTGGGCACGAGGTGGGTTCCTGTTGGTGAGGAAAGCTCTGGAAGGAGCAGTCCCTGCTCTGGGAAGCAGGTAAAACCCAGTCCCTGCTCTGGGAAGCAGGTAAAACCCTGTGAAATGCTGTAAAATCCTGCTGGGTGCCGGGCAGCCGGCGCTGGGCCGCGGAAGGCGCGGGGGAGAGCGATCACCCATTGTTTGGAAGGAAGAGTTTTGATGTAATTATACCCTTCAGCCATTGCCACACTTTCCTCCCTTTCATCTCCGGGCAGGTCCCACACGTTCAGATGTGAAGCTGGAAATGAAACACATCTGGCCGTCCCAAAATGACAACAGGCTTTTTTATTTGCTATTTTTGGTGTACAACAAAAGCTTTGTATCTCGCTAATTGAACATATGGGCTCTCCCTCGCTTTTTTTTTATTTTTCTTTTTCCTTTTTTTTCCCCCTCCCCTGCTAAACTCCACTTTTCCATGTGTCATCGTCCGATTCCAACATTTGATCTGTCGAGTCCATCTCGGCCATGTGGTTGTTGTAATCTGCTACACATGTAGCCTTGTTTTCTTGTGTGTCCTGACCTCCAGTGAGAGCTGCAGTTGTTTCCATCATGGATAGTGTTGAGGAGTTACACATCCTTTTTATCAGTGTTTTTGGCCACCGGCAGCTCCTCACAGGGGCTCCTGCCAAGCCTCTGGAAGCTGGGGGGTTTTGGGGCAGCCGTATCTGTTTGTCTTGTGATACCCAGATGCTGGCTTGCTTCAGTGTAACAGAAGTAGAAAGGGGGGAAAATTCTTAAAATAGAAAAACAGCCCTGTCAGTAAAACCCGGGGAGGCTGAGGGTCAGCTTAAACTGGGCAGAGCTGGAGCTTGAGGCGAGGATGGAGATGGATGACTGGGAGAGATGAGCACTGGGCAGAAGGCAGGGAGCTCTTGGGGGTTAGACAGTCTGTGGGATGAAGAGAGGAAAATGCCTGAGCCCTTCAAAGCAGGCAGTGTCATAAAAACCCCCCGGGAACTCGGCCCCGTCGCACGGACCTTCATGAGACTCTTCTCATTATGGGCACAGGACCTCTTGATTAGTGTGAAAGATTCGTCATCAGAATATTTTTAATTTTTTTTTTTTTTGTGCCTGTGGGGGATCCGCTTAGTTATTCCCAACTCCGGCTCTAAATTGTTCCCATGCTCCATCTTTCCTTGATTAGCCAAAATCTCACAGTAACTGTTTGAGGCTCTCACCGTGACAAGAAAACAAAACAAAACAGGTGACAACGATCAAACCATAGGGCGTGGAGTGGGAACTCCTGGGGATTTAGGGTGGGGAGAAGGAGCTGCTGGGGCTTTGGGGTAGGATGGGGTTGGAGGTAACCCCTTTAAAGGTTCCTGAGCGCCGAAGGACAAACCACCTGCAGCTTTCACCCTGCTGTGTGTTGTCCCCCAGGGAGAAATGGCAAATTAATGCCAAAAAAAAAGGGTAACTGTGCATTTAAGTGCCCGCACAAACACGCAGCCCTTGAGTCCCCGTGGTGTTCCAGCTGTGCTAATGGTCACCTTTCCTGCCCAGTAAATATTGGGCCAGTTTCATCACATTTGGCTTGTGTTTATCACCACGGCACTTAAGCAATGGGGTTTTGGTTGCAGTGAGGGAATGAGTCCATCTCTGTCTCGCCCTGAGGTGAGGGATGAGGAGCCATGCGTGGGGTGTCCTGGCTCGGAGGCTCCTCAGTCTGTGTTGCAACCCTCTGACTGCAGCAAAAAAATGAAATAATTGTGCTTGAAGACAGAGCTGAGGCAATTTCCACCAGGAATATGCCATCTCTCACCACTTGAACAATATTACACACATTCATTGTGCTGTTATTCTGTCCAGTTCTTGACATAAACTGCTGAGCAATTTTGTCTTGAGCTCCCTTTCCAGCCAAGAGTGTAAGCTTAAAAAATTGGAGGTTGCACTCGAGGACTTCCCAATCAACTGAGAAATGAACTCTGAAGCAGAAGTTGTATTTAGCAAAATGGACTTACAATTATTATTCATAAATGCACATGTTATGGCTGCAGTTGTTCCACTTCTTTCTTTTACAGCCCTATAAATTGTATACAGAACATAAAGGCTTTGCTTCTTAAATAAATGTTTTGCAGCCGTCATAAATTATCTTTCTTGCATTCATAATGAAAAAAGAAAATCACTGTTTGATGTTTTATATCCTCTTCACTAAAATGTAAAATATGGTAGTTGGAGCCAGATTTTATCTCATTTGAAAATAAAAGAAGGTTCATTTCCTACTAATTTTTTTCAGTCTTAGGTTTGGAGTTCCCATGAAGTGCTGCCCAATCTGCAAAGCAGCGTTACAATAAACCCTGCTTTAGCTGAGCCTTTGCTTTCAGTTGTACCAGCACCAATAATCACCATTGTGAACTGAGTTACGAGCAGAACCTGAATCTCTTTTAATTTTTTTATTTTTTTTTTTAAATCCCTGCTGTTGTTACATTTCATCTTCCTACACCCCCTGATCGCTGGCTGAGTGTCAGATTGTTGAACTCCTCCCTGCGCCAGCCCTGGAGGACCCTGCCCCAGCCTGGCCGTCCTGGAAGCAGGCCTTGCTAAACTCCCAGCTCGCTGGTTTGCAAAGCAAACTTCAGCCTTGTACTATTTACCTTGGCAAGTGCCCGACCAGATTGATGATCTGTAAAGTGGATTTGTTATTTGGCTGTTTGCTTTGGCAGCTCTTGAAAGCAGTTTGCTGATTACGGCCCCAGATGTCATTGCATACATTACTGCTCGCTATAAGTTCCTTCTAAAGTTTTAATTTCAGCCACAAATACTATTAAGCTTTTTGCACCTTTGTGTATTTAGCTCATGGATATTAAATATCAAGAGCAGGCAGCCTCGATTTCCTTAATTTTTCCTCTTATTATCATCGTTGGCCTCCTCCAGACGTGTCTGTAGTGCCAGAACAGGGGATGCTGCTTTGCCCTGGGTCAGTGCCGTGCCCAGCTGTGCCACAGGCAGAGTTCCCTGAGTGTGGATAAGATGGAAAATTGGCATAACATTGGTATAAATGATCAGCTTTAACATGACCAAGCCCTTGGGTCAGCAGAGCAGAGATCAGGAGCAACAGTCACTAAAATCACCCTGTGCCCCTTTGTGTCAGGGTGGGCACAAAAGGAACGTGGTTTCCCTGGGTCATCTCCATCCCCTCTAACTATTATCTTGACTTTTAAAGGCTCTCAAACCTGATAAGCAATCTGGCAGATCAATAGGCTCGGAATCAATTTGTTTCTGACATGGGGTAATCCTGATTTTGGCTCCGGTGCCAGCAGAGCTCCACTCCCAGCCCTGTGCATGCAACCATCAGGGTTAGGGTAGAGGAATATTGGGACATTTTATTTTCCTGCTGCCTCGAAGTGCATCAAAGTCAAATAAGAGGCACGAGAAAAGCTCAGCTGGGTGTTTGCTGCTCCCCTTCCTCAAGTTCTGCAGGGCTGTCCAGGAGCAAAGCCTGGCACAGCCCAGCTTGGGGCAGACACTGCTGGTCCTGGCTTGGGGCAGTTAAACCATCCTTTGTGGCCAGGAGCTTTGTTTTTTTTGGTTTTTTTTTCAGTGGGGGCATTTTCAGCTTTGAAATATTTCAGCTGAAGAAGTTAATTCACTTGAAGCAAGTTTACTTTGCGAGGGGAGGATATCATTGTAGTATTTTTGGCCACTGCTTGAAAATTCCTCTAACCCTTTACTATAATAAGCAAATTGAGCAGATTAAAGACACATTATGCTGCCAAATGGTTTTTCTACACAGGGTGACATATATTTTTGCTGTGGAAAAGGTTGTGGGGGTTTTTTTGTGAGCTGCTATGCTTTTTTTAGCACTTCCTGTTTTATTGTGTTTGAAGTGTCTTTGTGGTGACCTGTTGGGGTAAGATTCTTCCATATGGAAGTGTTTCTTCAACTTTTAATCATTTTGTCTGAAAAAAAAAAAAGGTTTTAAATCCGATTTGCAGATGTCTCTGGTTTTGTTCGCAGAGAGCTCGTCCAACTCACTACAGTGTTGTAGAAATGATGAATTGTTCATCCACAGTGTGATGGTGGCATCCACGGAGTTGCACTCTCAGGATACCCTCTTTAAAATCTCTTTAAAATATCTGCAGGAAAGCTTTTGTTTGTGTTTTGATGTATTTTTTGTCTTTGAAACCCTGCCTTCCCTGAAAGCCTTGGCAGAACTCCTGTTGGTTTTGGTGGAACTGGGATCTCACCAGCAGACCCCCTGACTTGGTTGCAGGCATCTCTGAAGTCAAGTAATATCAGGATAACAAGCAAATCTCTGTCTGTTCCTGGAGAAAACCAAGCAAGCCGGGGTTTTACAGAGGGTCAAAAAAAAGTTTACAAGTTTATTTTGGAGTCTACAAGACAAAATCGTGAAAGCAGAACAGAATGCAGAATCCCTGAGCCCTTACTGGACTGGTCAGGTCGTAACTGAGACCAGAATTTGGACCACTGGAGTCGTGCTGTGGCTGCGACCTGTTTCCTATTAGTCCTGACATGAACATCTGAATTTCAGATTCCGCCTGGTTGAGGCTGAGCTGCTCAGTCAGTGCAGCCAGCAGACACCTCGGGACCTCTCTGGAGGGGTGTGAGGGCAGAGCTGGAGCTGCTGGGCACGGCGTGGTGCCCAGGCAGCCAGGGATGCCCATCAGGCATCTCCAGCCTTCCCCTCTGCATCGCACCCTCCACGTTTCAACCTTCAGCAAACTGCCTTTGACAGGGTTCTTGAGCCCACATGTGAATCCCACATGTCGAGGTCTCGTGTCTGCAGTTTGGCTCCTAATTAAGTGGAGATGTAAGTACTGGGTATCGTTTAAGGGCTTTGGCTCTCTGCGATTCACCACAAGCATCTAATTCCCACTTCCTTTGTCTTGGACCTGTTATTTATAGGAGAAGGGTAGGTGGACTTGGTGGTTACAAGTCTGTTGGATTATTATGTTGCTGTAGCTGTCATCCTGTCAAGGGTCCTGCAGAAATTTGCGCTGGGGGCTCTTGGCAGTTTATTGGGAGTAAAATCCCCTCCTGTGCCAAAGGCTGGCCTTAGGTTTGTTCAACACTTAAGTCTTGCTGAGCTCTGAAAATGAGTCTTGAATGTTATCCTGGCCTTCTCAGCACAGAGGGGAGCTGCATTCTGTGTGAGCAGTGAGGTTTCCAGTTCAGCTTAAGGCTGTTTGTCTGTGCTGCTGTGGGAATTAGGATGGAGTCTCTGAAGCTGCTGAAAACTTTTGATGCTCGTCCCTCAGAAGCCAGGGCCTTGCAGCTCTCTGACCTAACAACAGCACAGTCTGGAAAAAGGCAGCTTTTGGATGTAGATGGGCACAGAACTCATCTGGTTTGGATTTTCAAGGTGTTCCAGAGTCATATTGTTGACTACAGGGGGGCTCCTGTGAGCAGCAATATGCACTGACTTACTGCTGAGACCTCAGAGCATTCCCAGATATTTCTTTTTGGAAAACTCAAGTCAGATAGCTCCTGTCTATTCGACAGTTGGAGAAATTGAGGCTTAAGATGGACAGGTGACTTCCCTGGGCTGGGCAGAGCAGCATCAACAAGACTGAGACATAAATCTGGGAAGTTATTTAACTCTGGTTTCCGCAGTGTTCAGTGTGTTGTGAACATTTCCAGTGAGGAAATCCTTAGCACCGTAATTCCATCTCCCCAAAAAAGATCCTCCTGGTATAACCTTCTCAGGTGTCCCTTGTCCCACTGATGAACTGGCATGTTTACCTTTGGGCATGGATTTGGCTGTGACTTTTGGAAAAGATGGAATTCTGCCCATGAAGGTCATTGTCATCTCCAGACCTGGCAGGGCTTCAGGGGCCCTGGGGACAAGGTGCCTTCAGCTCAGTGGCAACTCTCCAGTTTAAATATTTCACCAAAACGCCTCCAACGTCTCCCACTTCCTCAGTAGTTTCCTGACAGTGTCCAACTAGATGAAAATTAGCCAGTGTCTTGGTTTGTAGAGCTGCAAAGGTCAAATGTCCTGGAGAAACAAGGTGCTAAGATGCTAATTCTCTCCTGGAATGGGAAGGCAGCGCTCTGCTCGAGTGAGCAGAAAATGCAGGTGGGCTTAAACGTCTCCATTTTTTGCCTTCTGTTTCGAATGCAATTCAATGAAATCTGCTGGGATTACGGGGAGAATAACCAGCTTCCAGTGCAATCCCAAATCTCATCCTGACACCAGATATGAGGCAAACGGCCTGGGGAGGCTGCACATGCCCTGGGCTGGTTCCTGGCCCTGTCTGTCCCCGGTGTGGGACACACAGGAAGCTCGCCCTGAACTTCTGTTCTCACACTTCTCCTCTTGGAATCTTGTTTTCCACTTCTTGGAGATTTGTGAAACATATGCCTTGGAGGCTTCCCAATTTTTTTTTTTCACAGCGAGAAGAGAATTGCTCTCCGCGCTGTTAAAACTCTCACGAAAAAGCTCACTCCTTTCTAAAGGACCTGCCTGGTGCAGCTCAGCAATTCCCATTTCTCATCACTTCACAGTGTATTTTATAGGGTATAAAAATGGTGTTATGATCTGTGTTCCCAAACCTTGCCTCAGCTAGCAAGAACATCAATAAACATGGCTTGATAGACACCAGAGCTGCCCCGCTGTTCCCCCGGTGCTTTGAACGTGCCCTCGCAGACTTTTGGAATCTATTCTCCATGTAGGAAACTCCTCGTGCCTCTGTTAAGCTTTTTTAATGTATCAAAGGTAATAATTGTGCTTAGGAAAAGTGACTTCTCCCAGGATACATTCCCAGTCTGGTCACTTCATGTGCTTGGAAATATTTCCTTCCCTTCATCTCACGTCCCGCCAATTCTTTTTTTTTCCCTCGTTCCTTGATTTAAATTAATCTGCAGATTGGGACGCCGGTGTTACCTAGCTCTGGCAAAAGACTTTACTTCATTTCTCCCCCTTCCCTTTTCCTTCTCTCTCTATAAAGTTATGATTGTTATTTCTTCAGTTCACAGCTGGGATGATGGGTTTGAACAGCTTCACTCTCCGTTCCAGGAAATTCCGTCTTTGTTCCGAGGCTTCCAGCTCAGAGGCTCCTTTCACCTTGATCTTTCAGCACGGCACTAAAACATTTGGCCAGTTTCTTGTCATGGTTTTTTTTTTTTTTTTTNTTTTTTTTTTTTTTTTTTGCTGCTGTCCAAGGCTTTTGAGAGATTCCCCTTGGACAACTTCCACCTTTGAGCTTGCCCACTGGAGGAGATACTTCCCCTTGAATTTCCACAGCCACATCATCACCAGCGCCGCATCCCTCTCATATCTCCATCAGCTCCTTCACCTCCTTGGATTTGCTTCTCTCTGGTTTAAAGTCAGTTTTTCCTGCTGAAGCCTTGAGCTGCTGGGAGGATGGTTGGAGCTGGAGCAGCGCTGAGTGCAGTGGGCTCACAGATCCTCCCCAAAGGAGGCGGTTCTGCAGGCTGCACAGAGCAATTCCCTCTGCGAAACATCAGTGGTTTCGCTCGTAATTTCAGCCTGGAAAAGGTACGGGATCAGCTTCTACCTGAATTATATCAGCCTCCCTAATAATCAGCTTTCTTTTCCACATTAAATTCCCCAGAAACTTGTGATTAGCCCCACTTCTGAGAGTTCACCGCAGCTTAATTCTACTGTAAAACTGTCAGCAGTGATTTTCTTGTTTAAAGACAGATTTTGGTTCTTGTACAGAACTACTTCTTGCTAAATTCCTTTTCAACCAAACACTCTTGTCATTTCTCAGCCATTAAAGACAATAAACTCCATCTTTGGGTTTTTACATGCTGAACTTAGTTTATAATGATGGATGCTTGTTTATAACACACTGAAGATTTTTGTTAGCTTTCTGGCATAAAAATTGGAATCTTCTCTTTTGGTTCGTGGTTATTAGTAGCAGGTTTATCCTTTCAAATACGTACAAGCCATGATTTAAGTGGAATATTTATTGTCCACAAGAATGGTAGACTGCAGCTCTCAGAATCCATCTTGCCTTTGCAAGCAGCATCTTTACAATCATCAAAATATTCTCGTGGGTTGAAGCTGATTTTGCAGCGGGATTTAGGTGTTGCAACCCAGAAAGTCACAGTGACAGTGCTGGTTTTTGATGCTTTTGTCCATGAGGAGAGACCTGGGGCTCCTCTCCCCTGTGTTCTGGGGCAGCTCCAGGTGTGGATGATCCCACATTTCGTGGCATCCTTAAGTTAGTTGCTATAAAGTCTGTTTTGAAGGTGCTGTAGAGCTGAATCAGGACCTCCTGGGGAAGTGGGAAGTGAGAAACCCCCACTTGGACCATGCTAGGGCAGGGCCACGGTGCTGTGAAAACTCGAATGGTTCTTCCTCGATCCAGGGAGATCTGTTGGGTCAGGCAGGGATTTGGGGTGGCATGGTTTGGACTTCCACCAAAACGTCTCCTTCTTCCCTCTGTCTGTACCAGGTGACTCCTGGTGGAATGGTCCATCCCAAATGACATTAGAGGTTTCATTGCATCAGAAACCAGAGCAAAGCACATCCTTGCCATCAGCGCTCCAAAATGGGGTTTATTGAAGGAAGAAAAAAAAATTGACTATGAAAATCCACTTCTTGTCCTTCCAACTTGGGGCACACTGTGATTCAACAACGTGGATTATCAGACTTTCCTCTGAACTGTGATTTATTTTGCCTTGTTTTGGGTTGATGCACCCACTTCTGTCTTTTTTTCCAGTTTTGTGGGAACAAAAGCAAGAAAGAGCGAGGAAAACTCGCCTTTTAATTCGTCCCCATTAGGGTGGTGCCCTACAGGCACGCCCTTCTAGTCACCTCTAGTGATTTCTGTAGCAGGAGGTCAGCACCACTGCCAAGTGCAAAAACGCTCTTGTCACTCAAGGCACTCAAAGACCTTGTGTGACTCTTTTTTTATTTTTTTTTTTTGAGGAGTTCTTGCTTGTTCCTGAAAGCTTTGCTGTCAGCCACCCACGGCTGCCTGATTCCTGCCTGCACTTGGAGCTGCTGCAGCCAACCTGAGGCCTGGGGAAGGGTGAATCCCCTGCCCTTTGAGCTGAGTCCGTGCTGAGGATGAGAGGGAGATGAGTTAAATGACTGAAAGCCTCAGGCTGGGACGTGCCAGCTGCGATCATTTTTTCACTCCATCATCTCACCTTGCCGCGTCGCTCTGCCTTATCCAGCCACCGGATCGCCTGACGGATAACACAAGTGACAAGGGCAAAACCTCCTCCGTGGATGCAGAGGGGAAGAAACTTCATTCAGGGGCTGCTGGCTGCTGCCCAGCTGTGTCCTGCCTGGCTGCAGTGAAACCCCTGCCTTGGATGGGGTTTGGGAGGAGATCAGACCTTGGTGCTGTGAGTTCCCGAGTGCTCTGGCCGCGCTCCAGCAGCACACTTAAGCACACACTTAACTTTCAGCATATATATATATATATATATATATACTCCCATTGAAGGCACTGGGGCTGCTTGCATGCTTAAAAGTAACTATATGCTTAAGCTGGCTCAGAACCAGAGGTTTCAGTGCTTTGTAGGTCCAGTCCTTGCTGGAGCTCAGATAATTTGCTCGTGCAACTTGGCACGCGCTTTTAATGAATTCAGAATCGGGCCAAAGAAATTTATCTCCCCTGACTTGGAAGGATTACAAGGAAACAAGTTTAAGATTTTGTTGAGTTTTATTACTTTCTAAACATAAAATTTCACATTTCTCTGTAGACCTTAAAGAAACACATTTTTTCTGGTGGACTTGGGGGGATCTAGAGACTTTGGAGCTAGAAATTTCCAGATTGCTCGGAGGTGATGGAAGAGTACTTGGGATGTGCTGCCTGGGCAGGGCTGGAGTGGCTCTGGAGGTCCCATCCATGTTTTCACACCTTGTAGGAAGATGTGGCATTGCACTGGGTTGTCCTCAGGTAGAAGATTTCATTGTGGTCACCTTGGTGAGGTACTTAAACCTCCATGTTCCAGCTCTTCCCTGGTGTAAACAGTAAAATTCTCTCTGTCAGCCCTGAAAACTCGTTTTGCCTCAGTGCTTTAGGTGGGTTTTGTAACTTCTTCTCTATTCCCAGATCTAGGTCACTCAGTTAAGGAGTTGCTGAGTTTCCAGACCAACTCCTGGAGTTAATGGTGCTGTATCCTGGTGGCAGCTGCTCTGCTGCCCCAAACACAAACATTTCCATCACTCTGCTTGAACACCTGAATCCATCTTGTGCTGGTTGTGAAATGTATCAAAATACTTGAGGGGAAACTGTTATTCCAGCAGGCTCTGCTCATCCTGTTGGATATAACCCTAGTAAATTGAGTGGGAACTCAGTGTGATTTGCTACAGAAGTGGCAGAAGGTTCATCATTAGGAAGAAGCTCTTTACTGTCAGGGTGGTGAGGCCCTGGCATAGGTTGCCCAGAGAATTCTGTGGCTGCTGCATTCCTGGAAGTGTCCAAAGCCAGGTTGGACAAGGCTTAGAGCCATCTGGGATAGTGGAAGGTGTCCCTGACAAAGACAGGATGGAACAGGATGGTCTTGAAGGTCCCAACCCAAACCATTCTGGAATTTTATACTTTGTGCTGCAGGAGCTGGGCACTGCCACCCGTATGCTGGGCACAAACCAGCAGGAAAAGTCACCCTGTGACCAATTCCCAAACACCCAGCGAGTGCCTGGTGTTTGCAAGTGAGATTTCTTTATCCCATGTCCAAGCAGTGATTAGACAGTAGCTTGGAAGCAGCGTGCACATTATCTCACAGTGAGGTAAAGCAAATAAATTACTGCTTGGAAGCCTCGAGTGGGATCAGTGATCCACCTTAGGAAAATATTTTGCTTTCTGTTTATAAGTCAGCTGGGTTGTGAAATGTTTCATCTGGGAAAGGTGATACGAGACCAGAGAAATATTTGCTCTTTTAATGCAAAAAAATATTCCAGTTTCTCTCTTAACGGGTTGTTAGTGATGTAAACCAAAATTTCTTGTTTCCGGAGCCTCGGTGCTCAGCTGCTTCCCCACAGATGCTCTGAGCTCCCTCCTGGCTGACAAGAACCTGCCCATTATCTCCCCTTGCTTGTGAACATCTCTCAGCCTGCAAAATGACTCGTAAAGAAGAAAAGACCCAAAGCCCAGCAGAATTCTGCATCTCTCTGGGCAGGCTGGGCACACTCTGTGGAGGATGCTGAGGGTACTGGGGCAGGGTTTGGGCACTGAGCCACGTCCATCCCTGCTGTGCAGCTCCATCCAGCTGGGATGGGGAAGCCTTCAGCCCTCCTTTGCAGCAGGTTTCAAAAATCCAGCATCCCCAAACATTCAGCTGCAGATCAGCTGTACCCACGATGAACTTGGCCTTTCCACGCTCTCTGTTGCTATTACACGAGGAGGAGTCTCCTGTTACCATTTCAGTGATATATTAGCACATAGCACGGTTCCAATGGTTTTTCAACACTAAGATTTTGTTATTTTTTTTTAAATTCAAATGAAACAATCGGAATTAAATTCCTTGGCTCACACGGTCACCACTAAGGCTCAAGCAAGATGACAAATCCACGCTTGTGTCTTGAAGTGTAACATAAGATCTGGGTTATCCCGAAAACCCCGATGAGTTGTCAGATCTTTCCTTACTTGTGGGTGAATATGAGCCTTTTCTAATCCATTTTGTGTCCTTTGTACATGTGTGTAGAGCTGTGCATTTGCACATGCCCACGAGATTGATAATAAGCGAGATAAATCTGTTTTCTTAAGGGAAGTAATGTATTATTCCAGCCCCTGCAGTGGAATTGGCATATTTCTGCCTCGTTGAGACAGGGTATGGCTGCAAACCTCTTCCCAAGAGTTCAGAAATTCTTTGGCACGTAGAGAAAGAAGGATCATTATGTGGTGTCACAGAAATACCAGATGTATCCTTCCTGCATCTCACACGGCGTTTTCCCCACCGAAGGGAAAAGGGCTTCAGCATCCTAAAATCACCGCTTTTCTTCGGAGGAGAAGTCAAACAAAATAAAGGCTCGTCTAAAAAAAGCCTCCACTGAGATTTAATGGAATTCGTTGTGTGTTTAAATGTCCTAGGCATTGTTGAAAATCTCAATAATCATCTTACTGTAAGCTTAGCTAAGTCGTAGATCTTCAGAGAGTGGGAAATTTTACTAGGAGGGGAAAAAAAAAAAAAAGTTACTGGATTTTCTAATTTTAACCAGGACTGAGAATTATAAGTATATGAATACCACAAGAAAACATTTCCAACCTTGCAAAAACCAAAAAGTGCTGAAGATCTTTAGTGAATCCTTTTTTAATGAAATTTCCAGACCTGGAGGTTGAAAGAACATCAGGTGAAGTTTTTTTGCTGTGCAGATTCATACCTGGTAACGCAGGCTTGTGCAGAGCCCTGGGTTCTTCAGGACACTCTGCTTTATGCCAGGATTAAATATAAAGAAATGTTAATCTCTGAGGGGGCTTGGGGCTGGCTGTAGCATTCCTGATTTTTTCCAGGCGTTCTGATTCCGTAAAGCGTTAAAATATGCGCGAGTCTTGCTGTTCAAGGGGGACGGGGAGCGTTTCTTCTTGGAAATTAATTTTATTACAAAGGGCTACTTTGTTTTCAAAATCGTAATCGCGTCCAGTTCTACTGTAGATTCCATCTCTTTTTGCTTTTAGGCAGCGGAATAAAGAGCATCCACTGTTGGAAAAATACTCTCAGCTGGTTTTTCAGTGCACTGTGCTCCTCAGGCTGTGGCTGAGCTGCACCTTCTCTGTGGGTGCAACCTCTGGCAGCGCCCACCCGTGCCCCCAGCCCCTTGTGTTGTTCTTTGAGGCAAGATGACAAAGTCTGGTGCTTCTGGTACTGCAAAAAAACGCTGCCAAATTCTGGCACCACGACACGACTTTCCCCGCTCACACCCAGCGCGTGTTTTGTTGCGTTTTCTCTTTTGAAGCCCTGCTTTGGATGGCTGTCACACCCTGCCTCTGTGGTTGTTAAACCATGTCCTCGCACTAACCTCCATGCCTTGGGGAAGCCAGGAGCTCAGCAGGGGCTGGAGGAGCTCCTGGCAGTGCTGTGGGGGCTTTGGGGAGCTCCGTTCAGTTTTTGGGGTGGTGGGGCTGCGGCGGCGCCGGGGCCCCCCCGGTTCGGTGGCCAGGTGTGCTTGGCAGCAGGAATCTGCAGTTGGATGGCATCTGACAGGCACTGGGAGCATTCGAGGCAAAGAGTTTAATAAATACACTTAATCATTTATGTTTTGACCTTAGCCCAGACTCGTAGTCAGACACGGAAAGCGGAGAGTTGGAAACGCGCTTTGTCGAGGCTCCTCTGGCAGCGCAGGGCAGCCCCGCTCTGAGGAAAGGCAGATCCTTCAGAAAGGAGAGTAAAAGGTCAGGACTAATCCAAAAGGACAAGCAGTGTATGTCTGTGTGTATATTGGGTTTCACATATGAAATCCAGTCATGATAAATCTGATGGCTTTAGAAACATCTACTTTGATTAATGAAAACATAGTTCCCATAGACCGTGGGTTTCATACTTCAAAGTTCCCCTGGATTTAGGACCTTAGGTTTTGCTTATTCATATAACATGCAGGAAACTATTTTTAAATGAATAAGGGAGTATAAAAAAAAATTTTTTTTAAAAGGCAAAAGTTTCAACATCGGTGGTACAGATAGGCTGGATAATAAGGAGCAAAATTAACAAACAACAGACATTTTATTATGCATTTTACAATAATGTTTACATTCTTTTCTCTGTATTTGTTTTTCCTTGAAAAGATTTATGTATTTATAAAAATATCTCGCTGCTCCAGCTCTGAAAATTGCAGCCTTGAAAGCCTTCAAGGATGGCTGTGATGGCTGGCTGGGCTCCTCACCATCCCAAATCTCCCAGTTAACCCTTTGTGCTGGAGCAGAGCATTCGGAGTTTGTCGGGATGTGAGGAGGAGGAGGAGGGCGGGGTGGTCCCTAAGGATCTTCACCACCATCCTGGACATCACCAACGCTGCCTGGGCCACTGTCCTGAGTTTGTGGCCACATGGGCAACCTCCTTCCCAAGCGTCCATCTCCTGGAGGCCGCCCGGCTCCTGCCGGCAGCTGCGGGTCTGCCCCAAACTCATCCACAAATCCTGACAGGGGAATAAACAGAGCTTTTGTTTACAAGTCTGTGGTGCTGAGGAGGGACGAGCGACTCCTCAGCCTCACTTAGCCAAGAGTTCAAAGGCATTTGGAAGTGTTGGTTGTTGCCTGTGGGACCGGGTACCCCGGCTGAAGGCTCCATTAATTAAATGCACTCACAGGATACAGAGCTGGTGAGTAATGTCCTGTTTATAGCAGAACTGTGAGCGGTTCTGGAAAAAAAGAAACTCCGTGGGAGGGAAGATGACAGGGAGCAGAGTCACTCCAAAGGCTGTGGCTCCTGCCGTGGTTTCCAAAGGCAATAATTAACACTCACACCTTGGCGCAGCAGCGTTCTGTCCCTTGTGAGCTGGTGGGAGAGCGGGCTGGCGGCGTGTGAGCCCTGCACAGGAGGGGATCAGCAGCACTTGCCACGAGCACAGACCCTCCAGATCCAGGGCAGCTCAGGGGGGATGTTGCTTCTCCACCCTCAAATGAAGAATTTGAGGATTTGAGCCTGGATTGCCCTTCCAGCGCTCAGAGCGGCCGCTTCGCGCCGTTCCCGCCGGGATCACGGAGCTGTGACACGGAAGGGAATTGGCAGAGCCCGTAGGAAAGTTCAACCTTTCATGTTTCAACGGGGTTTGTTACAGTTTTGACTCACTGCTTTGGGAGAGGAGTTTCCATGTGCTGGTTCCTCGTGGGGTTCTCACTGCTGGCCCAGGCGTTGCTGGGCAGCTCCCAGCGTGTCCAGAGTCCCTTCAGAGCCCTCTCCTGCTGCTGAAAAAGCCAGGAAAAGTAGGAGAGGTGATGGGCAACCCTTCTGTCCCTCTTGCTTGCACCTCAAGGTCCAGCATCACGTTGATCAGGATGCATCTTTTATCAATTAAAACCCTCAGGTCGTTTCCTCTCTGCTCCGTTATTTTTGCTCGCAGGTCTGTTGCAATATCCAAGGTGAGGCCCAGAACCATCCAGCTCTTTAATAGAACCATTACTGTATTTTTGGAGAACGTTCTCTTTTTTGATTTACTGTTCCTTAGAAGACAGGAAATGGAGCTACTTGATTTCATATTTTAAACAAAGCCGTCCAGAGGTTTAATGAAAAAAATTTCCCCTGGCTTTTGAATTAAAGGGCTATGGTGAAAGATTTAGCTTAGCTATTTTGACTTAGCAAAATAACACACTCGAGGCATTAAAACATTTTGTAAAAATACTTTTTACTACTAGATTTTTTTTTTTTCAGAGAAGAAATGAGGTTTCTCTGGTTTTCTCACTCGTGGTTGGTGGGGCTGTGAAATGAGAGGACATTTCCAAGGTTTAGGGTGGGTTTTCTTTTCCTTTCTTCTGTGGAATTTATTTTGCTTTTATATTAAAAGCTTTAAAACAGTTGCAATGCTAAAGACAAATCCTGTGTGTCTAAGCAAGGTAATTTGGTGTGAGTAATGACAGAAGCCTTTGCCATTAATAAAATGCAAGAAATGTTAAGCAGAAGGATGGGAACCTGATTCTGCTCCATCAGCAGTGGCAAGAGAAAAGGGTGGTGCTCCATGAGAGGCAAATGTCTGAGGAAGGAGAGAAGTGGGAGATTGATTTCAGGCAAAAATTAAAGATTTATTAGGAAAATTTTGTGTATGAAACAGAATCAGCTCAGAGCATTTGGGCTGGAAATGCAAAACGAAGCGTTTTTTACCTGTATGGTCAAGACAAGGGTCCTGGTTGTTCCACTGGGGGGGATTTGGGGTTCTGGGATGATGCTTGGACATCACGCAGGGGAAGCTGATGATCTCCATTCCCACCCAGATTCATCTTCAGCAAATAAAGGAGAAGTGAGCGTTCTGCAGGCTTGAAAGCACCGTGCAATAGGATGAAATATTGATACGATTTTTAAGTCAATGAGATTTTTTTTTTCAGCGATTTAATGAGATTTCACCAGGATTTCACTAGTAATTGCTAGACTCACATAATCCCTCCTTTGCTCACCCTTGAGTTGTTCCTAAATGAATTGCTCCTTTTAGGTGGAACCTGTTCCCCAGCCAGAGCTGTATCCAGGCTGGGGGGACACGGGGAAGTCTGGGCTTCACACATCAGGGGCTGATATTGGTGGCTGTCAGGAAGGTTTCAGCAGGCTGTCAGCCTCTCCCCTCAACCCTCAGTAATCCCTGGAATCAGCAGGAGCTTTCTCAGCCCTCTTGGTGCTGTGGTTACGTCCTGGTTTGGGCCGTCCTGAGGGCAGGACTCTCCTCCCAGGTTTATTTGTGAACTCCTCGCTGGCCGGCGATGGGGAATTTGATATCTTATCAAGTGAGATACTGGGATTGAAAAGGGGAGAGGGAGGCAGCCAGGAGGAGAGATTACAATATAATAAATAGCAGAGATAGGGTGAGCTGCTGTCAGTGGAAGTTTGATGCCATTAGCCCGCGTGCCGTTGGGAATGATGTATGTAGGGAATGATGTAGGCAGGGCAAAGCACCCAAAGGATCCTGGCAGCAGCCAGCCCATTGCCATCTCATACACTCCAGAGTCACTTTTACAGGTGTAAAAAATACCCAGAACTTAATTCTGCCTTGAAAAAAATATACTTAATTATTTTACTCTGATATATGTGCTGTCTGCTGATGCACTGGCAAGAGGAACAGGAAGGTCCACGACAATAAATCTTGTTTTTCCTGAAACTGTTTTGTTTTACATCAGAGAGGGACAGAGCCAGGGATTTACAGGAGGAAAGGACCTGTGTGCTCAGGCAATATCCCCTTTTCTACCCCCACGTCCTGAATAACCTCAGTCACACTCTGCCTGCTCAGCTTTACCTGGCAAATACAGACATTTTACCAATGTCTGTATTGAAATGAGGGGGAATCTGTGGCTTCCACTGCAGCACAGAGCAGATGATGCTGCAAGGACCTCCTCTGCCTCCTGTCACAGGCACAGTGCTCACCCACGGGCTGCAGCAGTGGCTGCTGAATCCCATCTGGATGTCTGGATATCAATGGTCTTGCCAGATGTGCGCTGCTACCACGGAGAAGGAGTGAAAAGGGAGGAAAGATAAAACTACAGCTTCCCCAGCCCTGCTTTTTTTTTTTTTGCTTTTTTTTTTTTTNNNTTTTTTTTTTTTTACAAGCAAACTTTCAGTGCAGTTAATCCCTCTAACCTGCATTTGCATTAACACTTGCAGCCTCACACGTTGCTGCTAAGAAGTTCTGGCAGCTCCTGGCCCTGATTGCAGAGGTAACGCTGCACTTGTCTCCTTTGCTCTCACTCAAGGATCTCAGGAGCCAGAGCCCAGCACTCCATGAAGTTTCTCCCTCTACACACAAGGCAGGCATCTTGGCAGAGCTTCAAAAGCCATTTGCCTTATTATTCATATGTCTGCTTATAGGAGCAGAAATGCTCCCATTTCTCACTTTCGGAATAAGGGCTGACACCAGGAAAGAGGAGATTTCTCATCTCTGGCACAACCCTGCAAACCTGTGGGAGCTCATCGTGTCCCCGCTGTTTCCCTGAGGTTTGGGAAGCAAATTTAAAACCCCTGATCATGCTCAGGGTACATGAACAGCTCTGTCAAAAACAACTGAAATCCGTGGAGTCTTGGAGAGGGGTCTCAGGGCTGCATGAAACTGTAGAAGGATGACTTGGGGGAAAAAAAAAGCTTTAAAAAACCCCTCAAATTTTGCTTTTCCTCCTGCCTTTAGGAGAGCTGACATCATAAAAGCGCTGTAGAGGTTTAAACATCATCGAAATCACTTCGCCTCCTCCCTGCATTTTCTCAAACAAGCTTCAAGAACCCTCGCTTTAAAACAAATTAGTAGACCGGAGCAACCTTATAAATCCAGAGAGCCATTAAACGTTAAAATATTTGGTCATTCCTCGTCTGGATTGAAACTGGGATTCATCCAGAGTTCAAGTGCGTGTATCACACGAGAGGCACGGGCCCGTTTTCTAGAGGTCCATTTCGGTGTTGATGGTTTTCTAGTGCCAGGAATCCACCCCGCAGCCGGGCCGGGAGATAAATCAACGCCCGATGAAATTCGGGAGCCAGGAGTCACCGCTGCAGCCCCATATAAATCCCTGAATGCCAGCCCCCCAGCTCTTTCTGTCCTTGCCATTAAGAGTTGAGAATTATCTGCCCCTCTTTGCTGATGTATGGATTAACTGGCCGGGCGAGTGTTTACCAACCCTTATCGCCCGGTACTTGGGGCGTTATCAGAGGAAGGGCCGCCTGCCGCGGGGCTCGGTCTCTCACCCTTTCTATTACC
>VZDJ01000038.1:4749420-4772090 GCA_008694505.1 Cyanoderma ruficeps | reverse complement strand
GTTTCATGTACTTTTAACTCTGAGAAACATCGGCATTTGCATTTTTTTTTTTTCTCTCCCCCTTCCCCGCCCCCCCGTGGGTAGGCTGGCAGAAACCAGGCACAATAAACGCTGCATATTCAGTTACCTAATAGTGGAGTAAATGGTATGTGCTTGAAGCAACAAAGCATAACCGTAATCTTGTTCCAAGTGGGAATGATTTAAGTAAGCCTTCGCAGAAGACTTGCCGTATAATAAAGGGGAATAATTTTAATTTGTACTTTGAAGTGATCCCGAATTCGGAATCTAATCTTTGCGTTCGGCAGAACATCATTCCCTGCTGTGAATGAGGTAATAACTGCAAGTCAAGGAATTATTTGAAGGATCTCCTGTAGGTACGTGCGCTCCCTCACAAGAGCCAGAGCCTTCGGAAGGGGCTGCTGGTGAAAGAGCCTCTGTTAGAGCACGTTTGACCTAAAACTTCCCAGTGCAGGAGCAGAGAAAACCCACAGATATCCCAGACTGAGGGAAGGGATCTGGCTGTTCCTCTGTCAGACACAAGGCAGCTCTGCCTCTTCTCTGTTTCACAGATTTTAACTGAAATTTCTGCCCATTAGCAAAGACAAAATGAGTGTTTCCACTGTGATGTGGAGGGGGGAGAAGCATCTCAGCAGCAGCCCAGTGAAAGACTAATCAACTTCAAAAAGAATTCCTAGTTGTCTAACGTAAAAATACATGCATGTTGTTCACATTTGTATTACTGTGCTGCTTTCCTGACTCTCACCAGGGTGAGACCAGAACTGGGTTTGTATTTTAATTTAATTTTGATTACAGCTGCTCGGTCGAAGCTGGTCCATCCTTAAGGTTCTACTGCGCAGTGCTGGTGTCGCCCTGATCTTTTTCAGCCTTCTGATGCTTGCATTTTTGTAGTAGAGTTTCTCACGGATTTTCACGTCAACAAAAGCAATGTTCTGTAAACTGCACATTCCTCCCTGGAGGAAGGACAATTGATGGACTTCCAGTTCGACCAGTGGGGGTCAGAGAGGTGTCAACCTCATTGTCCAATCCCTGATCAAACTCCAAAAACCGTATAAATGGAAGTCCCAAAATAAACGTCCCTCTTTCTTTTTTGCTCTGACTGCCTGGGTGTCCTTCTTGTGTCTGTCTAGCGACGTGCTGGTAACACCAAGCTCTTCATTGGGGGTGCTAAAATCAGCTTTTCGGGCGTCCGAAACACGAGACGCACGGAAGGAGCTCGGTGCCAAGGGTGTCCCACACGTGTCCCCATTTGTCTTGTTGAAGGTGCCTTCGACCGGAGCGTGACGTTGCTGGAGGTGTGTGGGAGCTGGCCCGAGAACTTCGGTCTGCGCCACATGTCCTCCATGGAGCACAGCGAGGAGGGGCTGCGCGAGCGCCTGGCCGACGCCATGTGCGAATCCCCCAGCAGGGACATGGTGGGATCAGGAACAGGTACAAAGAAGAGGTGTGATCAGAGATCACGTACATCTCACCCAATGGTGATTTTGATTTAATTTTGTTTTGGTTTTTCGTGGGGTTTTTTTTTTTTCCTAAGTTTCGCTTTTCCTTTTCTCTGTGCGCTCCTCTCTCTCTCTCTCTCTTTCTCTCTCTCTCTCTCTCTCTCCTTCTCTCTGATTAATTTGTGGGGATCTCAGCGGGAAGTCATTCATAAAAGAAGTTAGTGGTAGATCACATAAACACAGCCTGAGATACTGGCACGTGAAGCTCCCTTATCATACAGCTGAGCTCCTGCATCCCCTCCTGTGCAGATTGCTGTCCTTGCCCACCCTGCTCCAAACAATGCCATAATCACACATATCCTCGTTTTGTGTCCTCAATAGGGCCACTGTGAAGCGCTGGTTCTGTAATCCAAATTAATCCATCTTCATCAGTGTCCATTATATTGATAAATTGTATCATCTGTTTAAGTAAATGGAATGGCACATCAGAGATTACGCTGTCAGGAGGGGCCCCGTGGTAGGAGATGCTCAGAAACGAAGGCGCAGTTACTGCGGGTTTATTGTCCCCATTAATTCCGACTTGTTCCAAAAAACACCTCCAGTGGAAACACCTCAGAGTGATGGTGGCCCCTAACATCAGCTGCCAACTCACTTGTCACTCTCCTGGCAGTTTGCCTGGCAAGGCAAGAGAGGAGGAAGCAGCAGGAAGGTGTGGGAATGCCAACCTCTGGATCTTCCAGGACGAGCAGGAGCTGTCTGTTCCCTTTGCTCTTGCCCTCACGTATCACTCGTGCTGCTCTGAGCTCTCCCTGCTCCTGGAGAAGTCTCTCCCATCAGGGCTCATCCTGACTTTGCTCACTGTGGAGCAAGTGCCAAACTGCAGCAACTTCCCACAGCCTGGAGGAGGAGGAGGATGCAGAGGAGGAGGATTTTAGCCCTTGACTGAAGGTACAGGCAGCAGTAACCAGGCTGAGCAGTGCAGAAACACCTTCATAACCCAGCTGGTCACCTTCCCAACTGTCCTTCCTCTGACTTCCATCTGGAGAGAGATGAAATCAAAGGATGGGTTAGATTTGGGATTAACAGAAAGGCTTGGTTGAACACTTAGGGTGGGTCTGCTGCAGCTCTGGTGCAAATCCTCAGCAGCTTTTTGCCTTGACCAAGACATTTCAAGAGTCCAGGACTCCAGAGCTCCACCAGGGCAGTGAGGATAGAGATGCCTCACAGTGCTGGGGTGGACTTTAATCAGCTCATGTCTGTGGAAAAAGCAGGCTGTGAAAATAGAGAAAGGCACATATTTCATCACTTACTGACCCAGGCTGTGATCGGTGTGAACTTTGGGAGGGTATCCACTGCTGATAATGGGTCAGCACCCTTCAGGCTGTGCATGGAAGGGGAAAGGTGAGGGGAATACCTCCTCTGAAAGCTGAAGCCTTCCAGATGTGCCAGGTTAGGGCGACTGGCTGCCCTGGAGACTTGTCAGTGTATTATTATATTGTAAACCAAGACCTTTGTCAGAGCCAGGGCTCTGTGTTTTCCCTCCATTCTCACCAAACCCAGCTGATGGCAGCCAGTGCCAGCTCCTTTGGCACAAGGCTCACAGTACTGCAGGTGTAAAAGACAGAAAGGAGCTGTTTATGGAGATGCCATCGCTGAGTTAATATTCATCCAAAGAGATTTCTCCCAGCCCTTGCTCCAGACCCATAAATCTCCCTAATGAGTGTAAGATAGATGCCATCTCGGAGCAGCGATTTTACGCAGCAATAATGAGTAACATGATCACTGACCCAGCTCACCCCACCCCACCACCCTCCTCTCCCTGTCATTAACACTCTGGCTTGCCCTGCCTGTCCTGGGATTCTCTCCACCACTAACACACTTTATTCTCAGGATTTGGGCATGTGGTGACTCAGAGCAGCAGAGAAAACCTGGTGATAAGAGGGTGAACTCCCGTGCCCTTTCCACTTCCATCCCCTAACAGCTCTTGAGCTGTTCCTCTTTAGCAGACAGACAGACAGACAGAAAAAAAGTTCTCTCCTGCTCAGACGTACCTGGAGAGCTGCACTGGCTGAGGGAGTGGGCTGGAGCTGGCTGCCAGCACCATTCCTCAGCCTGGGGAGCACAGGGCAGGGCTCACATCTGTCTGCTGCTTAATAAATGGGCAGAGATAAGTGTGGAGCTGCATTACCCTCACTTCAAAAAAGAGGTGTCTTTGTTGGCTCATAACAAGTAGGAGAGGTTTCACTTCCCCCAAACCCACTTGCATCGTAGCCAGGCTTGGCTGAACTGAATTTTCTTTGAAAAAAGACTCAGTTTTCCTCCTGGGGTTCTCTGCTGCCCACTCAGCACAGTGAAATGACAGCAAAGAGTTCAGCAGAAAAGGACACTGGAGGTTTGTTTGTGGGTAGTTGATTTCTGTCTTGCTGCTTGTTTCAAAACCAGTGTTCGTATTTCTGCATTGGACTCAAAACTGTGGAATTTATAATCCTTTTAATAATCCTAAAACAACTTATTTTAATTTCTTCATGCCTTTATGTTATCCAGGCTTTCACCCCTCTTTGTGCTCCGTGGATTCTCTTCAGTCCTTAAATAGATTTTGCAGAGATTTAACAAAACTTGCAAAGTCTCACACCAACTTCAGCACAAATTAATGAACATTTCTAGCTGGGGAAGTGAAGATTTGTGCGTGTGCAGTGCTGGGGTCCAATGTGTGGACAAAAACTGGGCAGCGGAGTGGACAGTGAGACTTTGTCAAGTGCTCGACTGGTCCTGACATGCACTTAATGGCAAGAGATAAAAAGATTCTTTTAATGCCTTAACTGTTAGGGCATAGCTGACACGTAGGTTTATATAGAAATCAGGGCTGATAGGCTGCAGAGCTGTGCAGGAAGTGTGTGCTCGTGGTGCACAGACCACTTTGGGCAGCTGATATTCCCAGAATCTCTGTTTTGTACCTGCCCCGTTGCGTTGCAAAGCAGGAATGGCAACACCAACCCCAGCTCTGGCTGCTGGCAGAGGCAGAAATCCCCAAAGATTGGTCACAGCCCCAACATCAAACTGGAGGATGCTGCAAACGTCAGGAATCATCTGGCATTTGCAGGGAAGGGGGATTAGATTGGCTTTTCCACCTCAGACTCCGTGCCAAGGGCTGTCGGCCAGCGGGTGGGAGAAGAACCAGGTCTGGAAAAGGATCCCCCCCAAAATTCTCCTTTCCTTGTGACCTCAATGATAACTCCAGTTGTCCAGCTAGTTGGGAAGCCAGCTTTTCCCCTTGTTATCCAATTATTCAGACAACCCATGTCTATCTGAAGTGGAGTCTGCTGTACATAAGCTGTCAGCCCAGATACACATTTAATTCCAAGGAAGGCATAAATTGGCAAAAATGCAGAAAAGATGTTTTTGCTGTTTCAGTTTCTGTCAAACTCTCAGGAGAAAAAATTATGCAAGTCTAGACACAAATGTTAGTGGTCAGTGCCCTCTTTTGCTTGCAAAGCTTTGTCTTCAAGCAGCTACAATATTTACATTTGCACTGCAGTTCTTAAGTGTGTGCTGGAGCTTCATATTGCATTCCCCCCCAACAAAAACCCTCCCTAGGACTATGGTTTATGAAACTCTGCTTCCAGGAGACAAATATCTCTGACAGGATCCCACTCAAACTGGACAGGAAGAAATTGCCAGCTCAGGCTGGAAATCTTTCCCTCCAAAACTACTGTAATTAGTAAATCCTCTGATTCACCCACTCCTCAGCAAGTACATTTTTTGAGTTTTCTGGTGCATTTTGATCACTTCTAGGCTTAATATTTGAAATCAGCCTATAGTAGGGCAGCAACAGGATGTTTTTTGGAAATGCATCCTTTTTTCCAAAACTCCTGCAAAGCTCCAAGTCTGTCAGCTCTGAGCCACGGGAAGCACAGTGAGGTGCACCTCTGGCCCTCAGAGGAAACCGTCTGGATTCCTTCCAGATCCCATGAACAAACTCACGATGCGCTGAAGGAAGCTCATATGTTGAGGCAAACTCTTTAAGCTGATTAGTGGGATGTAGGTAAGTGGAGCTAATGAGATGTGCTGTTAGGGAATGGCCCGTAGGAAACCCGGGATCGGGGCTCCAGGCCCTTTGGGTCCTGGTCCCCAGCCAAAGCCTGAGCCCAACTTGGGCCTGGACACCTTTGAGCTTGGCAGAGGGATGGTTTTGAAATGTGAAATGTGGAACTGGGGGGTTGGAGGAGGGAAGTCACACGTTTCCTGGCTGAGGTGGGGAGCAAAGGGAGGAGAGCAAGCTGGTGGCTCCCGTGCAAGGACCATCCCGCCTGGGTTTTGTCCAGAGGAGAAAATCTCTGTGCCCACAAGCTTTGTTCAAAGACCAGCAGCCACCTGGACATTGATGTAGCTGTACATTGAGTTTCAGGAATAGGATTAGCCCTTTTAAGAGTTGAAGCTTTCAGTGGTACCTTCCCCTCCTTCTTTCTTCCCTCCCTCCCTCCCTTCTTTCCTTTCTTCCTTCCTTCCTCTTTAATTTTTCTAAGATAATTTTCCCCTTCTCTCTCCTCAGCTGTTTTTTATCCTAACTCAGACGTGGGCTATAGATACACAGAGCAAATTGTTTCCCCCCTGAAGAGCATTTCTGCCAGGAGATTTCTGCATAGGTTCAGTGCAAAACCAGCTTGGGCAGCAAACCCGCTGGTGGATCAAATAACATCGATGCTAAAAGCAGCCTTTGAACTTTCACAATATTCATCCCAGGGTCAGAGATTAAATTACCCCCTCCAATAAGTCTGGGAGCTGAGTGCAGTTCTTCCTACAAAAGGTTTATTTGCACGGGCCTGGTTGAAAAGAAAGGGAAATTCAGGTTCTTTAGGAGCCAGCGATTTCAGAAGTGCTGGGTAAGAGGAGGCCTTGCACACATTTTGGGATGTGAAGCACTTCAGTGTGGGGTTTTTGCTCTCTCCTGTCCAAGGGTGTCCCTGAGCAGCCCCATCCCACAGCCCTGGGCAGGCCCAGGAAGGGCATTTTTAATTTCCCACTAATTTCCCATTATCCTCCAAATCCAATCTTGCCACCAGCCCTGGGAGGTTTTCCTGGAATTTCTTCCAGGTCACACATTATTCGAGGGGGAGGGGGTGTGAGTGCTGATACCACAAATATTTCTGATGTGAATTCAGGTTCACTGCTGTTTGCAGAAAAATCCTAAAGGGAGCACTGATGCCACGAGACAACTCTGACTTTCTGCCATTTGATAACAAACTTGATCAACTGCACTTGCTTATTATCAACTGTGGTGTGGGGAAGATTCCTTTTCTTTTTCTTCTTATTAAATCAAGGCAATTTTTTTTTAAGAAATATTTTATTTTCGATACAGACACAGCCGGTGAAGTAGCAGTAAAAAACATCACCACAAAGAGGCACATGGCTTTGAAATGTTTTGGTATGTAACACAACTGTATTGTTATCAGGTCTTTAACTTTTGCAAACAAAGAAGTGTTTTCCCTTGTTCTAAAAGCAAACCCTCTCTCACCTTTCCAAGGCCCACGCACCTAACGTGGCCATAGGGGGACAAAAAAAAAAAAAAAATCCAAAGTGTCTCAAATCATTTCACAAATAACATTGTTCTGTTGCTCTCCTTAAACGAACAAGAGTTCCTTTGATTTTTTTTTAAGTCAAATTCAGGATTCTGCTGTTCAGAGCAGAGAGGTCACAAGGCCCTAATGTATTTAGCATTGACTGCCCTCTCTTGTAGTGCGTCTATTAGTCAGTAATTTGATTTGTACCTATTCATTTGCAGTCCCTGCAGGAGCTCTGAGCTGGCCCCAAGTATAATTGGTGCTGTCTCTATTTTTACATCATTAGATTAGCCCCGACTCCTGGCCACTTGTTGTCTGCGCTTGTCTGTCCATTTATACAACCTAATGTAACACAAAATTCATTACTGATCACATTACTTTCAACTCTGAAGCCAGCTTTGTGATAAACATTTTGTTAACCCTTCCCAGACCTGGGGGAGAAACGCGCTTTCCCCTCTGCAGGAGAAAAATCAATATCATAATAAAACAAAGTGCAGTCGCATTCCTGGATTTGTCATTCCTCCCAGAGAAAGAAATGGGGAGGAAACATATAGGAGATGACTAAATGGTGTCTGCATCCAGGCATCTCACTCTGCTCGATATGAAATGAGCTCAGCAGTGTCCTTTCTACTGGAATATAAAGAAGTGACACGAGGTAGGGCCAGCACTCAATTTAAAACTTAATTTCTTACTCATTGTTCTGCAAGTGTTTTAGCTCTTCTGGTCAGGCCGTAATCAGGTTATGACATTATTGGAACTGGACATTTTTCTTCCAGTGCTTTGTCTCAAAAGCAGTGAACGGAGACACAGTTCCCTTTTCCCCTGGAGATTTGCTGCTGTGTTGGGTTTGGTTGATTTTTTTCTTTCTTTTTTTTTTTTTTGTTGGCTTGGGGTTGTGGTTTTTCCCTCCTAATGATTAAGCAAATTAACTGAAGCTCTCCAGAATTTCACAGGAAAATTCAAAGCTCTGTCCTGTCTAGCTTGGCTTTGCTCACATTTGATTGTCTGCTGAGTCCCTCCTAAAGCATGAAGCTGTTTGCATCCCTGAGTTTTGTGCTGTTGATTCCAGGGGGGAAAAGAGGAGAGCCATGGTAGGTGTTCCAGCCAGGGCTGAGCATCCTCCAGCTCTGCCTGCAGCATCCTGCCCAGGAGCTGATTCCTGCTGCCCAAAAGATATTTTGGTGCACTCAAAAGCCGTCGGGTTTTTGTTTTTTTTTAACAAGTTTTCTAAATTCATTTTCTGTTTGCACAGCTTGGCTCGGAAATCTGTTATTTTGGGTTTTCTAAATATTTAGAAATATTTCTCAGTGTTTATTAAATCTTCCCTTTAAAAGTCCAAGGCCTGAAGCCTGCCCCACACCAAGCAATCCCACACTGGGAATGGGGCAGGAGACAACAGGATTTTTCCATCTGTAATTCCTATAATTACCTTGTCATTCCTTTTAGGAGCCTTTCTATGGTGTTTTTGTGTAGGATATGACTTATGGCAAGCCTATCTCTCTCAGTAAGCATCAGGGCCCTGGTCTCCCAGCATTTGAACCTGGACTGGTATTTTTACAGCTGTTTGGTGAGCCAAAATCTCTTGCAGCTGCTGAGGTGGTGGCAGAATAAAGACAAGACAGTTCCTGTCCCTCCTCCCGGGCCCAGCAGCCCCAGAGAGCCGTTGAGTATTTGCTGATTTTTGGGATGTGCAGCACGGGCCATGCAAAGCTCTCACAAACAACGCATTGCCCTCTCCAGGGGAGCTGGGAGAGGAGGCTGTGCAATGGAAACCCCTTCGTGCAGTAAATTGTTAAGCAGTCAAACTGTTAAATGAACTCTTATTAAGAGAGGTAGGATGAGGAATGAGTCACCAAAGAGCAAAATAGAAATGCACATTACCACAGCAAACCCTGGGCAGTAAACGGAAAGCCAAGAGAGCCAAGGCAATGCAAAGGTGGCAGTGTGTGAGCCAACCCTCTGGCCCTGCAGCTTCCAGTCCTCTCAGCCCCTCTTCCAGCACAGGATCTGCTCCTGGGGCTTTGGCACGGCAGGCACAGCCCCAAAGTGCCACCTCTGCCAGCTCCAGGTGCTTCTCCCTTTGGATGCTGTATCCTTCCCTGCCCTGGTGTCGTGGCCTGCAGCTGTGCCCTCCCCTCCCGTCACCCCTGCACCTTTCTCTAGCAGAATATCACACAGAGACTCCCCTGATTCTCCCAATAATCCTGCCTTGCTCTCCCGAGAGCATCGGGCCTTGCTGGACAGTGTTGGATGGTGTTGGCAGGGAAAATGAGAAGCAAACCCCAAAGGGATTTTAGCTGGGGGAGGATCCCGGTGATCACCCTGGAGCATCCCCATGGGATCAGCTCCTGTGGCTGCCCCCAGGGGAAGGAGGGTTGTGGCCAGGTCCCTGGCAATGCTGGGAACACTTAGTCCTCCCTGGAGTATATATCCTAATTTGTGGTATGAAAAGATTAGCTTTCCTTCCATCCCTAGCCTGCTGTCTCCCCACCATGGATAATATATAAAACGGTAGACTTTTATTCATTAACATTTATGGGAAAATGTTAATATTAAACTGCAAGTGAAAAGCCCCATCTTATTGAATTCTTCTGCTGTGTTATTGGGAGCCTAATTTCATTTTGCATTTAAATAAAAACCAGATGACGTTCGGGACCGGTCGGGCGAGCATTCTGTAAGTGAGAATTTATCTTACGATCTGGGTAAACAATGTCTCATCATTTAACAGTTATTATAAATAATGGGGTTTTAAGCACTTTGCTGGGAGTTCATCTTGGCTCCACACGGGTTGCACTAAGGGAGAGAGAATTTCAGTGACATCTTCCAGGCATCCGGTGAGGAGGAATCATATCCTGAGCTCGCTTCTCGAGCTGCAGTTTTCATCCTCCTCTGGTTGTTATTGCTCAATGGTGTGTGTGCACCATGGGCTGACCAAAAAAAATAAAAAAAAATTAGGAGGAAGGAAAATGACAAATTGGTTGGAAGCGTTTTGAAAGTGAAGAAACCCTGTGTGAGGCTTCCCCATCAAAGGGGGGATGTGTTCAGCCCACTGCAGATGTTCATGCAGGTAGCCGAGCCTCCAAAAGGGAGATTTTTCAGTAAAAATGCCAGCAAAATAAAGTCTGCTAAAGGGCACAACGCGAGGAGCAGGTAGTTGTGTGAACTTCACTGCCAGGTGCCTACAGGCAAGGCAGAGTCATGATTTAAATTGCCTTTTCTGGGGGATGTGACCAGAGGAATGCCTTGGTTTGCCATTAGGTCTTTCAGATTTCACAGGGAGTTGCCTTCCACCAGCTCCTCCGCCGGCCCCAGCACATCCACACGTCTCTGAGAATGCAGCTACAAAGGTGGAGTGCAAGAGAATCAATGCTTGGAACAATCCTTAAAATACGACTTTCGAAAAAAGCAAAAACGTTGGGTTTACTATTTCCAGCTGCCTTCTGGTTTCAGGAGCACAAATGTGGATTGCTGTGTTCAAGAGCTCCACTAACAAAGGGGCGAATTAAGCTTTGGATGTCATTTTTTATCAAGGCTCTTTCATATTTATGTCCTAACATCAGAATTCGGAGCTATATAAAGAAGAGAGTGTTTTAAGAGCCTCAAGCAGCCCTGCAAGAGAGAGGGAGCCCACGAGGCTGGGCTGTTGTTTTTCCAGGCTGGGTTAATACTCAGTCAAGGTAGAGCTGTGATTTTTAAGGGAACGACTGCAGAGCCCTGAGTGTTTTGTAAAATCAGGGCTGTGTTTACCAAGCTGGTCTGCTTGAAGCAGCCGTGTCAACATAATCTTTAAAAAAAAAAAAAAATAATGGAGTGAGTAGACTAAATAAATTGTGTTGAGAACTGGGATGGTTTGGATGGGTTTGGATGGGTTTGGAGCTCCTCAGTGACACTGAGCTGCTGCCAGGGAGGTGGGAGGAAGGAGACTGGTCCTGATCTCCACCTGAGCTCTCCCAGCTCCAGAGCCTTGAGCTGTTTAGATGAGCAGACAGGGCTGAGGCCGTGGTGACATCATTTCGTGAGCTTCAACAAAACTCTCCTGATTTGGACCAGCTGAGCATCTGCTCCCCCTCCACCTCCCCAGACTTTTTTAACTTTTCCTTTGAATCAAACCCAAATTCCAGTCTGATCTAGCTTCCTCCTCAGCATCAATCTGCACCAGGGGAACAGCCCAGAGCCTCTCACCGGCCCAAAAGGCCACTTTGTGTCAGAAGTACTAGAAGTTGTGCCAGAACGACTTTGCTTTGTAATCTTATACTTTTAAAACGAGCCGGGCAGTGTGTGTGTGTGTGTGTGTCAGGAGCACAGAGAGCACACGTGTGAGATGCACAGAGGCACACTGAGCACTGCAGTCCCCCCCAGGGCTCTCCTCTGACCTGAGAGGCTTTCAGGAGGCCAGATGCTGAGGTGGCATCCCAGAGAGGATGGAATTAGGTCTTAGATGGAAGAAGAACTGAAATTTGGAGGGTCAGAGGTGGGAAATTCTCATGCAGAGCATCAGCAGTCACTGCCCAGACCCTGAGGGCATCACCTGCTTTGTGGGTTGGACCTTCAGGCAGCTTTTCCTTACCCAACTCTTTTTTTGCTGGAACTGTTTTTGGCTGAGCCCAAGGAGGAGGAGGAGGAGGAGGAGGAGGAGGAGGAGGGACCCCCAGCACTCCCTGAGGGCTCGTGGCCATCCCTGTCTTTGCTGCAGCCACCTCTGGGGCACGACTTGTGTCCTGAGACTCCAGCTCTGGGAGGGGATGGGGATGCTGACATCCACACCTGCTCTGGATAGAAGATGTTCCAGGAACGGGAGCGTTGCCTCCAGCACTTCTGAGCAATATCCCCAGAGTTCCGTGTGGTAGGTGTCATAAACATGCATTTTACTTTGAATTGGTAATTTCCTTCGTGGAGTAGAGGCTGACAGAGGGGTCAGTGTTGAGCAATCCAAGGCACTCCCATAACCCTGGGAATGAGAGACCAAACCCAGGAATTTTAATACAGTGTTTTTCTCTGCAAATGCTTTTGGTCTGATATACACAGATGTGCCGCTTGCGTAACCGAAGATGCAAGATAGTTCTGCCTAAATGCACAGAAAAAGCTTGTCTGCACACACTGGCTGGCACGGGAAATCGTGTGTCCCACATAGGATATCTTACAGGAATTTGGAGTAGCAGCATAGTGAAACTTTCAGGATGGGGTAAGAGAGAATTCCTTTAAACCCAAGCAAGCGTTGCTGCGTGTTCATTCAAAAAGCTCATCTGCAAATCTTGCACAAGGAGTGGCGGGCTTGCAGGATGTGTTGGGCCACAGAAATGATTTTCTGTTTGACTGTCATAGCTTTTGAGATTTCACATTCTGGCTAAAATCGGCGACTCATCCTTCTGAAGAGCCATTTGTGTAGGAAAACATCCTAAACCTCTTTACAAAAATATACGGCTCTAGGAAACTTGAGATTATTTTTTAAAAGCACTGGAGGTCGTTGTGAAAGTGCCTATCTTGAAGAATATTCTCCCTCTAAATGCCAATCCTTTATCTGGTGCACTTTTAACCTTCCATAAAATGCTCGGAGTCAAGTCTGGCGAGATGCCAGAGTCTTGGGTCTCCTACTCCATGGGCTGGACCCACACGGAGCTTTCTGGGCGCTCTTTTTAAAGGACTAAACAACCTGTTCGAAAGTTCATGCAGGGAAATGTTTTGTCCTTTTTGTTTTGTCTCAGCGATCTCTCTGTGCCTGGAGCAGACCCAGACATTTCTGTGAGCTCAGGTGTCCTCCCTGTTTTGCAAGTGTGAAGTTGTTTGGCGTCCCCAGCAGTGAAGTCAGGCACTAGAAATGAGATTTGGGGTCTCGGAGGGGCTCTGATGTTCACAAGGCTCTTGTCTTCATTCCCCTGGTTCTCTCCTTCCTCCCCTACCTCCCCATCTCCTTGCTGGATCCTGCCACCTTTGTTCCAGGGTGCCAGGTTTCATCTCGGAGTGCATGGCGTGAGCCAGCTCTGTGTGGATTCAGCACTGGAGTTACTGTAAGGCAGTTTGACAGGAACTGATATTTTACATAGGCCACTGAATCCTGATTTCACAGAAGTTGCTCAGGCAGTGTTTCCCCGTCTCCTTTACTTGCAAATTTAATGGAGGTGCTTCTGTGGCGTCCCAGCATCTTTCAGGTTGTGACAGGATGAGACAGTTTGAACACAGGAATTGATTTTCAGCGTTCAGATGCCAGAGTTTTAATTTTTTTTTTCTATTGCCGCATTCAGAAAGAGTTTAAAATCTCTTTTGTGAAACCGCTGAGTTTGTAAAAAAGGGGGAAAAGAAATATTTCTGAGGAGCAGGTCTGTCACAGCCACCCAGAGCATGGCAGGGATTTGATCCCACTGTGCTGAGTGTCAGGGCAGGTGAGCAGGCACAAGGCTTGGGGCAGAGAGCAGCTTTAATTGACTTTTAAACATTATCATAATAAGCTGAAATTGTAATCATAGCAGCATATAAAACTGGGAACTGTCTTTTTGCCCGTGCTCACTTTGGGAAGGGGCAACACACATTTGCCCAGAAATTTCAGCCGCCTCAAACCAAAACCAACTTGGAAAATTAAGGTTTCTAACGAGGACTCGGTGCTTTCGTTTCGCTGCAATGTAATCTTAACCATTTTTGTTGATCCAAAATACCCAAAATACCCCCCAAAAGGTTCCCCTGGGGGTGCAGTGCCCCCCTGTGCCCTCCCTGCTGGCGAATCCCCGGAGCTGCCAGCAGGGCTGGAGCCCCTCGCTCCCAGCAGCCGCCAAGGGTGCTGGAGATGGATTATAATTAGAGCTCCCTCGTTAGCATAATTGCATTTCATAAAAGAAAAAAAAAGAAGTGGGGGAAATACTCAAGAAAAAAAAGCAGTTAGCAGCCATGTCGTTTCCAAGCACCCAAATTTTTTCCTCATCTCGCTGCTCTTTCCAACCTCCCGTCGGCTTTTGAGCTCTTCCCCACCTCGTGTGTCCCAGGCAGCAGCTCCCGCTGCCCCGGGCGCCAGTGATGATGCTCGGAGTGAATGTTTCCTGCAGAAATAGTGCCAAAAGCACCCAGCAGAGTTTGGGATGTTGTCCTGATCCCGAAAGGTGGAGCGTTTCCGTGTGCAAGTGCCGGGGAGCACATCCCTGCTCCCTTCAGCAGCAATCAGTGAAATTAAAATGTTTAACTCACCCATTCACCGGGGAGGGGGGAGCGTTGTGTAAATTACAAACAGTTTAAGAGATCCTCGAGACTTCCATTGTGTTAATACAAATTGCCTTTTAGCGTTCCCTTTAAATAGGGCCCTTTTGAGTGAGAATCCAGATGGCAGAAGCCCCATAATTATTATTCATTACAGTTAATAAATAACACTGGGGAAGCCCCAGTCAGTTCTGCAAGTCCCCCTCCCGTGATGGGCATTGTGCAAATGTGAGGGTGAAAAAACAGTCCTTGCCACAGAAGCTGTGAGGATTTCAGTCGAGGACAGGGAGCTGTGAAGGGCCCTCATGTGTGCCTGCCCCAGACCCTAGGCCAGCCTGGCATTCCCAGAGCTCTCTCCGCAGGGAATCCCTTCCAAAAGGAAAGGGAATTGTCTTTCATTTTACAAACAGGCTTGAGTTGTTGCCTTTTAGCTGTTTATTCAGAAGCCTCCGTGCACGGGGAGAGGTGGGTTTGGTGAGCAGCACCTTGAGTCTCTTCCCCCAGCCCTGGAAAATTCCTGTCCCACATCCTCATTTCGGGAAGGGGCCGAGCACATTCCCGCCCTTGTGGCCCCCTCGGCCCACGGCAGAGCCTGAAAAGTTCCCCAAAATAATTGCTGTGAATGACAGAAATGAAATCGAGGAGATTCGGGCTCTGCTGGCCATTACCCCACTTCCTGCATTCCTACTTGTTAATTGTCTAATTCCTAACGAGTCTTTGGGCATCTGATGGACTTTCTGATGCGTGCTCACTCCGACGCTTCCTTCCCTCCCCTCCCTGGCCTCATCCCTCACCAGAGACCTCGTTCCTTTAAAAATGCCATCCTTAAAAATCAGAAATACTCAGCCCAGCAAAAGGAAAAGGGAACTTGACATTAGTTGAGCTTGAAAGGCTTGGTGCTGTGAAAAGTGACTGACGTGTGAAAAGAGGCTACAATTAGTTCTTTCCCCGAGCACTCTCCCATTCAGTCCAGGGTCACTCCTTCAGCGAGCTGCGGCTTTGAGGGTAATGTGTTGTGACAGTTTGAGATGATGAAGAATAATTCTTGTATTCAGAGTTGCTGCCGCTTCCCCGCTGCCCTGACACATCAGGCTGCTGTCATTGTATCACTTATCCCGGGCAGCCCCTCCGTAGGTAAGAGGGAAGGGTCAGCTCTTCCAGCAAATGATTTGGGATATTTTGAAACCGAGGGGAAGGCAAACAGAGAGAAAGGGAAAAACCATTAGAAGGAAATAATAATGCGCCGGAGAGGAGATTTTTTTTTTTTTTTGAGTGGACATAAAGGAGATACCAGGGTTTCGAGTGGACCACTCCAGGAGAGCAGGGCTAAGAAAGGCAGCATAATTTATGAGTGTTCCGGGCAAAAGAGGGCTGTATGGATTTTCTTCAGGCATTGAATTAATGTGCCCTATAAAACGGTTTCACATTTAGGCTTGGCAGGGCTTTGTACCTGGCTGGATTTGACGGGGTCCTTTGACAGTTCCTGGAGCTTTCTGGAACAGAGGGTGCAGCTGGACCTCGAGCAGCACCGCTGTCCCACACCTGCTGACCTCAGAGCAGCTCCTCTTCCTCCTCCTCTTCCTCCTCCCCTCTCCACCTTGCTCGGGGACAGCAGCGTAGCTGGGGCAGAGAAACGAGGGGCAGGACAGGCTGGCTGCGGCATGGCACTGGGGAATATCGGCACAGAGAAACGTTTCCTGCAAGGTTTCCTTTCCAATTCCTCATGGAACACTGTCCACGCTGCAGGAGGGCTGGCAGGAATGCCAGGCAGGGAGCAGCCAGCATCTGCTGCCAGCTCCTCGGGTGCCCCAGCGCTGTCCCAGGAGCTGTGACATGAGAGGGGACGGCTGCCCTGGGGTGGGCCAGGGACTCGGGATGGCCACTTGCCATCCCAGGCCAGCAGCCACAAGGATTTCTGCTGCTGCTGCTGCTGCCTCCAGCACGGTGGAAAGTGTGTGTGTGTGCCCTGAAAATCCCGCTACTCTGGGACCCTGGGTGATGCCAGCGGTGCCCATTACTGTTACTGTCAAAAGCGCAGGCAGGGCTGTTCCCAGCTCCCCTGAAGTGACTTTCTCCTCATGGCTTCAGCAGATGTTCCAGCTCCTTCGTCCCTTTTTCCCCTTTTTTTTTTTTTTTTNTTTTTTTTTTTTTTTTTTTTTTTTTTTTTTTTTTTTTTAGGGCAGGCAGGACTTTGTGAGTCGTTTCCTCCGGGGACGTGGGCAGGTTTTAGTATTTACGTTTCTAGTATTAGCATTTATTTGTATTTGTGTTTGTTTTTCACGGGCTTCTGAAAGCCTCAGGGAGCCATTTATGGGGCCAAAATAATGCAAGTGCTGGTCTTCTCACAGTATTTCATTTCCTTGATGGTGGAAACGCTGCGAGAAGAGCAGGTCTCATGTTATTTTGACCCCATAAATAGCTCCCAGAGGCCCCTTTCTTCCTTCTCCCACCCACTCCCCCCCAAATCAAATATTTAGGTTTCTGCAAAGCCTGACTTCTCAACCCTGGTTATCTTGCTTCAGCAGAAGCAAATTGCAGTTATTACAAAATAGCCAGAGAGTCTATAAGGCCGAATGGGTTTTATATGATGCACAATTTGTTGGCTACTGTACAAGTTCATTAAAGTGTATCATAAGAGGTTGTTTTACTGGTACATTTAAGGAAGTTAATACATCTCGACAGCATGTGCATGGGGGAATGCAGATACAATAACCCTCAGACTGGCTGGGGCCAAGCCCATTCCTGGCGTAACTCCACCGGAGTGAAGGGAATCACTGCCCGGGCAGCCCTGGAGTGCTGCTCATCCCTGATCCTGCCACCCACTCCCGTCCTGCCATGAAGATTTGCTGCTGTTCTGTGTTTTTCAGGGGGTGTCAGCGGTCTGACGGGTTGTGTGACGTGTCTTTGTAGGCCAGGAGGTGTTTCGGGTCCTTCAGCTGTGCCACAAGGGCTGGGCTGTCCCATCCCAGGGTGGCTTTAGGGACCTGTGCACTTTAGGGCTCCTGCTGCACTTGTCTGGTGTATCCAGATCTATGAGAAATTGTCCTCCAGTTTTCACCCTGTAACAGGAAGGGTGTCCCCGTGTCACAGAGCCATTCCCAGTCTTGTCTGTGCTTCCCATGGGAATCTCATTGATGTTCCTCTGCTGTGCCCCCGTCTGCTCTAAGGGCTGGGAGGAAGAATAACACTACACACTGGATTTTTTTAATATATATATTTCTTTTAATTTATTTTTTTTTATTAATGAAACAGAGCAGTTTGGGGAAACGTGCTGCCTGTGGTGCTGGGGGTCAGCAGTGTGGGCAGGGAGTCCCTGGTGACCGTGTAATGGCTAATTGCCCCCCTGGAATGGCTAATTGCCCCCCTGGTGTGACCCAGCCGTGCTCCAGAGCCGGCCGGGGGTGAGGGCAAGAGCCCAATTTCCTGAGCACAGCAGAGCTCTCTGCGGCAGCCCTGCACTTTTCCAGGGCTTCCTCGGGTATCAGGATACACCGCTCGTCTGCCTGGCCGGGTAATTAATTCCAGAGCGAGCTGGGCTGTGTCAGAGCGCCGGGACTCGTGTTCCACGGGGAATGTGTGCCCCGGGATGGCAGCTTGCATCTGGGAACTCCCCGGGTTTTAGGCTGACGCTCCCTAACCCAGACCGGGCTGGAAAATCCCCTCCAGAGCCTCTGCCCCTCCTGTACCCTGTCTTTTGTTCCTTCCCGTCAGGAATTGTCAGGTTTTCCTGCCCTGGCAGCAGCAAGGGGAGCTCAGGACAGCCGTGGAATGCAGCCAGGCCCGGAGCCCCTCCATCCAGGCCTGTGCCCACCTCTCTCCGTCCCGGATCGCTCCTTTTTCCCCGGCTGGCATCAGTCTCTGCAGTGCCACCCCCTGGCAGGCCCCCGCAGAGGTGACAGGAGCTGCCAGCTGCAGAAATCCCGCAGAAAAGCCCGAATCCCCCCAAAAATCCCACCGGGGCAGGGCGCACGGTCCCATAGCGGGCACCGAGGGACAGGCCGGAGCTCGGCCCCGCCGGGGCAGGAACAGCCACAGCGGCACGAAACTCCTCTCTCTGTCCCTCTCCCTTGTCTTGCTGGAAACGCTTTGCCTGGAGATGAATTCTAGCTGGAAAAGAGAGAGGGATCACCCCGGGAGGAGCCGTGCCGGGGTCTGAGGGAGCCCCCGATGCTGCCCAGTGCCCCCCAGCTCTGACGCGGGGCCTTTAAGCAAAGCCAGCTGTGTGCTGAGGGAGATAAAAGCCCCAAATCAGACAGGATAAGCGCAGTATTAGTGTGGGATACGCCACTCATTTCTGATTTAAATTACTGTTTTTACTTCCTGGACTCATGGGAGAGTAAGGATGTGAGGAAAATGAAGAGGTTTAGACGTGGACATTCCTTCACCGAATACTGGCAAGAAACGGTGATGAACACAGCTGAGGTCATCACCGGCGCTGCTTTCAGGGTGATCAGCTTCCTGCTGATTTGTTTTCCTTGTATCCTGGGCAGATTATCTCGTTGCAGGTTAGCTCCAGGATGGGGGATTAAATCCCACAGCCCTCAGTGCTAGGTGTGTGCAGGGCTGCTGGCCCTGCAGTGCCCGGGGGCCGAGGGGAGCAGGGCAGCGCCACAGGATGCTGGGGTGGGATGCTTTTTGTTTTTGGGGAAAGCTTTGTGCTTTTCTCTTTACTTTGTGGATAGATCTGTCCTTATCAGAGTCTCACTGCGGCCAAGGGACTGCCATGGTGTTTGCAGGAGGTTAAATGTCCCAGGTGAGGCGGTGGAAGTGCAGGAATATTTATCAGAGAGCAGAGCAGGCACCGCTCCTGCAGCTCCTGCAGCTCCTTTCCACCCCAGACAAGTCTTACATTGAACCAGAGAAGGGTTTGGGTTGGAAAGGACCTTAAAGCTCATCTCATTCCACCCCCGGCCATGGGAAGGGACACTTACCACCATCCCAGGCTGCTTCAAGCCCCGTCCAACCTGGCCTTGAGGATTTCCAGGGATAGGGCAGCCACAGCTTCTCTGTTCCAGTGCCCCACCACCCTCACAGGGAACAATATTTTCCAATATCCCATTTTAACCTCTCTTCCAATTTAAAGCCATTCCTCCTTGTCCTGTCACTCTATGCCCCTGTGAAAAGTCCTTCTCCGGCTCTCCTGTAGCCCCTCCAGGTCCTCTTTCCCCCTTGGCAGCAAAGGAATTTACCCAAAACTCCTGTCCCCATCCTGTCCCCTGCAGCCCAGGCCAGACAAAGTCGTGCTCAGGGTCACACATCACAACTCCCCAGAAGATTTCTTGTCTCCTGTCACCACTGTCACTCCGGGGGGAGGATTCCTGTGCCATCCCTGGGGCTCTGCCTCGTGTCCCTGCTGCATGCCACCGCTGAGTGCTGCCAGGGGGGTGCTGCATGTGGCCACCGAGTCAACTTGAGGGTTCAAGTGGCTCACAGAGAGGCCACGGCTGGAAACGATGCCCCGCACACACAAAAATCCTCCTGTCTGGAGATTAGGGAGCACTAAAGGCTTCGGGAGGTCAGAGAGGGGAGATGTCTGGGTGGGTGTGACCAGGAGAGCGCAGGCTGCTTTCTCTTCTGCTTTGAGGCACGGCTGAGGAAAGGGGAGATTTTTCTCTTTGACTCGAGAAAGGAGAGTTATTTATGTCCATTCGGGCAGGATAAAGGGCTGTGGAAAGTCCCTGGTGTTCCCAAGGTGGGGAATGGCAGTGGCTGTGCCCTGGTGGTGCACGGTCTGCCAATCCCCTTCCCGGCACCCTTGGGAGGGAAGAGTTTCCACCATCTGCAGCCGTTCCCCTTCCCACCCTGCTCGGTCCAGCCGTGAGATCCCCGCTGCAGAATCCTGTCGTGTCCTGGGTCAGCAGCCCCGGCCCCAGGGAAGGGCAGCAGGTAATGTCTCCATCTTTGCCTCAGCTGAGCTGCCAGCCCAGCTGGAGAGGAGCACCACCAGGAGCTGGCATTCCTGGGGAGCCATTCCCAAATCGGCCCAGAAAAGGACCCTGAGCAAACGTTAGAGCAAAGGGATCTGTCAGTAAAACATCTGTCTAACGACCCCGGGGGTTTATCCCAAACACTAACCAGGGCCTGCTCTCTGTCCCTTGCAGAACTTCAGCGAGAGGGAAGCATAGAGACGCTCAGTAACAGCTCGGGCTCCACCAGCGGCAGCATCCCCCGCAACTTCGACGGCTACCGCTCCCCGCTGCCGACTAACGAGAACCAGCCCCTGAGCCTGTTCCCCACGGGATTCCCCTGAGCGAGCCGCCCCCGTCGGGGAGACATCCATCCAGACAGGGTAAACGAGCCGCCTTTCCCCCAAACAAAAACAACAACCCCGCTGTGTCTGTCACCTGCCGGCTCCCGGGGATGGTTCTCGTTACCCCGATGATTATTGACGACTCTTTAAACCTCCCTGAAAACATACTCGTGGAATCTTGACTCTTGTGTTCCTGTGCGATACGAAGAGGCTCCATCTTCAGTCCTGAGAGCTCTGCAGCTTCTCTTTGTCGCTGTCTTCAGGAAGAGGTTGGGTGAGGGGAGATATTCCTAAGCCGTCTTGGGTCAAGCACATGGTTTCACAAACGTTCTCTGCTTTCTTCGTGCTGGGAGATGAATCTCTGTGACTCAGAGGAGCTCTCGCCGTCGGTGGAGGTGCCGAGCATTAATGGATGAACTGGAGAGACTGGAAACTGGAGGATTTTCTGTGGACAGGGTTGATGATGTTATCCCTTCCTCGTCGCGTCTCCTTGCTGCCCTCCTTCCCCTCTGATTCTCATCGATGCCAGGAGTGTTACAAATGGAAATGTTTCTTCTTTTTTTGTTCTTTGGAAGAATTCTCTCTCTCTCTCTCTCTCGCTCTGGGTTTTCTTCTAGTCATGTATTTTAGAAACGTACTTAATTGACTAATTGCAGTCACGGGTTTCTCATATTTGGTTATAAAAGTTGTTCATCGGAACTCAGATATCTGTCCAGAAATGCATGTGTCATTGAATAAATCTAAGTTAAACAAGAAACTGCTTAAATGGCAACGTTCATGGGGTGTCACTGGGCTGACTGTGGGCTTTGTGTATCTCCCTGGACCAGACTCTGCCTGTATTTACTGACTCGAGGGCTTTAATTAAAGCCATCAGTGGCTGTTAGGCAGCCAGTCTAGCATGGGTTTGCCTCCCCATTTCCTCGTCCTCGTGTGCACGGGCAGGATTTTAAAAACAAGGTGTTCAGGTGGTGTGCCTTGCACCCACTTGGCTGCTCTGAAAACCAACACCCAGCTCCCTGCCTCGGCTGGGGCCCTGCTTCTTCATCCCACCGATTCCAGTGGGGCCAGGACCAGGAGCTGGAGGCAGAGGCCCCCGTTTCCATCCAGTGTGTCACAGGATCGTGGATCAGAGGCTTTGCAGAACAGCCTGAACCTCTGCGCCCTCCTGAACGTGCACAGTCAGAGCGAGCACTGCATAACCCCGCAGTCCTGGGCTCACACATCATAACCACACGAATTCCTACATCTCAGCCAACTTGTGTCTAGAGGCAGAGTGAGATGGGACCGTCAGCTTATGAAATTTCCTTCCCACTACTTGTTTTTAATAGAAGCCATTTGAGTCATGGCAGGGAGAGGAAACTATCTAAACCCACAAATCTTACAGCTCCAGCCAGCCACACCAAGGGATGCAGAACCAACCACCCTCTTCCTACTCCATCCCCAAACACCCAGTTCAGTCTTGGGCTTGGTTTGGGTTGGGTTTTTTTGGGGTTTGGTTTTTTTTTTTGCTTTTAACTGTAACGCAGCCACTCAGGAGGTTTTGTTTTCTTCAGGCTTGGAAACCGCTAATAAAAAGCGAGAGTTTACAGCAATAATTTCAAGTTTCTTGCTTGGTTTTCAGTCAGTCTCTTCTCGAGCAAAATTAAAAAAATAACTTCCTCGGGATGAAATCAGAGGAGAGTTTTGCCTCTAAGTAAGCACTTGCAGCTCGGGCCCGCTGGCTATATCTGCTGTAATGTTATGTTCCTTTTTGTCTGTAAAATAAAGGCTTGAAGCACAGGGTTGAGGACTGGCACCGCCGACAAATGGGACGGCGGGGTCAAGTCAGTCCACGCCAGTCAGGGTTTTTAACACAGTTCAAGCCAAGGTCGGCTCCAAAAGTTCAAACAAAATCCAGATTAACACATACAGAAGGGATTGTGTTGTCACCGTGAGGCTTGTTTCCTTTCAGGCTTTCCAAGGAGCGGGGTAAGGGACAAAGTTGTGCAGGGGAAAGGAAGGAGGGAGGCTCTTCTCTCCCTCCTGCCTGGGACAGCCTGGCTGCTTCTGGCTGAGCACACCGAGCAGGATAGCACATCACACGCTGTGGTGTCACTGCAAATGTATTTGTTGTTGGCAGGCATTAAATCACTTTTTTATAAGTGCTGCAATATGGCCATGTGGAAATTCCCGGTCTGCAAGAAGCTCCTTTGAATCAGGATGTTTTGTTTAAAGTGGGGGGGGGGG
>VZDJ01000038.1:4703390-4734028 GCA_008694505.1 Cyanoderma ruficeps | reverse complement strand
AAAAAAAAAGAAATTTACTTGTCTGGCGTTCCTTCCTCGGGGTTAGAGGGGTGTATATATAGGTATATGTTGTTGTTGTTTTGGGGAGGAAAGGGGTTTTTCTGGGGAGGGAGCTGGAGGTGTGGGGCTGACGGCAGCCGCGGGCTGTGCTCTCTCGCCCACCCCAGACCATCCTGAACTCCATGCACAAGTACCAGCCCCGGTTCCACATCGTGCGGGCCAACGACATCCTCAAGCTGCCCTACAGCACTTTCCGCACCTACGTGTTCCCCGAGACCGACTTCATCGCCGTCACCGCCTACCAGAACGACAAGGTACGGCCCCTGTCCCCATCCCTGCCCTGTCCCCGTCCCTGTCCCCGTCCCTGTCCAATCCCTCGCCCCGCATCACCGTATTTGTGTGTGTGTGTGTTGGATATTTCAGGACAAAAAGCAGCAACAGTAGAAAGGTTAAACCTCAAGCCCTCAGAGCAGTATTCCTCACACTGCTTGTGTTATTATCACTATTTTTAGTGTCAATATCAGTGCCGTTGTCGGTATTTCTATTATTGCTGTGAATAATTCCCCCTCGCGGAGTTTTTTGGGGGTTTTTTTTGCGACTTTCTGGGCCGTGGGAGTCTTTGCTGCAGGCCCGGGCTGCGGAGAGCAGCACCAGGCCTGGGCAGCCTCACCGAGAAGGTGCCCAGGGCTCTGGAGGAGCCAAAAAAATAGAGGCAGATAAGCTAATTTTAGTTGCTTTCGTGATTTAGCAAGTGTGAGCAGGGCAGAGCCAGGAGGGCGCGATGGGCAGCAGAGAATCTCTGCCGCCCTTTCCCAAGATTGGTGTGTGTGTGTGTTTTAACCCCAAAGCTGACCCCCCCACCTCCACCCCTGGCCGCTGACGCTAATTGACAGCTCTGTCTGAGGGTCCTGGTGGGCTTGTTTCCCTCGTAAAGTTTATGGCGAAGAGTCACAATCGATTAAAGAGCACTTTGTCTGCCGGCCCCGCCGCAAGCTGCGCGGGGCGGCCGCCGGCCGTGGGCCCCGTCGGGCGGGGGATGCTCGGGCCGGGCCGGGCCGGGGGATGCTCGGGCCGGGGGTCGCGGCGGGGCCGGGCAGCCGGCCGGGCCTTTTCCAGCGGCTCTCTCGGGGCCGTGTGTTCAGGGCCATGCATTATTGAGCGCCCTGATGTCGCCGGGCCCGTGGCGGGGAGGGATAAGAATAGCTTTTAACCAGCGCCGAGCAGCTCAGTCGCCATCTTCCCTCCGGGGGGCCGTGAAAAATAACTTCCTATCATTAAGACGCTATTAATAATTCAAGCCCAAACCTCAGCATCGTTTTTTAATAAAGCGTGCGGTGTGTTAACGCGGGCTCCGCAGCCTGAGCCGCGCACCCCCCCCCCCGGGCTCCCCGACGGCGGCGGGGAAAGGGAGGGGGCGGCCAGGCCTTCACGCCGCCCCTTCTCTCCTTCTCCCCCACCCCACCCCACCCCGGCAGATCACGCAGCTGAAAATCGATAACAACCCCTTCGCCAAAGGCTTTCGGGACACGGGAAATGGCCGGAGGGAGAAGAGGTAAGGGGTGATCCCGGTGCCCCCCACCCTCTGCTCGGTGCCCAGGGGGGGGACCCGGTGCCCGACGCTGCCTTTCCCCCCGCAGGAAGCAGCTCTCCCTGCCGTCCCTGCGGATGTACGAGGAGCCCTGCAAGCCCGACCGCGACGGCGGAGAGTCGGACGCCTCCTCCTGCGAGCCCTCAGCCGTGCGGGATGCCCTGCACTCGCCCGTGGGTGCCCTCCCCAGCCCCCTGCGCCTCAAGGGCAGCGGCAGAGGTAATGCCCAAATGTCCTCAAATGTCCCCAAAATATCCCCGAACGGCTCCCTCGGGGCTGCTGCGTGCTGATTTTCCTGTGAGCAGGGAGGCAAAACACCGGGGGGAAAATAAAGGTGGGGATGCTGAGCACAGGGGAGCCCGGGGGTTGAAAGGCCAAAAACAGGGCAAAGGCAAGCGGCATTCACAGGTTGCCACCTTTTTCTCTTTATTTATTTTCTTTTGAGTATATATTCGATCCTTTCCACACCTGCTGTCTCGTATTTGTATTATACAAGAAGAAATGGCAAAGCAGCCTGTGTGCCCTCCACGTTAGCCCGGCGTGTCCTGCCTCCCAGGGGAACCTCACACTGCCCTAAAAGAAAGAGAGAAAAAAGAGAAAAGAAAAAGAATTGATACATTTGAAAGAGGGGGGAAAAAAAATGCTGGAACTCCAGGGCTTCAAGCCGGTAAATGAAAATAAACCAGCAGCTCCCACGCTGCAGTTGTTCGATGCTGGGTTTTGTCTCGCCGCACTATCAATCTGCTCTTTAAACTTCCCACCAACTCGATTCCCTGCAAACCTTCATCAAAACTGCAACCCCCCACCCCGAGCTGGAGAGGGAGGGTTTATTACACCCCTCTCCGCTTTCAAAGGCTTCCCCGAATATTTGCCCCAGCCTGCAGAGCTTCACCTCACCCGCACCAAAAGGCTTTTCTCGTTTAGCGGAGCCGTTCAGCCTCGCCTCGCATCCCCCTGCCTCCTCTGAGAGCTCAATGGGGTTTTTTTAAATTAAACCCCTTTTTTAGAGAAGTCTGTACCATACTCCCAGCCTTAAAGCTGACTCTTTAACCTGCCTCAACCTGCACATTTGGAATAAATCCACGGCGCGCTGGCGATCAGCTCCGTGTAATTAAATATACTCAGGACCATTTCCTCCCGTGCTGCCCGCTCTCCTCATCCCCGCTCGGACTTTGCAGCTCAGGAGAGCAATGCTCTGACAGATTCTGGTTCTCCATCAAACATTTTAATTTTTTTTTCCTGTTTGGCGCAGCCACAGGACTTGCTGTTGTTAATCCCCTTTCCCCAGAGTGACCACAGCACCAGGGCCCATTTCTGCCCCCCAAAAACGAGCCTCTCCCATTAATAACGACCGCGGCTTCACCGTGGCAACCTCTCCCTGACACCAGGGCTCTTGTGAGCGACCCCTTCCTCTCCTCCCCTGGCTGCTTCTGCTCTGACCCTCCGCCCTTCCCTCCCGCTGCAGAGGAGAAGCCAGGGGCTGACAGCGACGCGGAGGTGGAGAAGGTGCCCGAGGAGCGGCCGGTGGCAGCAGCCAGCCCCAGCGCCGAGGACGCGACGCCCCGCGGCAGCCCCCGGTGCCCGGAGGAGCGGAGCAAGGAGAGGCACAGCCCGGAGAAAATCAAGGATGGCGCGTCCCCCCGGGAAGGTCCTGGCGAGGGCCTGTTCGGCCCACGGGGCCTGGAGAAGGACAAGGTGGAAGGACGGAGGAAAGAGACGGAGGCAGGCAAGAAGGACACGGAGGGCGGCGGGCTGGGCAAGGAGGCCTTCGCCCCGCTGATGGTACACACGGACAGCCCCCCGCACCTGAGCGCCGGCCACCTGCAGAGCCTGGCGCTCTCTGGCCTGCACGGGCAGCAGTTCTTCAGCCCCCTGGGTGCCGGCCAGCCCCTCTTCATCCACCCAGGACAGTTTGCCATGGCCCCCGGAGCTTTCTCTGCCATGGGCATGGGACACTTGCTGGCTTCGGTGACCGGCGGGGGCAGCCTGGAGAATGGAGCCCTCTCGTCCGCCCCGGGCGCGGCAGGGACGGCCACCCCCTTCCCTTTCCACCTCTCCCAGCACATGTTGGCCTCTCAGGTAAGCCCCGTGTCCCTGTCCCTATCCCTGCCGTCTGGCTGGGCCCTGGAATCTCCTCCTCATGTCCTCCCAAAAAGCTCCCTGAGCGAGCGGAGCACTTTGGGATGCAGGTCAGGCCTGGCCAGTGTCACCTGCAGAGTGGGGACGTGCAGGGTGGCCCCATTGCAGGGAAGGGGCTGTTGGTGCCCCCAGCCTCTCCCAGGCCCTCTGCACCCTCAGGGACAAGGGGGTGACACACCCCTGCCATGTTCCCAGATGTGGCGTAGGCAGAACCCAGGGGGCATTTTGAAGGTGGCTTTCGAGTTCATTTGGGAAGGAATCTTGATTTATTTTTTTTTTACAGTTGCTATGGCTCCACCATAGTCAAGGGCAAAGTCAGGAGCTGTGGCCCTGCCTGACCTGGCTGTCCCCATCCAGCAGCTCCCAGTCTCCCTGTCAGCTCTGGAGCTCTCCCACAGCGCCTGCGCTGGCGCGGCCTTTCCCATCTCCTCCGATGGAATACATAAAGACGTCTTTGAACTCCCCTGATTTATCCGTCCTGCTTAACAATGTGTTTTAATGTGGTTATGGGGCTGTGATGATACGCAGACAGGGAAGGGACGGGGCAGATCTCAGACAGGGGTTCGTGCTCGGCGTCACCAGCCCGGCTTGGGATGGGGCAGATGGGGCTGTGCCCCCTCCCTCACAGGGAGGTGCCCCCACACTCCGTTTTTAGGGTCACACCGGGCTGTTTCCTCTCTGCCTTGGCTTTTTTGGGGGACACAGCTGGCGGAGGGCAGGCAGCAGGGGCGGGGGGGGACGCAGATCAGCAGCACAGCTCTGACCCCTCTCTCTCTCTCTCCACAGGGAATCCCGATGCCCACCTTCGGCGGGCTCTTCCCCTACCCCTACACCTACATGGCAGCGGCAGCAGCGGCCGCCTCGGCCATGCCGGCCACCAGCGCCGCCGCCGCCGCCGCCGGGCCGCTGTCCCGAAACCCTTTCCTGGGCAGCAGCCGGCCCCGCCTGCGCTTCAGCCCCTACCAGCTCCCGGTCACCATCCCTCCCAGCACCAACCTGCTGACCACCGGCCTGCCCGCCAGCCTCAACCCCGCCTCCGAGGGCTCCAAGGCCGGCAGCAGCCGGGAATCCAGCCCCTTGCCCGACGTGCCCCTGCACAAGGGGGGCAGCCAGCGCCCCGCTGCCTCCCCCAAGGGCTCCTCCCTGAAGGAATCCCTCAATGAACTGCAGAACATCCAGAGACTGGTGAGCGGGCTGGAGAGCCAGCGGGAGCTGTCGCCCGGCAGGGAGTCCCCGAAGTGAAGCCGGCGGGGCGCGGGCAGCGAGCCCTCCCGGCGGGGCGGAGAAGCACTGGTATTTTGTACAGCACAGTATAAATATTTATTGCGGAGCGAGGGGTTGGGAGCAGGCAGGGAAGCCGGGGGGTGCTGGAGCAGACGGACGGACCCCCGCGGGCCATGCGGACCCACCACCCCAGAGCCAGGAGGGAGCGGCTGGAGCAGCAGGGGCTTGCCCAATCCTTCGGTTGTGGGGCTGGGAGAGGCTCCCCCCAACTCCGGCCAGGCCACGGACCCCCCCCAGTTCCCCACTCCGGGCACTGGGCAGCTCGGAGGAGGGTGACGAGCTGGTGCCGAGACACCTGATGGACGAGGGCGGCCCCAGCCCCCTGCCTCGGTGAGGGGTGAGAGGGGCCAAACCCTCATCTGTGCAAGGGGGAAGGAAAAAAAAAATTAATTTTAAAAGATNTTTAAAAGATTAAAAAAAAAAAAAAGAAAAAAAGAAAAAGAGAGAGAGAGAGAGAGATAAGAAAAGGAAGATGGAAACCAAACCGCCTCGGCAGCCGCCGCCGCGCAGAGCGGGCACGGCGGGGGGAAGCCTCGTGGGTACCTGGGCAGATATTTATGAAATAAATGGTAATTTGTGTAAATAAGCTATAAGGATTCCCAGAATATGCAAATTGGTATTAATTTATTCAGAGTTGTACATTGGTGTGTACATAATATTTAGAGTTTAACTCCTCGCATTTAAGTTTTTTTTTTCGGTTTTGGTTTTTTTTNTTTTGTTTTTTTTTTTTTTCCATTTTACATGAACATATATATTGTAAATGAAAACTATTTAGCTCTTTGTGATTGAAGGAGATACCGGTTTCTCTGTGTTTTAAAATATTGTTTATCCCGCCTGTTCTCTAGGACAATCATGTGCCACTGATAAAACAATTTTTGGAGTCATTAAAACTAAGATTTCAATCCTTTAACGGACTTTTTGCAAGAAAAACAAAAAAATAAACTAACGAATCCGAAACGTAACTAAAATATTGCTACAGTGCGGGGTATAGAGAATGCAGGAATAAACCTCAGGTTTTTATTTTTCACTCCAGAACAAAAAAAAAAAAGAAAAAAAAAGTATAATAAATTTAAATATCACAGGACTGTGCTCTATATTTGTTTTAAAATAATAATAAAAAAAAGATACATGATTTGCAACGTGCTGGTTACTCGGGTATCTGTCTGTTCAGTTTTGATGAATTCTCACATCTTTCAATAAAAAAAAAAAAAAAATCTACTCGGAGAAGTCCTGCCGGGCTCCCGCCTGTTTCATTCCCGCGGCCGTCGGGGCCGCCGCTCCTCCGCAGGTGCGCAGCGCCGGGAGCCGCCCCTTCCCTTCCGCGGGGCGCGGAGCCTCCGCGGCTGACGGGGAAAGACGGAAAAGGCCCCGGGGGGCGCGGGCGGGCAGGGCACGACCCCCCGGCCCTGCCCGTCGGGGGTTGCCGCCCCCCGGGCCTTCACCCGCCCCGCCGCGGCAGGTGCGCGGGGATGCGGCACCGGGACCCTCCGCGGGTGCGCGGCTTCCTCCGCTGTCCCCGCCGCCGGTACCGCCCCGCCGGGGCTGTGGAGATGCTCCGGGACCGGCGGGGAGCGCCGCTCGCACCGGCAGCGGCGGGGAGGGAGCGGCACCGTCGGCCGTGTGGGAGGGATGACGGGGAAGGGATGACCCGGGCGCGCCGGTACCGTCGGGGATGGTGACGGAGCGACCCCGGCGCGCCGGTAAGGCCGCGGGTTTTAAATCCCCCCGTGGCCCCCAGCGCCTGGAGCCGGTCAGGGCGTCGCGGGGAGAGGGCACGGAGGAAGGAGCAGCGCCTTTCCTCACCGATTCCCGTCTCCGGTGCGGGACCGGCGGGGCGGGCGCGGCCCCTCGGGCTGAGGCGGAGAACCGGGCGAAGGGCGCCCTCTGCTGGCGCCGCCGCGCTCCCCCCGACGGGGCGGGCCCGGAGCGGGCGCGGCCCCTCCTCGGCCTCCCCAGAGCTCCCGATCCTGCGGGCCGGGAAGGACCCCCGGACACAACCCCCTCCCCAGTGTCTGAGGAGAGGGGCTGGGGGTGAGTTCCTCGACGGCGGCCTCTGGGATTGTTCCCGTTTGCGGCGGGAGCAGCAGGGCGGGAATGCCTTCCCCGGGAGGAGGGGAGTGTGCTGACTCGAGTTAGGCTTGCGGGATTATTTCCCAATAAACACGGCTCGGGATGAGCGGCAATTTATTGGGCTCTATTTTTAGTGAGGGGTCACAACCTGTGCCAGCGTGGGGGCTCCTCTGGCCCTTTTCCCTCTGATCCAACCGTGCTGGATTTTGGCTAAGGCGGTTGGGAGAATCACAATGGGGAGGTGGTGACAGTGCTGCAGATCACGCTGGGGCGGCCTCACGATGGGTTCCTGCCGTCCTGGTGGGTTGGGGACAGCCCTGTCACCCATCCTGGATTGGGGGCCAAGCCCTGATGCCGGCGGGGCATCCCAACCTTCCCACCGAGCACAAAGCCACTCTTCACTGGGAAGGGGAAAGTGTTCTGTGGGTTCACGACGGTGACCCTGAGGCCGGGAGCAGGGCCCGCACCCCTCAGCCAGGCTGTTCCAGCAGGAGCTGAGCCTGCCCCGGCCATCCCCGGGCTCTGAGAAACCCTATTCAAGCAGCTCGATGAGCAGCTACCGATTAGTCACGCACCGCGCTGGGATTTCTTTTCCTCGGCTCTGAAAAGGCGCTGGGAGGCCCCGCGGGGGCACACCCGGCACGGCCCCCCCGCGGCTCCGCTGCTCTGCACCTGGCCAGACCCGCCTCGGCCAACAAGCGGTCACTGTCCACTCGCGAAAATAAAGTTTTGGTGACGTCCGGAGCTGGTGTTTTACCACCTAAACGCCGGTGCCGTGTCACCAGAGCAGCGAGGCCCTCGAACACCGAGGGTTAGCGGAGAGCTCTGAATTTCTTCAGCTAAATTCACGAGGTGCTTGGCCAGACACTAAAAATAGCAGAGCTGCCCTGAGGGCTCCGTGGGCCCGGTGGACAAACCCCGGCCGCCTTGGCCGCTGAGCCGCCGCGCAGCACAATAGCGCTGCTGGAAGGGCTCCATGGGCGGGTGTTTGTAAACAGGAACATGAGCTCAATGCCAGAGCATCTCGCGGCCCTGCAGAGGGGGAACGCTGCCACGGGTCTCGTCCCTGTGCCGCCCAGGGGGGCTCTGCAGGACCCCTCGCCCCTCATCTGGGCCGCTGGGCCTGTGTGGGTGTGTTATCCCAGAGCCGCTGCCTGTTTTGGGTCAGGGATGTGGGGCAGAATAAGAGAACCGGAGAAAGGTTGGGAGGAATCTTAAACCCCACCTTATTACAAGCTCCTGCTGTGGGAGCTTTCTACTAGAACTTTCTACTAGTCCAGGTTGTTCCAAGGCCCATCCAACTTGGCCTTGAACATTCCCAGGGATGGGACAGCCACAGCTTCTCTGGGCAAGCTGTGCCAGGGCCTCAGCATCCTCACAGAGAAGAATTTCCCACCCACATTTAATCTAAATCTCGCCTCTTTTAGTTTAAACCCGTCTCCCTTGCCCTGTCATCCGCCTGTGTAAAAAGTCGCTCTCCATTTTTTTTTAAGCCCCCCCTCAAACACTGAAAGTTGCAGAAGGGGTGGAGGGTCTGAGAACGATGCCATGGAGCTGGGCACGCCATGGTGCCGGGATCCTGGAGCTTCTCCCCGTCCAGGGCCTGTCACCGCCACACGCGGGATCAAACCCCGCACTGGAATATTTCAACGAGCGTCTGCCAGCCCCGGCCGTGCCAGCGCAGCGTCGGGGAAGGGGAGCCCCGGTCCGACGGGGCGGGCAGCGGGTGGGCGGCGGGGCGGCCGCTCTTTCTGTCGGGCTGGCGCCGTCCTGCCGCCGCGCTGCCTCCGCACCCGGGACAAAGCGGAGCGGGCCGAGCCCCGGCTCCCAATTAGGGCCCCTCCGTTCCTGCTCCCCCGCCGAGCTCAGGGGCGAGGGGGGCGCAGCCGCGGTCACGGCCCCGGAGCCCCAATTACCCGCGGGGTCGCCGCTCTGTCTGCGGCTGCCGATGGCGGATCAATAGACAAAGGGCAGCGGCGGGGCCCCGGCGGGCTCTGCGCACACCCGCCCCCCGTTCCCGGCCAAGCCTCGCCCCCATCCCGGCCGGACATCCCTGGGCACCTGTGCGCTCGGGGCGGGATGAGCCCGCACCTGCGACCGGACGGGATTTATGGGGCGGAACTCTTAATGGGGCGTCCTCGGAGCCTGCCGAGCCCCCGGAGCCTCTATCCAGACCCTTTCTCCGGGCACCGGCATCTCAAAAGCTTCTTAGCCGCACTCATCCGGTTCTGGCCCGTTATCCCCGCGGGGGCACGGTCCTTGTCCCGGGCCAGGGCTGTGGGAAGGGTGCAGCAGCCATCCAGGCTGTTCCCTGCCACAAGGTTCCCAGAGCCACTTTGATCCGTGTGGGTGTCTGGGGGAGTGGAGGGGAGGGGGAGTAAAATCATTATCAGTGGAAGAGCAGCTGTTTATTTTGATACGGAGCCGGTTCTTAGCCGCAGGCACCGTTTGCTCCGTTCTTGCTCTTCAGGCAGGGTGGGAAAGGGGAAAGGGGAGGCTCTCGGTTTATTCCGGTTGTTTACAGCGGCGGGTGATGGCCAGGGAGAGCCAGGTCCGTCGCCCCTCGGCGCCCGCCGGGGCCTTTTCCCAAGCCTTCCTCGGAGCCGCGCCGGGAAGGGAGGAGGCTCTGCTCGGGACATCCGACGGGATGGAGCGGAGGCTCCGAGCGGGGGGAGCCCAGCTGCCCCCTCCGCTGCCCTCCTTGAGGGGGTCACACCGCTCCCAGCCCGCGTCTCGGGGACGGCACCGCTTGGTTGTGGGGTGGCAGGAAAACCCAAACCCAGTCCCGATCCCAAACCCGATCCCAAACTCGGGGTTTTCCCCGATCCCGGAGAGTCCCGGCGCTGTCCCAGGCGCGGCCGCCAGGTGGCGCAGCGGCGCCGCGGCGAGGGGCGGCCCCGGGGGCGCGGCCGGGTCGGGGGTCCCGGGAGGGCCCGGGAGGGTCCCGGGGGTCCCCGGAGGGTTCCCTGGGGGTGCAGCCGCTGTCGCGGGTCCCCAGGGGGTTCCCCGTACCGGCGGCACCATCTGGGATGGAGGTTTGGCTCCCTACAGACCGCAGGGGTCTGTGGCAGGCACCCCACGCTGTGCCATCGGTCCATCTGTCCCCTGTGTCCTGCCACCTGCGGGGCCATGTCACACTTTTCTGAGGGCGTTGGTGGGGATGTCTGTGCACTTTTTCTGATCATATGTTCATGTATCTGGTAGATTGTCCAGGACCTGCTATCATTCCCCAGATTTTTTTTAGCTTTTTTTTTTCTGCCAAAAATCCACAGTACTTAGTACAGCTCCAGAGCCCCTCAGAATGCAGGGAATACTCTCTCCGAGGTGCCTGAGCCCCTACAAGCAGCCTGAAGCAGTGATGCTCTGTGTTCTGCACGGAAGGTCTTACGTTGCCTGTGGAATTAATGGATGAAATCGTGCAGGAAAGGCTGCTCCTCTCCCTCTGGCATTGCTGTAGCTGGCGACGTGAGCACAGGTACATCTGTCCTTTGCTTCCCATTGATTCCTGTAAATGGCCCTTGCCTCCAGCCTCGGGCCTGGCACGCTCGGTAATTCTTTGGAAATAAGATCTAATTAAAATGAGACAGCGCTGCCGAGGGACTACCTAATTGTCTTTGCGAAATGACCTTGTGGAGATCCTGGCTGGGTTCCCAGCAGAAAGGTGTTGTCAGTGCAAAAAATCCTGCACGGCTGGGGGGAACCACTTAAAGACTTTTGGGAAACCATTCCCCAGGCTGGGGAATAACGAGCTGGTGGAGACACTGCAGTGCTGTTGTCCCTGGGCCAGCTGGAGCTGTGCTCCCCTTCCAGGCCGTGTCAGGCCTTGGGGACAGCCTGAAAATGGCTTTAAAAGAGGCCAGTTCCATGTGGGGCTCTGCCAAGGCTGATGCCAACAGGTATCCCTGGGGTTTCCCTCTGTACTTCCCCTGTGCTCCTGTCTGTCCACAGCAGCAAGGAGGAGAAGTAATTTGGCTGTTTAAGCCTCAAAGGGATCCTGGAAGATGGACTCAGAAGTGCCCTCAGCTCCGAGCCCACCCCATCCCATGCCTGCTGTGTCCTGCTCCCTCCAGAGATCCCACTGGGCACCGAGGGGATCTGTGAGGAGAGGGTGTCACCAGCTCCCTTTGTTCCTACACAGCCCCTCATGCTTGGGAAAGTTTTGGGATAAAACCTCTCCTGGTCTCCCAGGCGGCAGGAGAGCAGCCGGCCTCCACGAGAGGGAGCGTTTGCAGGGATTTTTATTCCAGCCGGATTGGTTTTGGTTTTTTCCCTGTTGTTTTAAAGCCCAGACCATCCCTCTGGCTGGCTGAGCCCTCTGCCTGCATGAAATGCCTGTTTTTCCTGGTGTGAGGGCAGAAATCTCAGTTTTCCTGGGAGAGTTGTCCTGTTGTGCCATGTGCTGGACTTTGGTGACACGAGGGGAAGCTGCTCTCTCCCTGGCTGGGCGGCAGGGCCCTGTCCCATGTGAACAGGGTGTTTTCCTCTTTTTGGCTCTGTTAAAAAGGAGAAGTCCCTCTTACTGGGGTGACTGGGGAGGGTGTGACTGGTCCTGGCCAAGCGTGGGGCAGAGCACGAGTGGCCAAGCCAGCCCCCCACCGTGGGGAGCACTGGATTGTGCTTGACCAGGTCCCCCAGGCAGGGTTGGCTGGAGGGACCCTGACCCTGGGATACCCCAATGTGGCTCCTTGTGGCAAAAAAATGGCTTTGGCAGCTCCCACACTCAGGCTGTGGCCTAAACCTCCCATTTCAGGCCTGGGAGGGGGATCCCACCCCTCCCCATCTCTCCGCTCCCCTCTGCGAGTCACTTCGAGGCTCCACTGATGCTGGTGATCCTTCTAGAACGGGAACGGGCTGTTTATAATTTCCCAGGCGACTGCTACAAAGCCAAGGCCAGAACTCCCACTTCTGGGGGCACAGGATCATGTCCGGGTGCTGTGGGTGGTTTGGGAGGAAGATGCAGCCCGAGGTCTGTCTGGAAGGGGACGCGGTCCTGCCTCCCCCTGCCCTCCCTGCGTGTTCCTGGAGCCTGGGAGAGCCCGGGCTACCCTATCAGCAAATTGCTGAGCAGATTATCAGCGAGCACGTCTGAGATTAAAGACCCCTCTTTATGTCTGGTTCCCCCAGAGCCGGGGAGGCCGGGGGGCTGAGCTCGGTGCAGACTCTTTGGCACCACGGGGCTGATTGCTGGGGTAACCTTTTCCTTGGCTGGGAGAAGCGAGGGAGGCTCAGACAATTTCCAATCAAGGGAAGGAAAAAAAAAAAACCAAAACAAAAAAACAAAACAGGAAAAGAGAAGGGAACACACAACAACAAAACCAGTTTATTCCAGCAGGGTGGTGGGAGGAAGTTCAGGCACAGCTCTGAGGTGCTCCCAGTCTGTGTGATCTGGGGCGCAGGGAGGGTTCGTCCCTGTGTTCTTCTTCAACGACCATTTAGCACTGGAAATTCTTGATGGAGAACCCGGTGAGAAGCCCAGGGGTGGTGGATCGGCAGCTGCAGGATGCAGAAAAGCCCCGGGGCTGCTCCTGCTTTGCTGTCCTGGCTGCCCCTGCAGAGCTCACACGGCTGCAGCACACGGATCGCAGAGCCTGGAGCTGTGCAGGGAGGGCACCCTCATCAAAACAGGGAGATTTCTTCTGAGAGTGCTCAGGGGACTCTGCTTAGGAGAAATGGCAAAGATTTTGTTCTATTCTCCCTGGTGAAATGTGTGCCCAGCTGCTCTGAGCAAACCTGAGGGTGTGCAGCCGAGCCCAGCCCAGAGCTGGGATAGTCCTGGCCAGCCAGAGTGGCTTAACAGGCTTAGAGCAGCGTAGTTCTTATAAACAATCACATGAATTAGCACAAATCTCATTAGATCCGAGCTTCTCCCGGCCTCCTGCGTTCCTCATGCCCCTCACAGGGGTTCTGTGCAGGCGAGGAGGGAAGAAATTCTTTCCAAGAAGAAGGAGCCGTGGCATTTTGGGGCTTGCTTTTCTCAGAACCATTTCCATTACGCTTAATGCACAGGAGAGCAGAAATCTAATAGGTAAAAAGCCATTCAAGGTCCTTGGGTATTTTAAACCTGATTTAAAGCTTTGGCTGCTCTGTTAGAGCAGCGATTCAGCTGATGATGCCCAGGGGTGTCTCCCCTGCCGAGCAACAGGCACGGGGTGATTTCCCAGCCCTGGTGTGCCCCAGACAGCTCTGCTTTCCCTCGGCTCTTGCTCCTGGCTGCCTGGCACGGTGGGGAATGGGGCAGTCTGGGCACGGTTTTACAGCGTGTTCCATCAGGGGTGCAGTGGAAGAGGCGGGCAGTGCTCAGAGAACACGGGAACGGCAGATTTAGCCCGGAACGCTTTGGGAAAAGGAATTATTTTTCTCCTGTTGTGCACGCCTGCTGAACGCTGCCCACTCGAGGGCACTGCCACCCTCCAGTCTCCCATTTCTCCTCCCAAATCGCTCCAAAGCAGCAGCACAGGAGTTTCCCTTGTTCCAGAGCCGCTCCTGGGATGAAGCAACTCGGCTGCTCCTCCAGGACCGGGCTCGGGCTCCTGGGAGTCGCGGCAGGAAACAACACAGGACCTTTAATGATTTTTTATTTAAAAAAAAAACCCGTTTTTTACATCTCTGCTGAAAGTCTGTCGCTGTTTCACCTCTCGGCAGAGCAGAGATGTGAGCAGCAAAGGGCCGGGGCAGGCAGCGGAGCTTGAGAAAGCAGCTCCCCCGGGACTCGGTCTCTGGCGGAGCAGCCCGGGATAAGCGAGCATGAGAAAAGCAGGCTTAGCCCTGCAGTCACCCTTCAGATGCGTTTCCGGCTGCTTTTCATCTCACTCCCAGTTTAAAAGCCATCTTATTCCAGCGCCGGCCGCTGCCGCCAGCCTCGGCAGGGCTTCAAAGCGGGGCTGTCTGTCTGTGGCGGCTGTCTGTGTCCCCACGGCACCTGCCAGCCCCGGGGACACGGCCACGGGCGGGCTCTGCCCCCTTGCACCGGAGTTTGTCCCCTCCGTGAGTTTGGGGCTGCTCTGGACAGCGTGGAGGGACAGAGCTGTTTGTGCCCGGTTCTTTCTCCAGGTCCCTTTTGTCCCGCTGGTGAGCTCAGCCTTGCAGCGGGATCGCTGCTGAGCCAGGGACGAGCGTCCTCTTGGAGTTCTGCATCCCCTTTTTTACATTCCCACTTTTCCTAAATTTCCTCCCCTGCAGCTCTGTGTGGTGTGGCCGGGGACACAACCAGGGAGGGTTGGTGACACCACTGTCACATACCCCATGTTGGGGGGACACAAAGAGGGCCCCACAGAGCGTGTCTGTGGGGTTTGGACCAGCTGGAAACAAGAGGGGAAACCACAGTGTTAAGCCAGGGACGAATGTCCTCTTGGAGTTTTGCATCTCCTTTTTTACATTCCCACTTTTCCTAAATTTCCTCCCCTGCAGCTCTGTGTGGTGTGGCCGGGGACACAACCAGGGAGGGTTGGTGACACCACTGTGCCCTTGCTGCTCGGTGACAAAACGCGTCCTGGAGATGGAAAAAGCTCTTTTCAAGGAAAACATGACATTTCAATGGAAAAGTAACTTCGCATGCTGTTTCTAATTTTAAAGCTCTGCCTTGGAATGCTCCCATGGACTTTGAAATCAGAGCTGGCTCTTATGCTTTCCAGGTTTTATCCACCTTTCCCATATAATTTCAAATTGCTCCCTCTGTTAACGAGACAATCCTGCCTTGGTGGATTTTGCATAGACCGCTTCCAAAGCACAGTTTCCCTTACCCCATCCCCTTTTTTTTTTTTTTTCCTGTGTTTTCTTTCCCTCAGCTCTAGACTATAAATACCTTTAGGCCAGACTGTGGGAACTGCACAAAGCCCTGTACCTGGCTGATTCCTCCTGAATGGATGAATGAACGAATGTTCTTCCCGGACTGAGATTAACTCTTAAAGCCACACGCTACAAATCAATGCGTCTGCTCATTCCTGAAGCATTTCATCCCCGTTAAACCTGCTGGCATTAATTTCCCCCCGGTTAATCTGACCTGTGCCACGAGGGAGGGATGCTGGTGGGCTTTTCCCCCCTCTCTATTCTCGCAGTCCTGGTTTGTCCTCACCGAGTTTAACTCGGAAAGCGGAGGAGCAAAACCAGCCGTGAGCCGAGCGCTGCTGGAGCCAGCAGAGGGGAGGCGAGAGCAGAGATTCTGCCTTTCCCCGCTCCGCGATAAATTTCGGGGGAAGGGGAAAAAAAAACCCCGGGTACCGGGTAATTTCTGTGAAATTCCCAACATAAGAGCGGCGGGGTCGAGCTGATATCGGCATTTGGACCACGGGGAAATATCGGACCTCGTGGTGCTGATAGCAATCGATGCCAGCACATGGAGCTGAGGGCCAGGCAGAGGCTGGACGGTTTTCCCCATCCCTTATCCCTGCTCAGAGCTGCATTTCTCCTGCATTTCTCCTGCATTTCTCCTGCATTTCTCCCGCATTTCTCCCGCATTTCTCCTGCAGCATCCCAGCGCAGCCCTATAATCCTACAGCCACATCCCACCACCCTTGAGCAGGGTTGGATGTGCCATCAAACCCCGTCGGTGGTGCCCAAATTTCCCTGCCAGGTCCGAGGCCAGGTTCCTCCATGCCCTGTGGCACCTGGCACCCCTGTCCTTGGCACAGCCGTGCCCCACGCTCTGGGAGAGCAGGGAATATTTACATCTGCACTGGGTGATGCTGTCGTGGTGCAGCCCGAGCTGTCCCTCGAGGTGAGGCGCAAACAGGTTCGCTGTCGCTCCCTTAACAGGTTTAAGTGGGTTCCACTGTAAAACGGATTTATTTCAACAAAACCTTTTTTTGATAAATTAAACCAGCGCCGCTCTGTGTATAATTTCTATAAACAATCTCCTCTAATGTTTACCTAACCTGGGCACGCAGAAACTCTTGCACGTTAAATATTAGATGAAAAGAGGCTATGAAACTTTTAAATAATTCCTTTTTTTTTTTTTCCCCCTCAAAGCAAGACAGCCAGACTACCATGGGAAAAATACTCTGCTGCTGCTGAGCTGAGGTTTTTCTACAAACCCCCGGTGCTTTCCATGGCTTTGTGTTGGTTTTTGTGTTTCCACGAGGTTCACTGCACTTACAGGGTGCCAGCTCCCATCCACACTCCCCCCGTGGATCTGGTGGCTGGTGATGTGATGATTTATCCCCTGGGTGATGTTTGCAGGGTCCTGGGTTTGTGAATTTACCTCAGAGTATTCATTAATTCATTAATTAAAGGCCTAATTTGGGCTGCAGGTGCTGGCTGGGGGGAGCTGAGGGCCGTTGGGGTGTGAAGAGCCGTGGAGCTGTGGTGGTTCAGGCTGTGCTGGGTCATCTGCTGAGGGATTTGGATGTTTTTCCCTTGAGCTCCCTGACTGCAGAGCACCCTGCAAAGGTGGACTTGACTCCAGCGAGAACAAACTGTCCAGCTCATAAAAGAGAGCCGAGGTGAGTGAGAGATCTGCCTGCAACGAGGCTAAAATGGGCCTGATGAGGGTTTGGGTGAGTTTGTTCTCCTCAAGAAAGAAGGAAGGTGGCAGCGAGCTGGATTTGTTCCTGGACAAAGCATCACTTTCCCAGCTTTGCTCCTTGAGGTCAGGGTCACTCCGTTGGCTCAACCTCCCCTTGGGCTGGACTCTTGTAGGAAAAGGCCTCAATCCTAAGGAAAGGCCTTGCTGCCTCTGACTTCTCCCTGAGAATCACCAGCCCAGCTCCCAGACCCCACTGCTGTGTGAAAACTGGGGGGATGTTGCTTTGCAATTAAATTCAGCTTGATTGGGTTGGAGGGAGGGCAGCAGCAGTGTTTCTCAGGAATAATTCAGCCCTTAGAGATGCCCTCACGAGCACGTCCTGCTCAGCTCCTCAGGTCCTTGGCGGGGTGTGGAGCAGCCTGGGGCACTGGAAGGTGGAGTGAGATGGTCTTTAAGGTCCCTTCCAACCCAAACCATCCTGGGATTTTATGAAAGGAGTGATACCAAACCACACAGGAGACAGGGGTGATACCAGGCAGGTTCCAGCTGATGGATTTGTGTGCTGTGACAGTCCCCCCGTGCCAGGGACGGGACCTGGGCAGGCTCAGAGTGTCTTTTGTCACTGCCCTGAGTGCAAGTGCATGGAAACCCTTTCTGCTTTGGGCAGGGAGAGCCTGCAGTGAGCTCACGTGTTCCTTGAGGGGTTTGTGGATACCGGGATTGCAGGATCTGTCCAAAATATGTGTTAAAAATCAGCTTATCTTCCAAACAAACCCTCAAAAAAATTCCAGTATCTCCAAGATGTGCTTGGAAGTGATTTATTTTTTTTTTTTTTGCTTTTGGTGTTTCCCTGACGCTTTTCAGCATTGTTTTTAATGACACCGTGTTACCAGAGATCACTTTTGGTGGATAACACAGTATTTATGGACAAAACCAACAGCTAAATCTGGTTATCATTGACGTCCCTTATAAAATACACGTAGCAACCAAGATACTGACCACGGCAGTAAATTGAAAATATATTGAAAACATAAAGCATTCTTCCAATTTATTAGCAATATTAAAAAATTTTTTAAAAAAAAATTTTGGGCAAGTTTTTCTCCCCCCCAACACTTGATAAAAAGAAAGATCTAGAAGCTGTTGGGAGGAAATCTGTGGTGGTGTTGGTCCCGAGGCCGGCGTGGTGAGGAGGGTGAGAGGTGTGCTGGCTTTTGGGGGATTTCAGGCAGCAACCAGCCCACTCTGGGCACGCCGTGGGGCACAATTTCGTTGCCAAAGGGCTTGTGGAGATGCTGCCTCGGGGTTTTTGCTGATCCCTCTGGTCCTGAGGGCTCCAGGGAGCAGGTTTAGGAGGGTTGGTGGCTTTGGAGTGGTGGCATTAAAACTGATTTTTTTTTTCCCCCTGCTGGCTGCAGCCCCTGGTTCTGGTTGAGGTCACCCCTCTGCCCCCGCAGCGCTGCACAATTTGGGCACGTTGTGGAAGGGTTAACCCTGGCAACTGCTGGGCAAGTGTAAAAAATATTAATAAGGCTGCTGCGGGTCGCCCTAAAATGGGAATTTATGGTGGCAGTCAAAGCTAATGTTTGGGATCAATGCAACATCCCTTCTCGGAATGAAAAAATAAATTAAACGGACCGTCATACGGAGGGTATGTAACCAAATCAATCATGTTTATGGCATTTAATCAAAACTCGATTCGGTTAAATTCCTTCCATATGATGGCCCTGTGCTTCACGGGATGCACACCTTGCTGGGGGGGCTCTGTGCTGCCCACCAGAGCCAGGGCTCAGCCCCGTGCCATTGCTCATTAATGAGATTAGGGGAATTCATTTGGAGGATGCTCTGAGCAGGGGCTGGGGGGGTGTCTGTGCACCCCGAGGAGTGCTCACAGGGCTTTGCTGTGGGTAAATCATTGGTGTTCAGTGGCAAATATCCCAGTGACAAATACCCCAGGGCCCTGTTTGCTGGCTGCTGGCTCTGTCTGGAGCTGTGGTGGGACAAAACCTGCCCCAAGGCCCAGCTGGGGCTGAGGGGTGCAGCCCAGGCACGCTGGTTTATGCCAAGCTGAAATCATTGAGTTGAAAACATCGTTGAAATATTCATTGAATCCACCCGTGGTGGGCAGATCCATCTCTCCCTTCAGGAAGGATCCTTCCAGCATCCCACAGGAGCAGGTCCTTGGCTGCCTCCACCACCAGGCCCTGTGTTCCCATCCTGGGAGGAGGATTTGATCCCACAGACCTTCCCTCTCCTCCTGGAAGCTGAATATTAGAATTCTTCCTACCTCCATGTATAATTCACTACATCTAATCTTCTCCTAAAATGTGCTCCTTCCACAAAGCTCCTCTGTATTGATCCAACAAAGACAATTATATATTATGGAGGGAGAGGGAGAAAGAGCTGAAATATTTGAGATTGGCCCTTCTGGGGGGATTTATGACGTGTCTGAACTACAGTGTCTGACTATTTTTTATTTTAAGCCTCCGTGACAGGGGTCATGTCTTCCTCCACACACTGTACAGTGCTGTGCACAGTGATGGGGCTCTATTAAATGCTCAGGGTGATTAATCACACCCTATAAACACACTTCTGGTGTGTTTGGAGGCGTGTGCATCAGCAAACTCCAGCAACAGGCACTGCTTGTACCTGTCCAGGGCAGGGTGCTGAGCAGCGTGGGGTGCTCCTTGGTGTGTGCAGGACGTTCATCTGGAGACCTTCCTGAGCTGGATTTGTTGTGGTTCCCTCCTCCTGAGCTGGATTTGTTGTGATTCTCTCTTCCTGAACTGGATTTGTTCTGGTTCTCTCCTCCTGAGCTGGATTTTTTTCTGGTTCTCTCTTCCTGAGCTGGATTTGTTGTGGTTCTCTCTTTCCTGAGCTGGATTTGTTGTGGTTCTCTCTTTCCTGAGCTGGATTTGTTGTGGTTCTCTCCTCCTGAGCTGGATTTGTTCTGGTTCTCTGGTTTTTCCCAGCCCAGTTGGTTTCAGTGATTTCCTGAGCAGGATGCAGGCCTGGGGCGTGTCCCAAAGGTGATGCAGAGCACGAGTCTGTGGGATTTTTCTGGAGATTCCCTGCGTGGGAGCCCATCAACCTCTGGGCATGAAGATCCAGGCTGTGAGGATGCAGGATCTCCCTTTAGGAGAGGGAAAACAGTCCCTCTCCATCCACACCCCAAAAACAGGAGGCAAAGCAGACAAGCTGAGAACCCCGTGAGTCAGGGAACGAGAAAATAATGAATGAGCAGGACGGACTGTTTGTAAACGTGTGTGAGATTAATGAGCAAAGGCTTCTCCAGAACACAGAAGGCATGAAATCAATCCCCCGCTCCCAGAATAATGAGGGAATCAATAGGATTACGAGGTTAAGGCCGGAGTAAACCTGAATGACAGCTGCAAAATAAATTTTATTTGGAGGACGTGGCTGGGGTTAAATGAAATGTAATAAATAATAGAAAGCATTTAAGGGGTGGGGGGAAATTGCTCCAGAGATGGAAGGAAGAACAGAAGGCCCTACAGTTGCTAAATCTGCCCGGTTTATACCCACAGTGTGTTTTCACAGTGATGAGTGTGACACACACCCTGCAAGGTCGTGCCCTCTCCCCTCAGTGTCCAGGACAGGGACAGCAGCAGAGGGGTGGCAGTGGTGCCACCAGGACAGGGCTGTGAATGGCTCAGCTGCAGTCTGGGATGCATTTAGTGTTCACCTGAGCTGCAGGTGTCTGCATCCCTCTTCCCCTGCATCCCCCTCCTGGTGTCCAACTAGAAAGAGCCAACACTGCCTCCATCCCATCTCCCATGGAACTCCTGGAGCTGCTGCGGGGCACAGAGGCTGCCCAGAGCGAGGCTCACACCCACCCCGTGCACAGATCCTCAGGGACCTTTCTGGATGCAAGAACTTGAATTTTTCCACTTCTGCCCCCACGGTGGGAATGCCTCGTCCCGCCCTGTGCTCCAGCAGGCACATGATGTCCTGCTGGCCTTGGCTCCGGGGAGAAATCCGTGCAGGTGGGTGCAGGGCTGAAATTCCAGGTGCTCACCACCTTCTCCTGGTGGATGCTGTGGAGAGTGAAGCTTTTTGGAGATGGGTGCTGAGTCTGCTGCTCCCTGAGAGCTCAGACACCTCCAGTGCCTCAGTGAAAACTGAGCTGCTCTGAAAAAACCGGCCCCGGTGTGAAGCTGTAAATGGCTGCCCCATTGTTTTTCCAACACGATTGACTCCTGGTCCTGCTCCTTCCTCCCTGCTGGTTCTCGGGGAAGGGGATTGGGAGTTCCTGGGATGGGGTCAGTGCTTTAGAGGCAGAGCCCAGCCCAGAGAGGTGTCAGCTGCCTCTGTCCCCGAGGAAACACACATCCCACTGCAGGAGCAGCAGCTCCGAGCGGGGATGGGACAGCAGAGATTCTGCTCTGGAATCACCACGTAAAAAACCCCTTTTCTGCTCCGTTCTGGGGTTGATTCCCCCGGCTGCTTTTCCAGCAGGTGACCCCGGGCCGCAGGGCTCCTTCTCCCGGTGGGATGGTGTGAGGCTCAGCACGGCTGCTCCGTGGGTTTTCCCAGCCGTTCAGGGTGTGACTAACTGTCCTGCCTGCAGGGTGCACGCTGACAACGGGGAGCCTTCGGGAGGCCAGCACAAAGAGAGATGTGAGGGGAAAGTTCTTCCATTTGTCCCCGGCTGGGTTTTCCCTGTGGAACATCCCTGTGGGAGGTGGGGAGCTGGACTGGCCTCGGGCCGCCCTTCCCGGGGCTTGGAGTGTCCGTCTGTCCATCCCAGGGCAGGGGGTGCAGCACGGGGTCACTCTGTGTGGGGTGTCCCCTGGGCAGGGGGTGGCCCTGAGCATCCTGGCCCTGTTTGTGTCACCGCTGGTGCCACCAGCCCCGGCTGTTCCTCAGCCCACTGCTGTGGGGAAATCTCTGCATGCCCGGGTGGGTCCCCAGCTGCCCACACATCCCTGTCCCTGTGTCCCTGCAGCCCCACCTGCCTCCCACCTGAGACCTTTCCTCAGCAGGATGCAGAAAAACACTTTTAAGTTGCCTTTTAATAGCTCCTGTAGATCTGATTTTTAAGACATGTTTATCTATTGTGAGAAAGGAGGAAGAGCTGGTGAATGGATCCCTGACTGGCCCCAAACTGGGTGACCTGGGAAGAGCAGAGGGAGAAGGTTGAAGGTCATTGTTATCCCTCATCATCTGGGGACACAGCAATGACATCAGGTAAAAACCTTGGGCTGCTGATGGGGTCCAGATCCCCACGCCTGGGATGGGCTCAAGAAATCCTGGCTGCAGCACGTGGAGCTGTGGATCAGGCCCGGGAAGGAGGCTGGGGATGCTCATATCCAGGTGCTTGTTTTCCTCCAGCACCTTCCATGCCATAAGAAACCATGNTAATGTTTTTATTTAATATTTTTAAACCATCGCACAGGCAACCTCAATTCCAAATCCCAGCCCAGAGGTCAGTGGAGAATTGGCCTTGCACCTGCAACCTGAAACCAGCTCTGCCTGGCTGGAGAGCCTCATGCTGAGCCACTAATGAAGGGTTCAGGAGGTTGTTTTTCTTTTCTATTTTATTTAGAGACGCTGTTTTGAAGCACACGGCCAAGAGTGGGAATTTCACAGGGTAAACACAAAAGCTGCTCTGAAGTTATTTATTGGTTCTGTTTTCCAGCACGTGGACTAGTATTGATTTATTTTGCAGCGTCTCCAGAGGCTTCTTCAAGGTTAAAATGTAGACATTGCGCGTTAGGCTGGGCTAAACACTGGCAGGAAAACACATTTGGCTCTTTTAATTGGAAAAACACACTCCTTTTGTCACCCCGAGGCCAAGGCTCTGCCACAGCAGCACAGGGAGGGCCGGGGAACGCACACGACTGTGAGATGCTCTGGTTCACACTCGCCTGGGGAATTCGGTGGGAGCACAAAGGTCCCCACAAGCAGCTCTGGGGTCCCAGAAGGCAATTCCTGGAGGGAAGGTGGGGACCAGAAACCATCCCAGGTGGGGAAGCTGGGTGTGAGCCTCCTGCTGACCAAAATTTACGCTGTTTACAGGAGCCACCATGGCCCAGCTCCATCCCAGCTCCAGTTTTGCCTCTGTCAGCTGCTCCCAAACAGCACCGGGGGCTGAGCAGGCCCCCACACCCCACAGGGACAATGCTGGTCCCCACAGCTGATGGCAGGGACTCATCCCACGTGAAGATGCTCCACACCAAAAGCAGGAGACACTCACACCTGCCAACCCCCCTGTTTCCTATCCCTACACCGACAACCATTATCCAGCTGGATGGGAAAAGGAATTCTTCATCCCTCAGAAGCACTTACATCCTCCAAGTAATTCCCAGCCTCTCTGCCGTTTGTGTCCCTTCCTTGGGCAGGTTAAGGGGCTTGTCCCAGGCCACGGAAGGAGGCAGTGTCCAAGCGGTTGCTGCTGCCACAGGATCCCTTTCCCCGTCATTCCCGAGCCGGTAGCGACTGCGTGCAGCCACGATGGAGCTCGGGGAGCTCCGCTGGGGAAGGTACAAGCTGAGGTTTAGAAATCATGATGTGTGAATTGAAATGGGAAGCAACGGATCTCGGGAATCACCGCAACTGCTACAAGGTGTTCCTGAAGCTGTCAGCAAGCCATCTGCCCGCTCGCCCTGGGTAAACACCGCGCTCCAGCCAGCCCTCCTCCCAAAATCGCCAAGCACGGGGGTCCCGTGGGGTGAAACCCTCCAGGGCAGCAGCGTGGGCAGGGTGGGAGAGGGAGGAAAGGAGCTCCGGGGTGTGCGGGAGGAGGGAGCTGAGCTGCCTCGCTCTCCTCGGGGGCTCTGGAGCCGAGCCCTGGCTGTGCCGCTCGCTCCTCGTAACTCATCGCCCAGACACCGCCGTGGGGAGCCCGCCCGGGCCCGGCCGGCGATTTATGGCTCCGGGGGAAAGGCGGCAGCCGGCCTGGGAGCCGAACAGAGCAGGGAGAGAGNACACATTCACCAGGGCACAGGGTGGGAAAGCACGGCCAGGACGGGCGGATTCAATGAATATTTCAATGATGTTTTCAATTCCGTGGCTTCAGCGTGGCACAAACCAGCGCGCCTGGGCTGCATCCCTCAGCCCCCCACCTGGGGTTTGGGGCAGGTTCTGTCCCTCCACAGCATGGCACGGCTCCTGGCACAGCTCCTGGCACAGCGTGGGCGGTGGGGATGCCACCCCCTTTCCCAAGGGGACACGGTGCCATCGATGGCACAGAGGCCACGTGGAAGTGGCCACGGGCTGGCCCCGCTCACAGCCCCAGCAGAGCGAGGCCCTGACAGAAAAAAGCTGGATGACCTGGGATGACACTGGTAGCTGCTGTGTCACTCCAGCCCCAGAAACGCCCCGATGGGTCAGGACAGCAGCATCGCTGCCAGCCCCGAGGGAGGGAGCAGCAGGAAGGGCCCGTGGCTGACGGAGACCATGGGAGAGGGTCTGAGGGGCTTCTCGTGGTTCCTCACGGAGTTGGAGAGCAGCTCTGGTCAATGCTCACAGCCCTGTGCTTGCTCCGTGCTCCAAAGCTGTGAATCATGCTGTGCCTCAGTTTCCCCCCTGTGCAGGGGACACTGGTGCCCTAGTCCCCAGCTGCCCAGAGAAACGAGCTTTGGTAAATCCTGGGGCTGAGTGAGCTGAGAAAAGAAAAATTGGAGAATTATATGTATTTTTGCAAAACCAGTGCCAAGGTCCACCAGTGCCTGGCGCAGCCACGCGGGGAGGAGTGCAGAGGGTCCCAATTTTGGGGCTGAGCCCCCTTGTCGAGGATGCTTGGTCCACATTGGCCTGAGTCTTCCCTCAATGCCAGCCAGCACTCTCAGCCTTCCCCCTCACTCACAATTCAAAATAAATACAGAGAGTGAACATGACCTTGAGTGTATAGTCTAAAGCTTTTAAAACTCTCCTCTAATTCTTTTAACTTCCCGCACATCTATCCTCTGCACCAGCCTCCTCATTTCTCTTTCTCTACAGTAAACTTATACCCTTGCTAAAGTGCCCGGAGAAGATGCTGCAGATGAAATGTTGCTTTAGCTTAATTTCCCATTCCTAACATATGCTTTAATTAATGTCACTCGCTTTGATTTGCTGCCAGCATGCCAGTGCGGCACTTCCTTCTTTTGGAAACCTTCACCGTAACCTTGTGGGAATGAGGATCAGGTGTTCCCGGCTGATTTCATCTGCTTCAGGGCGTTTATCTCCAGCTCTCAGGCTTTTCTGCACTTTGTCGGTGGCACCGGCACAGAGGCCAAACCCCACTGGGCTCTCCTTGGCTGGAGGTGCCGGGGATGTGTTGTACATGAAGGATGTTGGGGTGGAAAGCACTGACCGGCATTTCTTATCCGTATTTTTTACTCTTTCTAGGTTGAACTCAAAGCAGGAACGTGGCAAAACAGGAGAGAGGGGATGGATCCCCCTCCCAGCTTCTGATTTCAGGATCAGAGAGGTCCATCCTGCCTGCTGTCCCCACAGTCCCCGAGGCTCCATGGCCAGTGCTGGACCCCATAGGCCAAGGTGCTTCCTCAGGTCGATGTTCCCAACCCAGGCAAACATTTTCCAGCCATTTACCAGCACGGAAATGGATGAACATGGTGTGGCAGAGGTGGAGAATGATCTTGGGGATGTCCCGAAGCAGCCAGGCCAGCCCCTTGACCAGCTGGCAGACCTGCAGCAGCCTCATCACCTGGGGCGAGGTGAGAGGTCCCAGCGTGGATCCCTCTTCTCTGGTGGTGGAGCAGTGGCTGGGGTTTGGGACAGAGCCCATTTTTGCCCTCTTTCCTACCTGGCTGCCAGGTAAGAGCAGGGAATAGCAGGGGCAGAAGCACCTGGACTCCCTCTGTAGCTGTGGCTGTGCTGAAGTTCAGTGGTGCAAACCTTCTCCATGGGAGCATCTCCTGCTGTCCCTGCTGCTCCTGCCTCTTCTCAAATTTCATTTTATGACAGGTGCAGACTCATCCTGAGGATCATGAATTCCCTTTTCCATCCCTCTCTCTGTTCCCACTCCACGTTTGTGCCCTTCCTCCAGCAGAAGCTGCCTCACCCTCTCTGCGCCACCAGGTCAGTGCTCTGAGCTGTTGTGTGAAAAAATTCCTAATTTGAGGGATCTTTTTCCTTCCCTTCTCCTGAAGGAGCCAGCTTGGTCCTTCAACCCAAGCAGAACAGCACCAGTAAGCTCCCCACCACTTTCTGGAAATGCTTTGCTTGAGAGCAGCTCCTTGCACAGCAGAGCCTGGAGGAAATTTTAGCAATTGTCTGTTCTGGCCCCAAATCACTGGCACTTGTATACAGCAGGCCTGAAATGGCCCCTTTCCCAGACAGCTCCTTAAGCAAGGTTTTCCTGTCTCTTCATTTAATGAATCTCAGCCATCCTTTCTCTCCTTGCTGGAGCCAGGGGCAGATGCTGCTCCAGCATTTCATCCCTCCCCTCTCTCCAGTTTCCCTCGTTGTACCTGCAGCAGATTTGGGGTCCTACAGCAAGTCATGTCCCAGGAGGAGGAAATTCCCAGCTCCTGGGCCCCATCCCAGTTGGCCATCATTTCCCTTCCTGTTTGCTTCTGTTGAGAACCTTCCCCAGGAATGGGAATGTGGGGCCTTTCTGCAGTTCTTGGCCCTTTACTGGGAGGGGGCAACGTCACCCCTAAGGCTGAGCCCTGCTTTCAGAGCAAACCCACTCCCTGAGCAGGGAGGAAAAATGCCCAAAACGGGGAAGAGCATTTGTCCCCAGGCCTGGCCCTGCCCCTGCAGCCCAAGGAATGTGTTTCACGTCAGTGTCCCGGGAGTGGGACGGGGGCACGGGAGGGATGTGACCGAGCAGGGAGCAAGCTGCCACATCCCAGAGGCTCACTGGTGATGTGTGCTGCCCTCGGGAGCAAAACCCTTCCCCAGGGTGGCCCCTTTCCCCCAGCCCCCTGCTCCCCAGACCCCCAGAGCTCCCTTCCTCTCTGCTCTCATCTGCCTCTCACCTCGCCTTCCTCCATCCCGTTGTGCCGCCTCCTCTGCAGCAGCTCCACACCCGGATGGATGTTTGTGCCTCTGCTCCAGCCTCCACACCCCGGCCTGCTGCTCCTGCTGCTCCCTGCTCCCCTCTGCCCCTGGAAATCCCGGCTGCCTTCCCGTGCTCTGAAAGCCTCACAGCCCTAAACTTCGGTGATTTAGCCAGGACTGGGACAGCACTGACCCCTGGGATGATGCAAGGTTCTCGTAAGCATCTGGCAAGGGTTTAATCCCCCAGGGCCCCTGTTTGCTCCTGGTTGAGTGTTTTCTGTTCCCTCCCCATAGCTCCAGTGCTGAGCACTATTTTGATCCCCTGCCATGCTGCCCTGGATGAGGGAGAAGAGGAAAGATTCCCTCTGGAAAGGGACTGGCCAAACAGAGTGGCAGGCTCTGGTGGGGTGTGAGGGCTTCCTGTGCCTTGCTCAGGCTGTGGGTCAGGGGTCCTGGCCCCTGAGTGGGCCCTGATGTTTGAACAAGATTGTTTGGCCCCACTGCCCCTGGCTGCTCTGTCAGAGCATCACACTGTGCCACGCTGGGGGCTTGGACAGGGTCTATGCCCAGCCCCAGGGCAGAGACAGAGCTGGCAGCTGCCTGCCTTCATTCCTCACGCTGGGAATTTCTCACCCAGAGCAGCATTTTCCTCTCTCCTGGAGGACAATGATTTCCCATAGCAATAACCTCCTCCTCATCCCCAGCACAAACTGAACAATCACTTTTGGGCAGGACTCTCCCAGTCCCCCATCCCTGGACGGATGATGCCAAGGGCGCCATGCAGAGCCACAACACGTTGCTCTGCCAATGTTCTGGGCTGGGTTTGCAAGACCTTAAGGCAGTTTCTTGCTCTGATGCAAGGCTTAAGGCAACCCTCTCCTCTTTTCTGCCTGCCTGGTGACAAGTGACTTGCCGTGCTGTCACTTGGTGGATCGATGTGCCTCCCATTTTTGCCCAGGTGCTCCAGAGCAGCTTCACCCGGGAGCTTCCATGTGTCCTCCCTGTCCAGCAATGTCCCTGCAGGACACTGGGCTGCCCTGGGGCTGCTGTCCCCTCTCCATGCCCTGCCACCCTGACCCACACCACTGAGTCCCTTTTCCCCCAGGCTGTCCCCCGGGCTGTCCCCCGGGCCTTGGCAGCGCTGGTGACCACCAGGGATGGTGTGAGCAGAGCCCTGCCCTGCTGTCAGTGGCAGAGCAGAGGTGGCAGGGTCTGCTTGGCCCCCAGCCCTGCCCCACAGCAGAGTTTGGGGGTGCAGGAAGCAGAGCAGGATCTGCTGTGGCACTGGAAAGCCAGGCTGCAGAGAAATCACCGTGCCCCCGAGCGCTGGCCTTTGTTCTCCTTTTATTTTTTAAACCACCATTCCCATTCCAGCTCCGTTTGCCTGCTCCCACCCTCCAGCGTGTTGTAGCTTTAGGGGTCTTTTCATTAAAAGAAATGAAAAAAGTTATTGCAAAATAGATGGAGGGGGTTTCTTTGTTTGTTTTTTGTTTTGTTTTGTTTCTTGTTTTTCTTTTTTCTTTTTTTTGGTATGTATGTAAATCATGAAGTTAAATCAGAGCTTTGGCTGAGAAATACCACTGGGGACTATCTCAGTCTGACGCTCACCGGGGCAGTGATCTCTGGACTATTCGTTCTTACAAAGACTTTGGCAAGCTCATGGTAAAAATCTCTTCCTTCAAAAAAAATGTGCAATTGGTTTGAAATGTTCGGGTTTTTTAGATGCTACTTTAAAAAAATAGTAGGTGAGCATATTAAAAAATAAAAATCCAGAGCATTTGGAGAAAATCGGCATTAATTAAAAAAATTAAACCATTTCCACAGTTGTTAGCTTTTATTTCTAAAACAATCTCTTTTAAAATGTCTACACACATGAATATTCGTTCATAGTTTAATTATTTCTGGGTCACGTTGCCGGGCTGCATCTTGCATAGCTTTGTTTGAAATTACGAGGAGTGAGTACACTCGGTACGCTGGGATAAAATTAACAAATACCCCCCCAAATATTTAAAAACAAATCGGAATACGCTTCTTCGTTTGATTTACCCGGTTCCAGCCGAGCTTGGTGCGAGACTGAGCGGCACATTCGTTTACAACCCTTTTAAAACATTCGTTACAATATTTACTTAACAGTTTAAAACAAAGCCTTAGAGCCCACAAACGTGCCCAGGTCAGGGAAATACACGTGGATAATTGGGCTGAACGATTTAGAAGCAGAGAATCACTTGCATTTCAAACGGTGCGTATTTCCAATACCCCCTTAGCGCATCTATTTTAAGCAGATGCTTGAGATTAAAGGGCTGCACGTCAGCCCGTATCTTACCCACGCTTCCTTGTCATCGTTTCTTTGCGATTAAATTTTGTGTTTTCCTTTCAGCCTGGAAGTGTTTGGTACCAGTCTCTTGGCAAAAGAGCCTGAGGAATGGAAGGGTAAAGAAATATGACCCAGCTGCTATGCACAATGAGGTTTGTAAGTCCTTGTATGGTATAAATAAGCATATTACACAGTTATTAGAAATTTGGCACTGTCGCTGTTTAGAAGCGAGACTCCGATGCTTTGTAATTCCTCCCGAGTCCATGCATAACTCAGTATTAGCCTTCCATTCTTCCAGCCTTGTTACTGGCCAAATTCGGCAATTTTTTTCCTCAGTACTCATCCATTCAAACCCTTCTCAGCTGTGTAAACCGGTGAGTTTCCTCTCAAGTCAGTAAATCTATGCCAACCCACGCGGTCGAGGCTCGGTCCTGACTTTCCCCCCGCCGCCGTCGGGGCCGCGGCCGCGCGGTTCCGTCGGGTGCGGGCTCGGGGTTCTCTTCTCCCCTCGTCTCCGTCGTGGTTGGCAGCTTTTCCTGGGGGGAAAAGAGAAGCAGGTTTTCTTTGGGAGGAAGAGGAGCCACGGAAAGGCGCGGCGGCTGGAAGAGCATCCCGCGGATGAACGGATCCCACTCGGGTTTCCCCGGCCCGCGGGCTGAGCGTAACTCTGGAGAAAAGCGACAGTAAACTTTTATTAATCGGCCGGTGTTTAGGGGCCAAAGCATGAGCGAGCTCGGTGACAGTGATGAGTGGTTTGGAGCGCTGGTCCCTGAGAGCGGGGCTTATCCTCCCACCGCTCCCTTGGCTCGGCGTTGATGAGCCGTGAATAGGAGCCACCCTGCCGTCGGGGATCCGGCCGTTTATCTGCCGGGTGATGACAGTCGGGCTGGTTTCGCCTCGCCGTGATTTGCCGGAGCCTTCGGGAAGAGCACGGAGCTGCCGCAGCCGGGGGGGCTCCGTCCGGAGAGGACGTTTCACCTCTCGGTGTCGGCCCCGTTCCCCCGCTCGGGGGATGAGGAAATCCGTGCCCTCCCGGAGGAACCGAGCCCGGAGCCCGCTGCGGGCAGGTGCTGTCCGGGCTCAGGGCACGGTGAGCCGAGCGAGGCTACACGGCGGGCAATGGGCCCGAGCCCACCGCTCCAGCATCCCCGTACGCACCCACGGGGAACTCTGAGGCTGGAAGCAGGTCTGAGAGTCTTTGGGTTTTCTTTAATTAAACCCTCCCCACCTGGCATTGCCCCCTCCGGCCTTTTGTTTTGTTTTGTTTTGTTTTGTTCAAGGCGGAAAAAACCGCATTTAACGTGGGGAAGCTCAGGCAGCGGCCGGCATTTCCCCTGTGCTTGGCGCGATTGGGAGAGGAAGGGCTGAAGGGAGTCTCGCCCAGACAAAGCCGGTACCGGCTGCACAGTCACACCGACATTCACCTCACCGGGGAGAGCCCGGCCCGCGGGTGGGAACCGGCGGCGGGACAGAGCGGCCCAAGCGAGGGCTGCCCGCGGGATGCGGGGTCGGGGCACGGGCCGGGCCCGGAGCTCCGAGGCGGCGGCGGCGGAACCGAGCAGGGCAGGTCGGCAGCGGCGCTCCCGGGAACCCTCGGCTGAGCCGGGCCTCTCGCTGCCCCCCGGGACGGCCCCTCACCCTTAGGCCCTTCTCGGTCCCCGCTCGCTCTGTGCGGGGACAGGACGGTCGCGGGTCCCCTCTCGCCCCAGGCCCGGCCTCACCTGCCCCATCCCGCTGGCTCCTGCGGGATCCGCTGGCCTCTCCCAGGCTCGCATCCCCCGGCCCGCTCGGGTCCTCTTTTTTTTTTTTTTTTT
>VZDJ01000038.1:4676511-4702649 GCA_008694505.1 Cyanoderma ruficeps | reverse complement strand
GGGGGGGGGGGGGAGAGACAAAGAGGGAGGGAGTCGAAAGGCCCCAAACTGGATCTTTATGGAACATTTTCCGCCGAGATCAAGGGAAAGTGAATCCGCGCAGCGGGGGATGCTCCGCACGCCGCTGCCATCGGGGGCCGCGGAGCCGCTCCCGGCCTGAGCGCCCCGCGGATGCCCTTCATGCCGCAGCCGCCCCCAGGCCAAGCCCGGAGCCCCCCGCTGCGCCTCCTGCCCCTCGGCCGGCCGTGTGAGTTCCCGGGGTGCGGGGGGAAGGACGGGAGGGAGCCAGGGGAGTCCAAGGGTGCGGGGCTCCCTGCAGCCCGCCGAGCCCCGGCCTGGGGCGGGACATCGCCGCCAGCCTGCCCCGCTGCTCCCTGCTGTTCCCCGCCAGCCAACCTGCTCCGTGCCGGGAGCACCGGTCCCTGTTCGGGGCTGCAGCCTTGCCCTCGGGCTTTGGCCGCGGACACCTCCCACCTGTGCCCTCCCGGTCACCCGGCTCCGCTCTGCGGTTGGACGCCGGGAAACATCCGCTCCTCGGCCGGGCTGGGGCCGTCCCGACACCCCGAGCCGGGCGAAGGGACCGGTGGAGATCTGGGGGCATTGAGCCCCGTACCGTGCTCCCCGCTCGGTGCTCCCTGCCCCGGGGGCTGCGGCTGGTCACTGGGGTACGTGTGTCCGCTCGCACACAGCCGGGCTGCCTGTCCGGCTCCTCGGCCGGAGCTCTCCCTGGAATTCTGGTGCGAATGGAGCTGGGAGTCCCAGCTGCTCTCACCGGAGCTCTGCTGGAGCTGGAGTTTGGGGTGCCAGTCCCGCTGTCCCTGGAGCTCTGCTGGAGCTGCAGTTTGGGGTCTCAGCCCGTCTCTCCCCCCGGAGAGCGGCTCGGCCTTGGCGGCTCGGGGCAGGGACCGGGGCTGCGGGCTGGGGACGGGAGCGTTCCCTCGGGGGCCGCAGGTCCGCGGCCAGCGCCGGTTTCGGTGCCCGGGACCGGCACCCCGCAGCCTCCTCGGGCTGCTCCCCCTCCTCGCCGCCGCTGCCCGTCCGTCCGTCTGTCCGTCCGTCCGTCAAGCGGGGCGGGCGGCCGCGTCCCTCCGCGCTGTAAAAGTCGGCGTTGATGCGCGGCAGCCCCGGCGGAGCTGTCAGGCCTTATCTTTATTGGCTTTTCCCAGTCTCCGTCCAAGTTTAAGAGGGGCCCTTTTATCTCGGAGCCCAGCACTCCCCCTGTTTACACCGTCCGGCTCCGCCGCAGCTTTTCGTCGCGGAGCCCCCTCAGCCCCGACGGGACGGGGCAGAGAGACCGACCGGGCCGGGCTGCCCTCCCCGACGGGTACCGGAGGGGAGAAAGAATCGGGGCTGGGGCGCTGCGGCCACATCAGACATGAGCTGCCCTGGCCTCCAGCGGGAGCGCAGCCACGCGTGGGCGGCTCTCCCGCGGGAGCTGAGGCACAGCGGCTTCCCCCGGGCCCGCCGGTGTCACATCCCGGTGTCACCGCCCGAGGAACGACCACGGGCCGGGCCGGGAGGGCCTGACCTCGCAGGTGGCCGTGCCCGGGGCTGGGCGAGGGGGTAGGAGTTGGATGTGGCCCCCGGTGCGGCGAGCTAACCTTGCCCCTCTCTCCCCCAAGGAAATGCTCCAGGAGAAAAGCCTGTCTGAAACCGAGGAAGGGTTTCCAACAGCCCCCGCGCCCGGCCATGCGGACACCTCCGCCGGCTCCCCCGTCCTCGGCGTAGCCGGGGGGAGCTCCACGCCGCTCAGCAGCCCGCAGCTCCCGGACCCCGAGCAGGTACGCTCCGTCCGGCCCCGCGTCCTGCCCTGCTGCGCCCTCGGCCCCGCCACCGGCCCGGCCCTGCCAGCGCGCATCTCCCCCGGCGACGACACGGGGAGGCATTGCCAGGAAAGCTCGTTTTCCTCCACTTTTCTTTGCCTTTTTTTTTTTTTAATTTATTGTTATCATTTTATTTTCCCTGTCCGCAGCAGGCCGCCGTCGGTCCTGAGGTCGGTAAAGGGCGAACCCGAGCACCGAAAGCCGCGGCCGGCAGGGCCCGACCCGGGGCTGCTCCTCCCGCGGCCCGGCGGGGAATTCACCGCGGGTTTTTCCATCCCTAAATAAAACGCGGCTTCTGTGCCTTCTCCCCGCGCCTCTGCGATGTCCCCGGCATCCCACGGAACGCACAGACCGCGGCCCTTGTCCGTCGTCCCCGCGGCTGCTGCTCCCAGCCCCGATTTTTGGGACGCTTAGGGCGAGTCTACCCCAACAGATTTTTTTTTTTCCCCCTAGGAAAAAGAAAAAAAAAATTCCATTTACCCGCAGTGTCCTGCCTGGTTATGAAAGCCTGCAATTAAAACTGGCCTGCGTTTGTTTCTCTTATTTTTGGCAAAGGGCAGGGGAATTTTTGAGACTCCATCCTCCTCCCGCACGGGCTGGTGGCTTCACCCGGAGCCTCGGCTGCAGCGCTGGCCCTCCATGTCCCCAACCCCAGCCCTTCCACCGCCCTTCCCAGCCCTTCTCTAAACTTTTCTCCATCATTTCTTGCTCTTCTCATTATCTTAATTTTTTTACAGACCATAGAAAATATCAAAGTCTATCTCCATGAGAAGGAGCTATGGAAGAAATTTCATGAAGCTGGCACGGAAATGATAATAACCAAAGCAGGCAGGTTAGTGAAAATTCCCCTGCAAATATGTATTGCTTCTGATCTCTGTGAATTGTCCTGTTTACCAAGACTGGGTTTTGCAGAGCTGCCACAGTCAGTGGCATTTAAAAAAATATTATTGTGATTGCAGATTTCAGCAAGATCATTTTTGCAGTGTAAACCGTACGTGTGTTTTTGGAATGTAGATGCTAGAAAATGTTGTGGAGTCGTTTGGAACATTTAGTCCCGATTCTCTCTGGTAATGATTTTTTAAAAATTGTTTTTAAATTAGGAAATTAGCATAATTGTGGTTTTATTGTTTTTTTCCCCACAAAGCAAACCCCCTTCCCTTTTTCTGTGCGTGCGCTAAGACCTGTGCTGGGGTACTCTACACCAAAATTTTAGTAGTACGAAGGTTCTTTTAATCCCAAAACTGAAAGAGAAACAACGGGTGCCACTTCTGGGTAAAAAAAAAAAAATAAATCTGTTTTCTCTTGGAAACAAATAATTATTTTTATCAAATCAGAAGCTCCTCAGTGTGCACACCCAGAGAGGGACACAAGAACTGAGCCCTGCATCTGCTCAGGGCTCCTGTCCTGCTCGGGCTGCTCTGATGGGAGATGGCAGAATTAATGTCAGAAAATTAACAACCAGAATTAAACCTCAGACCATCGGCGGCTCGGGAATCAGAGAATTCCCAAGAAAATTAATCCGTTATGTCACTGTGGGCACCAAAATATCTGCCCTTGGCTTCTGTGGCAGCGGGGCTCACCTCGCTGCTGCTGGGAAAGAAAAACTGAGGTATTAACATTTAATTCCAGCCCAGCTGAGTGGTTCTGCCCTGCCCTGTGATTGTTTTACCCCGTGCTAGCAGACACTCAAATAACGGGTAGAAAACCGAGAAAAAAAAACCCCCACAAATAATTTCTCTGCAGTTTTTATTTCTCTGTGGTCTCTGATCCTTCGTGCAGAGCAGGGGGTGCTCATGGTGTGTGTGTGTGTGATTTTTGTCCCCTGTTTGCTGCTCACACTGTGAGACCCAGAACCCAACCCTCGGCATTGGATTTTTGGGATTGATGAGCGTTTTCCCTCTGCTTTCCTCGGTCCCGGCAGTGCTGCTCTGTGCAGCAGCTGCTCCGTGTGGGGAAGCTGGACTCTAATAAGCAAGATATTCCCATTATTCCCCCTGGAGAGGCATTGTATATCCTGGGAATCTTCCATTTATTTGCTGTGTGGCTGTTTATGGAGAGTGATGGCGCAGGTGACTCTGTCCTTTTCACACCTTGTTTGGGTGTGTAAAATCTCAGGGTTTGTTCTGCTGACGGGGGTTTGTTTGGACGGGTCTGTTCCCTAAGGCAGCTCAGATGAGGGGATCGAGACCTCAGATATTTCACCCTTAATTTATGGTACCTGAGTGTGTCTGTGCGGAGATGTGCAATATCTGTACCAAATTCTAGACCCTAAGCATCCCAAACGTGCACGTTATCTCTCTGTGAGTCTTAACGTGGCTTGTTTAAACAGCTCCATATGGACAGGGCTCAGTCCCACATTCCTTGTCCGGTGGAGCTGGCAGTGCACCTTTCAGGAGGTGGGATGGGGGGTAGACCACGAGATGTACAAAAATTTGGGGTTTTTTTTTAAGTTACCCGAGCCAAATTCTCCATTTGCGAAATTCAGTGCAGCGCCATCGAGCTAAAAAGAATTTTAAAAATTTTTTATAAGCAGTTTTGAATTTAAAAAAAAAACGGCGAAAGAACTGGCTGAAATGCCGATGAATAACACGGAACAAAAGAACTTTTTTGGGGTTTTTTTTCCACTGGATTCAGCTGCAAATGGTGTTAAAACACAGGACGAGGGCTTTTCTCGGTGTTTTTAGCAGCGAGTCACAAACCCCGGAGCCCCCACAGCGGGACCGCAGCCCCAGCGCCGCCGGTACCGGCACCCGGCTCGGTCCCCCCGGCCCGGGCTGGGCTCTGCCGCAGCACCGACAGCAAAACCACGCAAAATAATTAACGTGAGAAGGGCTAAATCGAACAACTAAAATCCCGCAGAGTTTCGGTTCGTAGCGGTGCCGCGCGTGGCCGTGCTGAGGGCAGGGCAGCCCCACGAGCTGCAGTCTGCTGCTAATCCCCGTGCGGAGGACAAAATGAAAATTATTACTCCGTGCAGATTTTATTTTACCCGAGCTATTTAAATAGAGAGTCGCAATAATAAACCTCCTCTTGAGCCAATTAAAAAAAAAAACAACAACCAAACGATGGTTAATGGAGATTTGTGTGCACTTGCATCTAGCGTTGGGGGGGTGTGGAATGAGGGAAAGCTGGCTAATTGCAGGCACTAATCAGGACTCTAATCCCCCTCCCAGCAGGCACAGAGATGCCCCTGAATGCCATTAGTTGAAATCGCTTAAATGTAGGTCTGTCTGACCTCGAGGGGCACAAACGAAAAGAAATGGAAGCCCGATTTTTAAATTTCAAACAACAACAACAACAAAAAAGAGCGGCTTTAATGACAAGTTCGCTCGATGGAGAGGAAATGTAAAGCTCGGCGGAAGCGCTAATTCCATGGCAATGGTGTAAAATAGCTTTTTTGTGTAAACAAGGCAAATATTGATAACTTAGTTGGGGGAGAAAGGGGGAGGCATTTGTTTCGTTCTTTGTAGAGCTCCACAGAACGAGCCAACTATAAATTATCGAGAATTTAGGGCTGAGAATTACTTTAGGGGATTATTACTCCCTCTTAGGACTGATCTGTAGGAGATATTAGGAGAACACAGCAAGCTCAGCATTGAAATAGAAATCATGTTGTTGCCAAGAAAGTTTGATTTATAAAGTGGAAACATCTTTAAAATGCACTTGCTATCTTTTTAATGTCCGACCGCTTCGTTGTGGGAGGGGGAAAAAAAAGAGAGACTATTTTATATTAAGAGGATCATCAAAAGATAAAAAAGTTTATGTTAACAAAGTTCCCTGAACTTTGGAGAAAAAAAAGCGCTCGGATCCCTCAGAGCGCCCGTGGCAGCGCCCGCAGGATCGCTCAGAGCCTTCCTCTCCTTCCTCCTCTTTGAGCTTTGCTCTAACACTCAGAGCCTTCCTCTCCTTCCCCTTCTTTGAGGTTTGCTCTGATTACGGATTTCTCCTCCGGAGAATTATCTGGTGATGGTTTTAAAGGGCTGAACGTGCGCGGTGCAGGGGTTGCTCCAGCCCCGGCGCTGCCCGCAGCGCTGGGTGCCCACGGCTGCCCCAACCCGGGGGGGAACGAGAGGAAAGATCCCTTCAGGCACTGCCCATGCTCAGGGGCGTTTTGCGGGGCAGGTTTTTGGGGAGGCAGAGGCAATCCCGTTGTTTGAGTACTGCCCATGCCCAGGGGCGTTTTGCAGGGCAATTTTTTCGGGAGACAGAGGGAATCCCGTTGTCTGAGCACTGCCCATGCCCAGGGGCATTTTTCGGGAGACAGAGGGAATCCCGTTGTTTGAACACTGCCCATGCCCAGGGGCGTTTTGCAGGGCAGGTTTTTGGGGAGGCAGAGGCAATCCCGTTGTTTGAACACTGCCCATGCCCAGGGGCGTTTTGCAGGGCAGGTTTTTGGGGAGGCAGAAGGAATCCCGTTGTTTGAACACTGCCCATGCCCAGGGGCGTTTTGCAGGGCAATTTTTTCGGGAGACAGAGGGAATCCCGTTTTTTGAACACTGCCCATGCCCAGGGGAGTTTTGCAGGGCAGGTTTTTGGGGAGGCAGAGGGAATCCTGTTGTTTGAGCACTCCCCATGTCCAGGGGCGTTTTGCAGGGCAGGTTTTTTGGGGAAGCAGAGAGAATCCCGTTGTTTGAGCGCTGCCCATGCCCAGAGGCGTTTTGCAGGGCAGTTTTTTGGGAAGCAGAGGCAATCCCGTTGTTTGAGCGCTGCCCATGTCCAGGGGCGTTTTCCAGGGCAGTTTTTTTGGGAAGCAGAGGCAATCCCGTTGCTTGAGCAGCCCCTCTCCGCGGAGCCCCGGCGGGGCGGCCGCTCCCGGTTCCCATCGCTGCTCACAGCGCGGCTTTCCAGGGATGGGGGGAATGAATCCAGCGAGCTCTGAGTGCCCGGGTTTGGAAATAATTGTTCACAAACCCTCCCGTGTGTGTTAAACAAAAACCCCTCCGAAACCTAACCAACCAAGCAAAAAAAATCCTTCACCCCCCACCAAAAAAATACTTAAGCAAAAAATACCCTAAAAAAAAAACCTCCACCACCGAAAAGTTCCAGTCGGTGAGATCCTATTAAATCCAATTAATCAAATCAATCTAGATGCTAATGGTGTATTGGAGGATGCAGCTGCACATCTGGATTCTTCCCCTCTGGCTGCCCTGCTGTGGGAGCATCGCTCTGTTGTAGCAGGGTGCACACCTTTCCTGTGGGGTTTTAGGAATTCCACACTTGTGAAATTGTCCGAGGGGTGGGGAAAGCAGAAAGCAAATGAGGCACTTCGTTATAAATCTGGCTTTCCGATTTCATCCTCTCTCTTTTATGTGCTATTATTTAACTGAACAATTGTAGATTTATTTTTTGGTCGAGTTTGTAGCTCGTGGCAAACCATTCTTTGTGAAATCTCATCTTTCAGACTTTATTTCTGCTGGAAGTTAATCTTTGCTTCCACAGCCTTCCTGGCTCAGGATTTCTTCTTTCTGTTTGATTATTTATTTAGCTGTTCCCTAGGTTTTTTTCCCTCAAGGTGCCAGTCTTTGCAGCATGGCAGTTTCTATCCAGGTATTGCCAAGGACAAGGAATTTGATAAAGCTTTTGTTTCATCAGTAAAAAATGCCAGTCCACAGGATGTCTGCTCACATTTTTGTGAGCAGTTCCTGAAGAGAAAACAATGTGTCATTGCTCTGTCCCTGAGACGTAACAGGAGGCTCAAGATACTGAATTTGAGTTTTGGCTGGAGTGCAGGATGTGCACAGGTACAGAGCCAGCTTTGGTCTCTATGGTAGCAGGTTTTAAGAAGCATGTGTAGGAAAATGCTGCAGAGGGAAAAAAAAAATAGGACCAATAAAGCATCCTGCATGTGTGGAAAAGATGCAAATCCCCTTTAGATGTTCGAGTTTCATTTTAAAAGTGGCTTATTTTGGTTTTTAAAAAAAAAATCTGTTCCCAATCAACTTTAGTAAACCAAAATAAAACTAGTTTTTAGGACATCAAGGTCTGAAGAAGTATAAATGCTTTGGCTAAGCTGGTGCAGCTTTCCTGTGTGAATAATCCTTTAAAAGTTAAATTTTCCATGGCTCTGTAGGGCATATGGATGCCCAGTTCTCGTTACAATTAAAGGGAAATATTTGTCCAGAATCTTTTGAGGCAGTTACAAGAATTTCTGCTGATGGTTTTTTCGTCCAAAAGCAAACCTTAATATCCGAGATCAACGAAGGAATGTGAGCCGTCAATTTAAAACATAGAAATAAAATAGATATTTGAGGAATGTTTGATCTGCTTGCTCCTAAATTTGGGGTCCTGGAATTACCCTGTTGAGGCAAACTCCTGCTTTTATAGAAAAACTCCAATGTGAACTGCAATGGCTCTTGGCTGTGCTGCTCAAGTTGTCGACAGCTTTGGCAAGGGAGAGACAGAGCCTGTGCACGCCGAGGAGGGCAGGGATGGGACTTTGGTTCCTAATGCACTTCTCTCTTCAAGCAGCCATCCCTGCTTTTTACAGACACGGGATGCTGACAGTTAAAGGTGTTCCCAAAGCTTTCCCTGCTTGTTTTAAAGACACGGGATGCTCACAGTTAAAGGTGTTCCCAAAGCTTTCCCTGCTTGTTTTAAAGACACGGGATGCTCACAGTTAAAGGTGTTCCCAAAGCTTTCCCTGCTTTTTACAGACACGGGATGCTCACAGTTAAGGGTGTTCCCAAAGCTTTCCCTGCTTGTCCTTGTGCTGGTGGCAGGTTGAGGGGAGGCTTTGGTCGAGCCCAGATCAGCTGGGGAAGGTCTCAGCCATTGCTGGGGCTCTGCTGCTGCCTCTAAGGCTTCTGGACACCGGGGCTGTGGCTGCAGCAGTGCCAAGGCTGCCTCGGCTCCTCCCTCAGCCCACTGCCGAGGGAGCTGGGCTGGAGAAGGAGCAAACCTGCCCTGAAATGCTGTTGGTGACCATGTTCTTGCCCAGGTTCTCTCCGAGGCACCTTTGTGCTGTGCTGCTGGTGCTGCTGGGCACCGGCTCTCCCGTCCTCCTGCAGGCTGGGACCTTCTCTGCTCCACTTCAGCTGCAGCAAAATGAAAGCCCAGAGAAGCAGCCCATGGCCAGGAGCCTCAAGTCACCATGGGGCAAAGAAAGGAAATGTTTCTAGACCATGAAAGCAGCCATGCAGCTAACCAAGTCCTCAAGTATGTGAGAAACAATGTTTTATTTAAAAATGAGATGTGCTAGCCAGAAGGAAAAAATACAACCTCGCCATTCCGAAATACAAAAATCCTTTAACTGTCTGACCTTCTCATCACTAGGTCATGGTCCTGCCACCAGATAAATCTCTCCTATCTGCCCATAGACTGAGAGTTCAATGTTGCTTGTGTTAGTGACAGTGAATTTGGGGCTGAAAAATGAACTACTGATGAGAACTCCTGTTGAACCTGTATTGTTTGTTATTCTGAGGCAAGGATCTGGCATGGGCTAATCCAGCACTTCAAAGTTAACTGCTCTTACTTTGTATACAGAGCGTCATAACGGAGCGGCGTGGGTGATAAGAGAAATAAGGGACTGAGGGTTAGGATACACTGGGAAAATGGGACCCTGTTGAAAAACTCTTTGATCTCTTTAAAGTATTTTCTGAAAGCAAGAATCTATCAAAAAGGAAATGCCATTTAAAAGGCTAAAAGAAACAGCTGACATCCCCAAATTTGTTTTAATCTGCCCTGGAGAATATTATTTTTAAAGATGCGTTAAGTCAGTGGAAGAAATACTTGTCGAAAGAAGGGAAATGAGAAGAAAAAGGAGGAAAGGTCATCAGAATGGAGACATAGTTCTTGAAGCCTCTGCACACCATTCTTTTCCCTTCTATCAATGAAGACAAGGAGAAGCATCCTCCAGCAGCCATGGCCAATTCTCAAGGAGAATTTGGGGCCACACTAGTTGTTATCAGGGATGCAGGTGTGCCATGGGCCTTGGTGTCCTGAAACCATCGCTGGAAGCATCTCAGCATGGCCAGCAGGTTCTGAGGAGGGGGTTGCACGGCTTGGTAGCCAAGATGTTGAGTGAGCAGTTGTTTCCTGATCCTTTCACAACCTGGTCTGCCACAGGCAGCACAGCGTGGGGGCTTCCCAAAATCCAGTCATTGCTTGACTCGACCATCCCAAAAGCAAGGATTGTCAAACCTCTGTCTGCCTTTGGAAATCTTTGTCTTATTGTCTTAGAAATTAGAATTTCAGCTGCTGAGCTGCTGAACTGCTTGGGGATGTTTTTACACCCTTGAAAGGACAGAAGGAAGCACTCAGTAGTATCTGAAGGACCCTCCACAGCTCAGGGACGTGCAGGGAGCACCAATCCACATAAATCCATGGATTTCAGAGAGCACTGACAGCCTTTGGTGAGGGCATGCCTTGAGCTGCTCAGGTGTCCTGGTTCCATGGTGTTTTCTCTATGGAAATGCTGTTTGAATTCCCTGCTTCCCCTGTGCTGGTCAGAGACAGCCCTTCCCAGCTAATGCATCCATAGGGATGTCAGGAATGGTGTTGGCATCTAAGTGAAGGTCGGATTAAATCCTGGTGGGCAGGAGGGTGGTGAGGGTTTGTTGCTGATGTGCAGCATGGCACAGTCACTGCTCAGATGGGTATTTGAGCTCCTCAATCACCTCTGATTCTCTCCATTTTTCTGGTTTGCTGTCCCCTGCCCGAAAAATGAGATTTTGCTGGACATGGGAGCTTTGCAGCCACCCATCTCTCCAGGATCAACCAGACCTGCTCGTCTGGGGATTAAAACACATGAGATGCCCACCAAGGGGCCAAGCCTGGAGAGCCTGAAAGGCTGGGAACTGCTGCCCCACAGGAAAGCAAAGCTTTCCTCTTATCTCTCACTTCCAAATCCAACCAGCCAATTACACATCAATTAAACTTTGTTTGAACATAATAGAAGCTTTGGCTCCGTGTCAGCAACTGCTCCACGGTTAAGGGGATTGGATAGTAATAGTATAAATAAATAAACAAGAGATGCTTATTCTAACAGTTCATTTTAAAACAATTTGTGAATATCACGTAGAGATAAAATGTGCCTAGCATAAACTTAGCTAAGCAGTGACTGCTTCATTATCAGAACAAATAATTCACTAGCACATCATCTTTGAAGCTTGGGAGGCCAGTGGAATTGTGCTGCTTGTTTATTTTCCTGGCTTTTACTGTTTTTGCTGCATTTCATCTGCAGGGAAGGGTTTAGCTGGGGCTGTGGCAGTGCGGTGCCAAGCTCTGGTGATGCCAATCCTACTGCCCACGGTCCCCAGAGCCAGGCTCAGCCCCTCTGCCCTCCCCAGGGGCTGTGGGGTTTTAATGCCATATGGGGTGTCCTGCTCACGCAGGAGGCACTGTAGCTTTCCCCCCGTGATCGCTTTCTTTGAGGGCGCCTTTCCTTCGTGAACATAAAAACTGATTTAAGTTTTGCCCTGTGAGGGGCAGTGAGAGCTGCTGCCACGGCACAGCAGCACTTTGGGACAGGAGTGTGTCTGTCAGAGCCCCTAAACCCAGCAGAGAGCTTTGAGGGCACACGAGACCCTCAGGGTAGAGCTGAGGAGCTTGGAGGGTTCCTTCTGTTCTGCCTGGAGCTGGAGGGAGGGAGAAATGGGTTGGAATTGTGCCTAGAATTGGGAGTCCCGTCAATATTGGTGTTTTACAGAAGAGGCTGTTGGGGCTGGTGCTTGGCTGCTTGTGCTGTCCCTTGTTCTCCCAGGGCTGGTGGCTGGTCCCTGGGTGGGCAGGGCAGCTGTGGGGCTGCTGGTGGGCTCTGCTCCCTGCGTGGCCCTGCTGCCCCCACCCAAGGTGTGCTGCTGGCTGGGACACACACCTGCTGTGGCTTTCCCAAAAAAGGAGTACAGATTGGAAGGAAATGGGTGCAGGGATTGATGTTGTCACTGACACGTTCAGGGCATTTGCTGCAGCCCGTGGACACTGTGTCCAAACAGGTTTTGGGTCTGAACAGAAGATGCTGAGGGCAGGAATTGCTGCAGTTATTCTGCTGAGTGTTGGTGGCTCAAACTTCACCGGGGAGTTGGGTTTTGCTGTGCTGCACTTGTGCCCATCCCTGAACTTCCCCAAGCTGCCCCTTTGCCCAGGGAGGGCTGCAGCTGCCCTTGGCACAGGAGGTGCCCTGAGGATCAGATGTCACCTGCTTGCACACGCTCCCAAATTCCCAGATTTTGGGAAGGAAGCCCCAGATTCCCAGTTTTTGCCCCCAGTTTCAGCGCAGCAGTGCTCTCCCCCAGTTTGTAGCCTTGTGGGAAGGAGGGCGGATAAACCAGAGATCTGCCCTCGGTCTTGCTTCAGACCTCCCACCAAAGCCAAGCTGAGCTTTCCCAGAGCTTGGCAAGACACTGGCAAAGTTTTATTGCAGCGCTGGGTGATTCTTGTGCCTGCGCTGGTCCCCGAGCAATGGATGATGAAGCAACCTATTGTCCAGGAGCTGGCCGGGGCAGAGCATCCTCCCCTCCCCGGAGCCGCCCATCCGCCCCGAGCTCCTGCCCGCTCCGGGCTGCCAGAGGGGCTGCTTGTGCAAAGCTGCTGCTGAGCTGCAGCTCCTCGTGGCTCTGAGTAGCTCCATTGACCTGTAGTAAATTTTGGGGGAAGCAGGCAGGTTTTTGGCCCCTTCCCAGGGCTGACAGGGAGCTCTATAGAGCCACTGTAGGCACGGCCTCGCTCCCGGGCAGGGCTGGTGCAGCCTCACCGTGGTTTTCTTCTGCTCCCTTCTTTCAAAATGGGGCATTTAATAAGGGCCAGGACATGATATTAGGTACTGTCTCTTGCCCTTTTTTTTTTTTTTTTCCCTCTTTTTAATTCAGTCTCTATGACTGCATTTCCTTGGCACCAGCTCTCAGGTTTGTCATGCCTTCCCACCAGAAATGCACAACCCATGTTTGTATCATATTGCAAAGAGATATTTACTAAACGAGCCTCTGCCAAGGGGTTGAGAAATATGTTTTCATTAAGAAAATTAAACTGACAAGTCCCTGGACAGCACATTAGTCGCATATTTTTTCTTTAAGGCCGAAATGCAGCAGCTAATAATAATGATGAAATGTCCATGCACAGCCAAATTACTAAAATCTACCCTGTGTTTTCCTGGAAAAGAATGCGGAGAGTTGGCAAACTTGGTTGTGGCTGGGTCTGTGCACTGCTGAGTACAATGCTACCACTGCGAGATAGTGAGTGGTTTGCAAGTTAAGCAACACCTTCAATCAGATGTGAGTCCCCATTTGTTATCCTTAAAGAATTTCAGCTGTATATATTATAGTAGTACTTTGGCTCTTTGTATTTATTTTAGAGGGCTATACTAAAGAACATTATAAACTCAGGCATGTCCATGCTATATGAACTCCATATGCTGAAGCTTAATTTTAAATGCCATTAAAAAAGCACTTAACGTTTACAATATATCAGTTCAGCTACTTTAGCAGCTTGGATGTTCTACAGTAAATGAAATGATTGAGGGAAAGAGAAATTCAGAAGCTCAATGTTATAAAAATCCCCAGTCCAGGTATGACAAACTGTCAAATTGTGTTCATCTCGTTTCTGGTTTTTTAATAATTTTCTCCTCTTTTTTTTTTCTTTTTCTTTTTCGTTTCATTTTTAAATGCCATTTTAAGGCCCAATTAAAAAAAGAAAAAATCTTGGCATTCAGATTGGATTCCTTATACAATTTTTTTCAATGTGTGAATTGGGCTGTGTATTCACAAATTGAAATGTCCTACTGTATTTACCCAGGTGCTTACCTGTAGGAGGACAAGGTTAAGAGGAGTGCAGAGTTTATGAATGAAAATCAAAGAGAGACATTGGTAAACCACCCCTTTTTAGTCCGGGCTAATTACATGGTAAACATCTGGAATTTATGCAGGGCGGTTAAAAGAGTCAATTGAAAGGATTTTGAACAGGGCCCATTTTGTTGCCTTCTCCCCAAGCAGCGACAAAATGGTGCTGCAGACCTGGACCAGCTCAGGAAAAGAGGGATAAAGTGGGGGGGGACAAAGTGGCCTTGATGTCTGATGGAGAAATGACATCAGGATTTGGGCCCATCTTAATTCACGTAATTAGAAGGAGTCCGGGATGTGGCAATTCCCATCCTCCGTCCCCTTGTGCCGACGGGAAGGAGAACTTTGTGTCCTGGCTGGAGGGCTGTGGTGAGCCAGTTTGCTCTATTGGCCTGAGTGTTTTTACTGGATGAGGAGGAGGTGGGGAAGATGGAGCCAAGAAAGAAAATAGTTACTCTGAGGATGTGAAGTGCCTAATCCTGCAAATCCTGGCTGCTGACGCGGCCTCCAGGGATTGGGAAGCCCATGGCAGTGTCAGGATCCATTAGGGCCCTCTGCTGTGGATTGCAAGGCTGGGCTGGGGTGGAATCTGCTGTTTTCACAGCCACACAGCTTTATTAAAAGGTATTACTTAATGTCACAAAGGCCCTTTAGGTCGGTGAGACGTGTTTTGTGGGATGCTCTAGTTCGGGGTTGGTTGGTGGGGCCAGGGGCACAGCCAGGGCACATTTGGTGGGAAGCTCTGCCACACTCCAGGCTCCAGGAGCATTTCATGGGTGTGCTGTGAGTTTGGGAAATCCGGGAAGGCCAGAGGAGCCTGTCTGCACCCCCACAGGGTTTAATCCTTTGTCTGCCCCAGGCTTTGCTGATCCTCAGTTCTCAGTTAGTTGGAACACAGGGTTGGGATCTGGTGGATATTGGGATCGTGTGAATGACAAAACCTGTGCTTGGTTCCCTCTGAAATGTAGGCAGGTCTTCTGACTTTTCAAACACTTCCACGGCAGCAAGAAATCTGCAATTTTGATACTGCCATAAGCCAGGCAGAGCCTCCTGTAGAAGTGAGGGCTCCTTGTCCAAGCCTCCCACAAACAGGGATTGTTGATCCCCCTAAATCTCTCTCTTCACCCTCCTTTTCCTGGCAGTGACCCATTGCCCCTCTCCCTATACCCTTACCAAAATTGGTGCCCACTTTTGCACTGGCACACGCTCTGGAACGACAGAGTTTAATTCAGGTGTGAACAAGAACCAACATTGTCCTCCCACGAATCCCTTCGATGGTGAATCTGCTGCTGCTCCGAGTTTCCATCAGTTTCAGTGCTTCCATCCCTCACTAACGTGGTACCCCTGTGCTTTCCCTAAGGAGGATGTTCCCCAGTTACAAGGTCAAAGTGACCGGGATGAACCCCAAGACCAAGTACATTCTGTTGATCGACATCGTCCCGGCCGACGACCACCGGTACAAATTCTGTGACAACAAATGGTAAGACAACCCTGCTGTTTGCCTGCTTTTCCACAAAAGAATTGCAATTGGATCAACCCTTTGTTGTGCAAACTTAAAAACCAACAGAAACACCTTTCCCATGGGAGGGAAACATCCCAGAGCTCTCTTTGGTGGAGCAGTGATGGACATGAGAGCCAGGGCTGGAAGTTTAAGCCAGACAAATATAAAATGAAATGTTATTAACAGGCTGGGTGGTTAACTGCTGGAAAAAAGTGTTGTTGGGGGTGGTGACTTGTCCATATCCCTGGGGGTGGTGACTTGTCCATATCCCCAAAGTGTTCTAGGCTGGGGGGTTTTCTTGGAGAAGATGCTTTAGGCCAAGCACAGGTAATCTGGCCATGTGCAGAGTGTAGGAGGGTAAAGCCACAGCCTGCCTTGTACCAGAGCCTGGACAGGATGATCTAATGGTCCATTCTGGCCCTTGAAACTAGGTCTCTATGTGACTCAAGAAAAGTTTTAAATTCCTTTCTTCTATAGTAATATTTCGCTTTTAGGAGAGCAGCTATAAAGCGAAATGTGGGGTGGTTTACTCGGAGCCCTGATTCTCTTTTGTTACTCTTCCTTTCCCTGTGCCTTTCCCAGCAAAGTTACTTACCCGAGAGGCAGCTGGGATTTTTGCTCTCTGACAAAGGAGACGTGTTGTTTTCTCTTTTGACTTTTCCCCCCCAAAAATGCCCGGCAGCCTCCCTCACTGCCACTATTCGCTGTGGTTTCCCCAAACCCTTCCACTGGCTGCTGCCTGCTGAAAAGCAATGGAAAATTTCACAGGGAACGAGCCCGGTGACATCCCAGAAAGCAGAAATTATTAACTTGCACATTAGGGCTGCTCCAGTTTAAAAAAAAAAATTAAAAAAAAAATCCCTTTTCCGGGTGCTTTTGTCCCGGAATGCCGCTGGGTAAGAGGAGTGGACTGCGGGTCTCTGCACCACGGTGGCCACTTGGTGTGTTTCAGACATTCAACACGAGATGATGGATAGTTGTTAACTCCGTTTAATTTAAGTTTTTGCCAGCCCTAGAGCTGTTTCCCCTTTTTTCCTTTTTATTGCTGCTGGAAAGTTTCTGTTGTTTTTTTGGTAATATCGCTTTTATTGGGGTTTTATAAGAACAATGTGGAGTAATGAGGGCGTTGCCATTAAATGATGTCTCATGGCTGGGCCTTGTGTCCATGAGAGCTGCTGGTGGGTGGTGTGGGGCAAGGGGAACTGCAGAAGGGTGCTGGGAGCAGCTCCAGAGTGGGAAGGAACCTTTTCCCACTGGGACAGGCTGTGGGAGCCCTGCCTGGCTGTGAAGGGTGCAGCCACACCACTCCTACTCCTGCCCACAGCTTCTCTCTCCTGTGTGGGGCCATCTCCCTTTGCAGAAGGGTCTTTGAAGACTTCCAAAAACACAGACAGGTTTTCCTCCTTGAAAAGAGTCTCCACGTGGAGACACTACCCCAGGGAAATTGCACGTGGGAGTTTCCAGGGAAATCCAGGGGTGGGGTCACTGTGATGCTGAAACAAGGATCCCAAAAACCCCCACGAGCACCAGGGGCCTCCCTGAGTTCCCGTGTCCCTGTGCTTCCCCTCAGGGCTGGCAGGAGGGTTTTGCTGGCATGAGTCTAAGGACAAAAAGCTCTTCCACGTGCAGGCTGTGGCTGGGTGATGCCATCTGTCCCCTCTGTCCCCAGGATGGTGGCCGGGAAGGCCGAGCCAGCCATGCCGGGCCGGCTGTACGTGCACCCCGACTCTCCAGCCACAGGAGCACACTGGATGAGGCAGCTGGTGTCCTTCCAGAAGCTCAAACTCANCTGGATCCCTTTGGACACGTAAGAGACACATTCTGCAAGGGCTTTTGGGTGGGCCTGTAACGCTGAGTTTCGTGTCTGGGATGCTGGGTGGGATGTCACAGTAAATGATAATTAATTTAATAATAAGGAATGACATTATTTTGTGCTGCTGGGGGGGGTGTTTAATGCAGAATAAGAGGTTCTGTGTGCTTCCCCTGCTCTTGGAAACGCAGCCATGAGTGGCTCAGTTGTGTCCTGCTGGATGCCACTGAGTTTTTCTCTCGTGCCCAGGAAGTTTCCAGGCAGCTCTGTGGGATTTTCAGCCCAGCACGTGGTACATGCAGCTCACAGAAGCAGGTTGCATAAACTCCCGATTTTCCAAGCTGGCTTTAGCAGCCCTTAAAAAGATGAAGTATTTTATTTGGAAAATCTTGATTCATGTGCGTTGGGAATGCAGAGGTGGGGAGCACACAGTTATCTTCCCCAGTGCATTTAATAACTCACACCAAGGGCTCTTGCAGCCTGCCAGGAGAGTCAGTGCTCAGATCCTGCATATAAAAACACAGACCTGTCTGGTTTGCACCATTTGAGCTGGAAATCACATAAAAATAAACCAACCTTGGTGGGAGAAAGGGGAAGAGAGAGTTTAAAAACCCTTCTATGTTTAGTGCCATCAGCTCCTCGTACCACAGGTAAGAGAATCTAATTTGTGTCATCAAATGTGGCTTTTAACCTGATGGTGTTTTAAGCAGCAGCAGTTTGGAGGGCAAGGGAGGCTGTGAGAGGGTGCAGAGTGGGAAGGGTGTATCTGTCTTCCTTAAAATGATTGTGCATCGAGCCTCTAAAGAGCAGCTTTTCACTTGGAGTCAACGTCCTGATGCCTCCCAAAGCTGTCCAGAAAGTGCAATTCTGGCACAGCTAAATTAGCTGGACCTTTAGGGGGTTGACTCCAGAGGCAGGAGGACCCCACCAGCTTAAAACGCTGCTAAAAATCCCCAATTTTTTACCAGTGTTTGTAATTTTTTTGCGGATTTGGAGCCTCCAAAAGCCGAGCCCTGGCAGGGCCTCGGTGATAACCCAGCCCCGCGCCGGGCCCTGACCCCCTCCCCACCCTACTGACCCCACCGAGACATGTGTGAGCTTCAAAGGGACCCTTTAATGCTGCTGTTATTAATCACAGCCCATCTCTGCTCCCCCTGGAGGGGGGGAAGCACCACGGAAACGAAACGAAACGAAACCAAACTGACTGCGTCAGGGCCGGCTCGGTAAAAGTGACACAAAGCCACCCCCGCCACCGTTTCGCTGCCATCCCGAGCCGCTGGCTTTGCACGTGGCAAAGCCTTTTCACCCCCGTGTTTTTCTCTCGGTGGACGCTGCAGTTTAATATACGGCCGTTCGTGCTGTAAAACGTAAACCGTAGAACACGCAGGATGTGCCGTGTGGCCGTAAAACAAACAGGATGTGCCGTGTTGGTTTTGCAGCTTTTAAACGTTTGCTTTTCCTGACTTTGTCGTTTTTTTTTTTAACTGAGATTTTAGCGCTGCGTTTTAACGGGGAGGATTTTGAACCCCCCTCCTGCCCTTTCCAATGAACAGCCCGCTTGTCTTCCCACAAGCTTTCCCCAGTGAGGCAGTGGGGACTCTGGTTTGGGTTTTGGGGTAATACTCACCGTGCTCCCTGCTCAGTGCCCTCAGCCCAGCACCTTCCCTCTCACATTAATGGGAAAATGCCCCAAATAATCTATTTTAAAACCTGCTTTGCTGCTCAGTTCAGGCACTGACAACCTGCCTGGATAAATGGGATTGAACCCGTCCTCAGGCACCTCCTGAGTTAGTTAGGTTTCTAAATTAATCACCTGCTTTAGAGATGTGGTGCTCCACTTTTTGTGGTGCAAACAGAGGGAAGCTGAACTCTGCACCAGCAGAGAGGGAAGGCTCCCCTCAGCTCAGGCTGAGAACTGTTCTGCCCTTGCAGGGCCTGTCCCACGAAGGCATTACGTTAGGAATAATAACAGCTTCTCATTTCTAGGAATTTGTTCCCAGTGACTGCAAACACTTTCTTAAAGCTCCCTAAGAAAAACAAGTGAGGAAAGCCACAGGGTTTGTTTGCCTTCCCGTGCGCCAGCACAGCCTGCCTGCGCTTCCTTTTGTCTTTGGTTTCCTCCAAACCTCAAAACCACGTTGGAGTGAGGATTTCTGCAGCCTTGGCTGGGGCATTTTTGGGTGTGTGGGCAGCTGCTCAGGCACAGCTGTGCCGGGTCACCCACCCTGGCACCCTCAGCCACTGCAGTGTCCCCATCCCCACACGGGGTCCAGCTCCTGGGATCTCACCTGAAACACAGGCAGCAGGAATTTCACATTATTCCATCCACAAATGAACCCATTTATCCATCCATGCCCTGGCTCTGTGCACCGTAATAGCTACCTAACATCAGGGATGAGCAGCCCCATGGAGATTACAACAAGTGGAGGCACATTTGAGGCTTAAAATAAGTGAGATAGACATCTTAATTAATCAACTGTGGAGCTGAAGGCTTTGCTGCAATCCACAGAATTAGACTGGAGGTTATTTGGTGTGCTGGGGATGTGGGAAAGCCTCAGTCTCTGACACCCAGCCCTTTCTGTCCAGCCTCACAAACCTCACTCCTGCTGCTGGCCCTGGCCCGTTATCTGTTGTGGTAAATTATTAGTTACAGTCAGAGGCATGGGAGGCATTTGTCAATGCAGACACGTCAAACGGAGCAGGTTTTATATCAGAATAAATTCAGAGCCCTCTAATCTGCCTCAAACCCCTGTGGCTGAGCAGGTTTTGTGGCAGGTAAGCCTGTGCCCAGCTCACACAGCACAGCCTGGAAACGTGGGCTGTATGTTTTGCTCTGGGGGGATTTTTCATCCATGAAAGGCTCCTTTCACACCAGGCTTAACAACTGAGGAACGTGCATGTTGAAAATGGATTAAGAAATCAGCAGCCACTGTAATGTTTAGTTACACTGAGGTCTATCTGATCCCAAAGAAAGCATTGTAAGTCGCCTATGCTTAGAGTGAAACCCGAATTTATGTATTTTCAAAGCATTACAGGCAGAGATAATCAAGCTGATAGAGCCTCTGATTTACGTGGGGCTGGTGAGTGATTCTGAGCACGAGGGGTCCTGGCAGGGCTGGTGCTCTGCTCTCTGATGCCACAGGAGCAACAGGGCATTTGCAGAGGTGAAAATAACCTTGTAAATGCCAGCAAGGGTGGCACATCCCTTACCCATTCCCAGAGTATGCTGCCTGGGAAATACCTAGCAGTGTTTTCCAAGTGAAAAATGGGAATGACTCCATCACTGCAGGTTATTTTGTGCTCATCTCAGCTGCAGAGGATGCACAAAAATCCCCTCTCTGTTGGAAAGGGGAACATAACACCTGTATTTCTTTAGAAAGCTGATTAAGGGCAGCATGGCAAAATGGCAAGTGTGTGTCTGTGCAGTGATAAATCCTCAGCAATGGAATTCCACTTTCTCCAGAGGTTTAAAGTACATAAACAGTGGGGTGGCAGGTGGCCATGAGATTGTCCTGATGGAGCTGTGGGTCAGCTCCTGGCCCTGGCAGCTGTGGGGGGCTCAGGGGGCTGTGAGGCTGCTGGAGGGCCATGGGGGGAGGCTCAGAGCTGCACTGGGGCTGTGGGGAGGATATGGGGAGCCCTTTTGGGCTCTGGGGTTTGGGGAGGACATGGGGAGCCCTTTTGGGAACTGGGGTTTGGGGAGGACATGGGGAGCCCTTTTGGGCTCAGGCTGCAGGGCTGAGCACGGGTGGTGTCCCCAGAGCTGTGCTGGCAGCTCAGGGGCCCAGGATCCTTCCCCTGAGGACTGAGGGCTGGGGTTTGCAGTGTCCTGAGCTGGGGGAACACACTGCAGCCTTTTGAAAACAAAAAAAAAAAAAGGGGAATATAAAGAAAATATAAATAGATTCTGGAATATATAAAGGTATTCCTGCGGGGAAACAAGCAAAAAAACAAAGAAGGCAAGTAATAAATGGAGATTAGAAGTGGAGGTTGTGACAAATCAAGGTAGATATTTAATTTAATCCCCCCCAATGCAGCATTGCTGAGCTTGGTTGTGTTCCAAACTCTGTGCCTACCTCACTCCTGGGCTGCTGCTGGTGCCTTTTAATTGCCATAATTACTTTATCTGCTTTTAAAATAAACCTTTTATTTTAACTCCTGGGATGTAACCAAGTGAGATTTAAAGGCACAGGATATTATAGGTGGCCTGTCACTCATGACAGCCTTTGAAGTGATATTCCTGTTTTCTGTGACCCGAATCTGCTGTTTACTGGCTTGACTCATTAATGCTGATGAGTTTGTTATTTCTCTTCAGATTTAATATTTGCACACTTGGTTTTATTTGATCATCACTGAAAGCCTTAATTTCTTCCCCTAGTCCTGGGGTTTCCTTTTCATTTTTCTATTAATTAAATCAGCCTCTTTCTGCCTGTGCCCGTCAGACGCACTCAGGCACTTTTAATTAGCTCCACGTCCTACCAATCTTGCAAAACCCGAATTTTGATTCATAATTTTATTTTTTATTTGTTTGCTTTATGACTTGTGGCCAAGCAGTTTCCTCTCTGGTGCTGGTGGGAGGTTTTATGTGGTGCCTTGGAAGCAGCTTCCCCACCCCAGGCACTGGGAGCACCAGAGGGAGGGAGGGATGGGGCCACAGCAGCTCCCAGGGAAAATCCTGCCTGGGGGGAAAGGACACAGCCTTACCCCTCTGGGCCTGCTCAGAGCAATTTTCAGCTAAAAATTTCCTATATTTTTATATATAACATTAAAAAAATATATATATACGGGTTTTAAAATAATATATATGATTTCTTGTGTGTGTGAGGAATAGATGCAATATGTATTTTCTTATATTTATATTTATATTTATATTTACATGATTATTTATATTTATATTTATATTTATATGATTATTTATATGATTATTTATCTTTATTTTTATATGTTCCTTTATATTTTATACACATAAGAAATACGTTATTTAATTATTTATTTGTCTGCATATGAAATCTCTCCCAGTACTAAACCACCTTTTTCCTCAGTCCATTTAAACCTTGGAAAAAAACACCTTTTGTCCAGCCTTAAATTGTGCAGGTAATTTTTTCAGAGCATCACTAAGCCTCCTGCTGAAAGAATGTCCATGAAAAGATTATTTTCTTGTGATGGGGTTGGGTTTTTTTGGTGGTTTTGTTTTGTTTTTTTTTTTTGGTTCCCATTCATTTCAGGAAATCAGAGCAATAGTGGTGCCCAAATAAATTACAAAGTGAAGTCTTACATTGTTTGCTGGGAAAAAAAAAAAAAGGAGGTTTGTGCCACTGGGAATAGTGTGGGTTCCACAGGGAGGGATGGATCCAGGGATTCCATTTCAATGCTGGGGAAGAAGTGGCCAGTGGGGTTGGTGGTTGAAAAGGAGATTTACTTCTCTCTGTGAAATCTTTTTGTTGTTGCATGGCTGGTTTCTGGGAGTCAAATGCAGCGGATTTCGGTACATTTTAACCGGAATCAGGTCCTGGGATGGTGCAGTTTGGGGCGGGAGGCAGCCTGGGGAAGGGCAGGGAGGAGGTCACTGCTCAGGAGGTCACACCTGGGGTGTCCCAGGATGTCACACCTGGGGTCTGCCCAAACCCCTCCCCTGGCAGGGCAGAGGTGGAATCACCCCAAAGCTGGATCCCAAAGCCCAACAAATTCCTGCTGATGGGAGATGAAAAAGAACCGAGGGAGAAAAACCCCAGCAATCCCAGCTCTGGCCATCCCTTAAGGAACTGTTTGTCTGAGCTCATGTTGAACCTTTTCCCAGGATTTTCCAGCCTTTCCTTTATTCCCTGCTGTGCCGATTGCCAGGACAAACGTGTGGGTTTGGGAGGCTCCTCTGCAGCCCCGCAGGAACTGCCTGGCTGGGACTGGCCAGGGAGAGCCCAGACTGTCCCTGCCTTGGGACACAGGGAATCATTCCCTGGGGATGTCCCTGCCTTGGGACACGGGGAATCCTTCCCTGGGAGAGCCCAGACTGTCCCTGCCTTGGGACACGGGGAATCCTTCCCTGGGAGAGCCCAGAGTGTCCCTGCCTTGGGACACGGGGAATCCTTCCCTGGGAGAGCCCAGAGTGTCCCTGCCTTGGGACACAGGGAATCATTCCCTGGGAGAGCCCAGAGTGTCCCTGCCTTGGGACACAGGGAATCATTCCCTGGGGATGTCCCTGCCTTGGGACACAGAGGGAATCCTTCCCTGGGAAGGCAAAATCAATAGGATGAGGTTCAGGGAATTTTGGAGCTCGTGTTTTTAGCTGCTGGAGAGGGTGTTGGAGTGGAATGTTTTATTGGGTGATCAGGAGGTTTTTCCCACTGTAAATGCTGGTGTGATTTTCATGCTGGCTTTGGGGTGAGGTGTCCCTGGGTGGGTTCAGGGAGAAGAGGGAACTGCGATCCCAAATCCCCTGGACACATCCCAGGCAGCAGGGCTGGCTCAGCTCCAGTGCTGATGGAGCATCTCCAAACCATTCACTCCTAAAAGCCCCTTCAGTCTGGGATGGTTTACACCACCAAATGCTCGAAACATTAATTGAGGTGATTCTGCAGAGCCTCCTTGATTCAAACACTGCTTTTTCCAGGCAGAAAACTGGATTGTCAGGGTTTTGTTCTGGGCCGTCGCGCTCCAGCTCCGAGTCCCACTGTGGGACCAGGGCCAGCCTCAGCTCAAAGGCTTTTTCACTTTGAAAGAATAGAGGGAAGGAAGAAAGCAGCAGAAAATATATTAGAATGCAAGATTTTATATTAGTTATGTGATCCCCCGGGAGCAGCCATAAAATTATGTGGCTTTTTCGTGGCCATTTACTATTCAATATAAAAAGGGGAGTTGCCATGGCGACCACTGCATCATCTGACATCTGATACCTTGGCGAAACAGGGAGCTCTTAAATCAACTCCCCAAATTTCATATGAAAGTAAATACGTTTTACTGGTGATTTCAAGGCGAGTTTGCCTTGTGACAAGGAATGTGGCACCATTTCCCCAGCTCAGCCCGTGCCCTGTGGGCCCCGTCCTGCAAACTCAGGCCCTGGAGCCGACATTACTCAGCACTGTGAGAGATTAGAAGTTAGAGCAGTTTGTTTTCCTAAGTGAAATTAAACGAAAGGAGCAAATGACACCATTTTTTTTAAACATTTCTTGCTGGCCGGGGAGTGCCAAAAAAATGAAGGAGTTGAGTTCTGTAACAGCTGAAGTCCCAGCTGCAAGTGTGTGAGCAGCACAAAGGAGGGAGACAGGGGGGTGAAAAAAAAAATAGAAATTAAAAGGGTGTTTGTGTAAGGTCACAGTGGACTTTGGGGTTGGGCTCTGTCACCATGTGACATCACCCTGGGGATGCTCTGGCTCTTCTGCCAGCACCAAGGCACTTCCCAAAACATTTCCCAAATTATCCAGGAGCTCCTTGGGTCTCACCTGGTGCAGCCCAGGAGGGTCCCCACCACTGGGTCCCTGCCAGCCTATCCCAAACTACTTATTTTTCGTACAAAAACATTTTAAAAATGTGTGTGGCAGCGTCTGACGCTGAATTAATCCCCCCAGGAAAAAGGTAAGCTCAGGAAAATACAAAGTTATTGTTTCAGCATCACCTCTGAGGCTGAGGGCTCCTACGTCACTGCTCTGTGCTCTGTCCCGTCAATTAAAATGCTTCTCATTTTTGACACAATTCTTGAAGCTGATCTTTCCGCTGACGTTCGTCACTGGAGTGGAATTTACATTTGTTTTGTGTATTTTTAGCTTTCCAAAGCAGCCTTGAAAACTATTTAGCAGGAATTGTTGGCATTTCGCTTTGCACAGACTCGGTGTTTCGTGGCCCAGGGTTGTTTTCGGGGCGGTTTGGAAGGGTTTTGAGCTCACAGGGATCACACCAAGCACAAGCAAGGAGGATTTCTGTGCAGGAGTTCTTGTTCTTAAGTGAAATGATGGTTTTATGCAGAGGGTGGTTGCTGACCCCCCAAAAAAATGTGGGAAATCCCCTGTGCAGCTGGTGGGGAGCCCCACACTCAAATTCCAACAGGAATTACACTGAGACAGGTGGGCAAATGTTCATTTTTTTGTGCAAGGGACAGAAGTGCCCCAACTTGTAAGTGCACTGGCAAAATTAAGCCAATTAGGGTTTTTTTCATGATGAACCTCCAGGCAAATCTGCAGCCACAACTGAAACTTTGAACATCTGTCAGAAATCCTTTCCTGAGTTCTTCCATCAGGCTCCAAGAAGTTCATTTATTCATTTTGGAAATGGTTTGGCCTCCTTGACTTTGAAGACGTTATTAAAAATGCATTTATCTTTTTGAAGGGGTCATTGTAGCCCAGTGAGTGGACAGTCAGTTTGGAGGAGGAACACAGGCTGTTAGTGCAGGGTGTATCACAACTCGGGCTCCTAATTTTCCCTTTGGAAATCTCAGTTTAAAGTTGTTTTCTTCGTCCTGAAGCTGCCTTGCTCTGGCTCTGGGGAAAAGTCACCCGTCCTGGGCAGTGTGGGACAGACAGTGAGGAGAGCTCAGCAAACCTCAGCTTTTGCTCCTGACAGCCATTATTTATCAGCATGGCTCAACTCTTAATTACTGAAAATTGAAATGTCCCTTCTTTTTATGAAAGCCCCGTCCCTGGGGTGTGACTTTGTTTTATGAGTGGCTGATACATGAAAGCAGAGAAAAGGCTCCAGCCCAAAACCTGAGCCGACCCTCTCAGGCCTACACCCTGCACATCAACAGCCACAAAGTGGTTCAGAGGCTTGATGCAAAGCTGATAAAATGCCAAAAATTCCTCATTCTCTCTCTTGGGGAGCAGGGAGGGTTGTCTGGAAAACGTCAGCAGTAAAAATTGCGTTTAAGTGGTGCATAATGCAGCAGCTACTGTGGGCAGGGGGACCTGCAGTGGGTTGAGGGGGTTTGGAGAGCACAGGCTCCATGCACTGCCCCCCATCCTGGCTGGAGCACCTGGAGCTGCTGCTCTGAGCTGCCCTGGGCACGGCAGTCGTGGGGAAGAGAGGGTTTCTGACCACACAGAGCAGTCAGAGCAAAAACCTTCTGCTTCTTGGTAATTCTCATTTAAAAATGGTTAAAAGCGTAATTAGCGTGAACTGATGCTGCTGTGCTGCAGTGTGCACATCCCTCCATCCATCTGTGCATCCATCTATGCATCCATCTGTGCATCCACCTATGCATCCATCCATCCATCCATCCCTCCATCCATCCATCCATCCATCCATCC
>VZDJ01000038.1:4584252-4676392 GCA_008694505.1 Cyanoderma ruficeps | reverse complement strand
TGGGATCCCTGTCCCCCCCAGAGCAGTCGGGCTCAATGAGCCCGTTTGGGAGCGGAAGGAGGAGATTGGAAAGGATTATGCTGAGAAAACAAGGCAGCAGTATTTCTTCTTTGCCCTGTAAAGGGAATAAAGGCTTTTCTCAAAACCATCCCACTTCTTAAAAGAAATTCCATTCCTTGAAGCCGTTTTCTTCTGCAGTGTCTGGGCACATCCCTGCTTTGTGGGATCTCAGTGCTGGGATGGGATGAGCCTGGGCAGCTCCTCTCAGCCCAAAAATCCCCACCAAAAAAACCCTTTCCTGGAGCCAGGCTGTGATCCTTGCTGGACCTCAGCCCTTCCCCCTGGCACCCTCCATAAAAATCCCTTGGCTGGTGCTGCTCCTGCTTTTCCCTGGCCAAGACTCGAGGAGGGGAGAGGTGCCCGGACCAGCCACCCACACTCAGCCACTCCACAAACAGCAGGAAAAACCAATCTGCTGCTTTGTACTTTTATTTATTTTCTTTTTTTTTTACCAGCAGATAAAAGAAAAATAGCTTTCTAGTTTTTTTTCCCCTCTGTGGTTTCTGTGTTGTTTTTTTTTCCTCTGCTAAACTGTGTATTTTTCAGCTCAGTAAAGTATTTATTAGGAATCTTTACAGACCGGGCTGCTGGTGAATTATATATTGTACAGCTTCGGCGTGAGCTGGGGGAAAAAAAAAACAAAACTATGACATTTTTTCCACCCAGACTGATTCTATCCAATAGCAATAGGAAAATGAGGGTTTAGCAGGAAAGCTTTAAGTTCAGCTCTGCTTGCCAGAGCTGCAGATACCTTTTGTGCCTCGGCCCATGTGCATTTTTAGAATGTAAATTTTCCTTTCTAACTCAGCGAGCGAAGCTAAAGCTCAGCTCTGAGCTCTGGGTCCTGCTGCAAAGCATCCAACAGCCACCGGCTCGTCTCTTTTCGTTTTTGAATGGATTTCTCACTTGAGCATCAATTGTTTTTCAGATCATCCTGAACTCAATGCACAAGTACCAGCCCCGGCTGCACATTGTGAAGGCGGACGAGAACAACGCGTTCGGCTCCAAGAACACGGCCTTCTGCACCCACGTCTTCCCCGAGACCTCCTTCATCTCCGTCACCTCCTACCAGAACCACAAGGTGGGCAGCTCTCGGGGCCACAAACCCTTTATTTCCTCTCCTGCTGGTTTCAAAGGCAAGTTTCCTGGCTTTAAGCACGAGGGATGAGGCAGGATGCAGCTCTGGGATGTCGCTGGTAGTAATGTGTTGGCAAAGCCTGGGCTCCCCTGGCTGGCTGTGCTCACGGAGCTGAGATGTCATTCAAACAGCAAAGCACATCCCATAATGACCAGTAAAGCTTGCCCATAAATCTGCAGTGAGCAGTAATTACAGAAGGTGTGTGTTTAGTGAGACAGATGAGGAATGTAACCATAAAAAGGGAGCTGGGCACTGCCCCTGTGGTTTGCAGGTGGATGCAGGAGGGGCTGGGGGGACTTTGGGGGGTGAGGTGCACAGTCCTGTGCTCGGGGCGGGTGCCGGGGGCACCTGTGGGCTGTAGGGGCTGGTTTGTGGTTGCAGGGTGGTGGTACCTGTGCAGTGGGCAGAGCTCTGAGGGCTGGATCCCAGCAGGACTGAGCAGATTTGTCACCTCCCTGTGTCACCTCACCAGGGCAGGGACAGGGGAGGACAGCAGGGGATGGAAAGGATTCAGATTCTGTCCTGCTGCTGCTCTGCCTTTGCACCAGCCTCACTCCCAGGCATCTCCCTAATGGTAAAATCCAGCTGCTGTATGAGGAATAATTAACAACTCAATTGGAATTTTTAAAGTGCATCATTTGTAACTAAAGGTGCAGAGTGAGGTGGCACTGCCAGAGCCCTCCTGTCACCCTGACTGTGAAATCTGCCATGTGTGACTCTACCAGCTCCTGTCCTGCACATTCAGAGGAAAATGCTGCAGGAACAGGAACAAGTGTGAAATTCTTCCTCCCCAATAACCTGACCAGAGCTTTTCCTCCCAAGCAGGATGCCTGTGTGCCCTTTGATGCTTGAAGCACAGAGTCCTTGCAAAAATGTTGCAATTAGTGAGGCAGTTAAGAGTCTCGGAGCAGAAAGGTGGATGTGGTGTGGTCAGGCAGGCTGGGGGAAAAGTGCCCATTAGGACACCCAAGGCAGAAAAGTTGTAGCTGTTGATGTAAAATGACCAATTGCCCAAACATGGTTAACCAAAAGGACTCAAAAGAGCTTATATTTAATACATATTTAAAATGTCTGCTGTCAATGGTGCCTTTCATCCCTAAAGCTCCCAAAGTGCTCCATAAACTCCACTCCTGCACTGTCCCAGCTGTGCTGGGGGGGCTGTGCCTGGGGGGCAGCACAGGCTGGACGTGGCAGATTTAGGGAAAATGTCCCAGATGAGCCCAAATTCTTTAGTGGAGATCCTGTGAGGAGGCTCTGTGGTGCTGCCCAGCTCCTGCCCTGGGCTCTGCAGGCTGGGGATGGACACTGCCCTGAGCAGGGGACACAGGGACCTGCAGCAGGTGACAGCAGGCAGAAGGTGTCACCATGAGCTCCGTGTAGTCTCCAGAAAATCTCAGCCTCAGAGGAAGACCTGAATGGTTTTATTTGTTCTCTTAAGCATCAGCAATTAAAAACCTGGTCTGGGTTTCTTAGAAGAAACAAACTGCTGAACTATTTTTAGCTCAGGAATCTCCTGCTAGCAAGAAGCGTTGGTTGTAAATAATTGTGTTCCTAAAGAAAAAAAAAAGAGGAAATTGAGGATAGAGGTTACCCCTGAGCACAGGTCAGTGAGGAAGGTGTGTGTTCACCCAAAATCTCCTCCTGGGCTGGATGAGGCCAGGGGAAGGTGACAAGGAGGGACTGCAGCCCTGATCCTGCTCACATCAGAGGAAAACCACGATCACTAAAGAACAAAATGAAATTAAGATGTACAAACCTGCTGTCAGGCTGTGGGTTTGGAAGGGCCTTACTCTCCTTGTGGTTCATCAGCTGCTCGAGCTGCCCTGGAAGAGCTGGAGGCCTGGAGGCTGCTTAAATTCACATGTCACCACCTTCCCCTCCAGCACTGATAGCGGCCAGCTGTGTTCTCAGGAGTTTTTTTGGTGAGGGATATTTTTCAACATTGCTAAAAGTGTACTTGTTAGTAACAGCAACACTCATGGAAAAGCATCCCAAAGCAGCACTGGCTGCTCTCCTCAGCATTCAAATGGGATGCAGGGGGCTCAGAGCAGGGAGAGCTCTGTTTGATTGGGATGCTTCTCACAGAGTTGAAATGACTGAATGGTGGCCAGAAAGGTGTGTTATTAAATTGTTATGGCAGGTAGGGAGAGCCACACCGTGACGAGCAGGGCTCTCTAACACGGAACCACAGGAAACCTTTTATATCCCACAGACTCTATCAGGAGTCCAGAAGAAGAACACAGGGCTTGGAATGAGACCCAGACTCTGCATTTCACAGGGGTCACCAGGACTGAGCCCCTCGAGACCCACCAGCTCAGCCCTGCTGCCGCACTTTGGGCCTGATTTGCTTTCAAACCCTTTATTCTCGTTCTTTTAAAGATAACCCAGCTGAAGATCGAAAACAACCCCTTTGCCAAGGGCTTCCGGGGCAGCGACGACAGCGACCTGCGCGTGGCTCGGCTCCAGAGGTACCTCCCACCCTCCCTCCTCCCCTGCCCCTCACGGCCTGCAGCTCCCTGCAGGAGCAGCTGGAAGGTGCCACAGGGCAGCGTGCCTGCCACTGATCTCCCTGCAGAGCCCCCGCTGTCCCCACTGATCTCCCTGCAGAGCCCCCGCTGTCCCTCTGTCCCCACTGATCTTCCTGCAGAGCCCCCGCTGTCCCCACTGATGTCCCTGCAGAGCCCCCACTGTCCCTCTGTGCCCGCTCTGTGCTGTCAGCTGTTGCCCACGCCCAGAGGAGGGTGATGAGTTCACCGTCTGAAGCAAAGGCTGCTGAAGTCACTGGCTGGAGATGCTCTGGGGGAGCCAAACCAACATTCCCTCATTCTGTTGATGAAGTTCTGATGATGCTGATCGCCGTGTAACCACTCTCCATTTCTCTCACCTCTTCCAGCAAAGAATATCCCGTGATTTCCAAGAGCATCATGAGGCAGAGGTTGGTGTCCAGTCATGGGCAGCTGTCAGCAAAGCCAGATGTGAACCCACTCCATGGCAATCACCAGACCCTTCAGCATTATCAGTATGAGAACGGTGCTCACATGCAGTTTGCAGCTTCAGATACTCAAGATCTGCCACTCAACACCTTCACAGCACAGAGGGATTCAGGGCTCTTCTACCATTGTCTAAAGAGAAGAGGTAACTCGGGTTCACAGCCAGAAAATAAACCTGAGAGCACGAGTTTGGTTTGGATTGGTCCCTTGGGCTTTGATCTTCAAAAAAACACTGGTTGGAGTGTTTTGGAGGGTCAGGAGGCAAGAGCTGCTGTTTGAGGCAGTTTTTAGTGGGTTCGTCCCATAGAAGGTAAATTCAGGCTCTGAGACAGCTGAAAGGATTAATTAGAACGTGTAATTCAAATGGCACAGAGCTCCAGTGGAAAATTATCCATTGTTAGGATCAGCTGAATTAAAAATTGTTTGCAGGAGGCCATTAGCATTACCATAATTCTACACTTTCCAAGGCAAAGCCACGAGCAATTCCCTCAGTGTCTGCAGACCAGGGGGACTGAGGGAGCTTGGTATGAGCAGCCCTTTCCTCTCATCCACTAATTCTCAAATTTAAGTGAGCTGTGACTGCATTCTCTTCGTTTTAGTCCAGCATCAGATGAGATCATGGCATGTTTTCAGTTAAATGGAAAAATTTTGCACAGAAGAAAAAAATCCTCCTATTTGCATGTCTCACTGCCTGCTAATTTATTTAAGCTGGGAGAATCCTCTGATCACGGCTAAATGAAGAATCTAACAGCACCAGTAATGAGGGCTGCAAGGCAAATGTGTAATTTTAGCAGATGTCTAATGTGCAGATGAATTCACTAATTCATCCAGAGAATATTGCTAATAAAGAACAGAAAGCTGCTGGGGGACAGGGCCGTGGTCCTCACAGGAGGAGAGGGGCTGTGCAGAGCCGAGGAAGGGCTGCTCATTGGGAAAGGGCTCCTTTATCTGGAAATATTTCTGCAGCTTTTGACGCGAATATCTGGGCAATGTAGAGTCATTTTTGCAGTGACAGGAAGGCAGGCTGTGATAAGACCCTTTAAGAGACTTCTTGAATTTGTCAGGAGGAACCGTGCAGGAGTGTCAGGGCCCTGGTTATCTGGACGAATGTGGAGTAATCCCTGACGTGAGAAGAGTCCCTCACTTAAGCTGACAAATGTCACCGGAGTGCTTTGAGGCCGGGGGGGATTAGCCTGACATTTGCGGCACCAAGTCTTTTTGATGTGGTACATTGTTTTCCTAAACTAAGATGGTTTAACTGGATTAAGCTGAGAAAGGGCACCGGTTTAGTGAAATAATCGCGGCCTCCGAGGGGGGACTCCCCGGCTCCCGGCAGAGCTGCTCCCGAACGTGATTTCTGGTTTGGTTTTTTTTCGTTGCAGAAAGCGCTCGGCACCTGGACCTGCCCTGCAAACGCTCCTACCTGGACGCCTCGTCCTCGGTGGGGGACGATCACTATTTCCGCTCGCCGCCGCCCTACGAGCAGCAGATGCTGAGCCCGTCCTACTGCGGCGAGGTGGCCCCGCGGGAGGCCTGCATGTACTCTGGCTCCGGCGCCGACATCGCCGCCGTCTCGGCCGTCGACGATTTGCCTCCCCCGCCGCCCCCGCTGAGCTGCAACATGTGGACTTCAGTGGCACCTTACACCAGCTACAGCGTGCAGACCATGGAGACTGTCCCCTACCAGCCCTTCCCTCCTCACTTCCCCGCCGGGCCCATGATGCCGCGGCTCCCGGCCATGGCGGGCCAGGCCTCGCAGGCGCCGGGGAACGGCCCCTTCAGCGTCTACAACCAGCTGGGCCCGGCGCCGGGCCGGGAGCGCGGCCCCGCCTCGGCCTTCCCCAGGGAACGGGTGCACCCGGCCGTGTGCGAGAGGAAAGCCCCTTCTCCGCACCTGAACGCGGCCAACGAGTTCCTGTACTCGCAGGGCTTCTCGCTGTCCAGGGAGTCGTCGCTGCAGTATCATTCAGGGATGGGGACTGTGGAGAACTGGACTGACGGGTGACCCCCCGCGCCCGGCCGGGCCACAGCGACCTTATACTGCTCCGGGACAGTTCAGTGTTGATACCTGTGGGTAACTTGCACTCGGGTGAGACGCATGTGCATTTCCAGAGGGATTTGTGTGGGTGAAGAGCGTCTCCTGCCTCGGTGGGCTGGATTCGTCAGGCTCTTAGTGACTCCCAGATAAATTCATTCTCGTGTCTTCATCCAGTAGGAACCGTCTTCATGACTAACGAAGTGACGCAGCTAGTCATGTTCTTTTTTGCTTGTAACCTTAAACATCCGTGAGCAAATTTCGGCTATTTGGGAAAAAAAAAATACGAGCTTCACTTTTACAGTCCTTGGCTCACGAAGCCACAACCTCCCCAACCTCCAAGGAAAAAGCCAATCCTCGATGGGTCGCGCAGCTCCAGGACTGCGGTGGCAGCGCTCCTTCAGCCCTGTGTGTCCCCAGGGATCCCCCGGGCAGGGAGGGAGCGGCGGCAGCGCGGGCTCCGAGCCGCGGGCACGGAGGAGAAGGCGCCGGGGCACAAATGTCTCTTCTTGCCCCACACCGGCATCGGCCCCGCCTGTGGGAAGCGAACAAGTGAAGAGTTAAGCCCGAGGCCAAACAGCAAATTGATGGCAGCGTTAGGAACAGACCCAGTGTCTTCAGACTCCCGTCCCTTGATTGAATCACGTTTGCTTTTTGCAATATATTTATGAAGTTTAAGCTTAAAAGTCGCTAATACTTTCCAGAACCAATTTCTGTATTTGCTGGTCCTTGATTTCTTTCGTATTCAGCTGGAACGTGCCTTTTGTGCTGTGTTCTTTCCTTTTGCAGCTAACTCAGAATTGTTTTCAGCCTAAAGGAGGCCTAGAGAATATTTTCCTAACGGTGGGGTGAGGAGGGAAGAGCTCCCGTGACCTGTCAGGCTTTACAGTGTACAAATATTTGTAGAACAGGTAAAATCTGTAACCAGTGTATTATTCATCGCTCCTTTTGTCTGCCGTGGGAGTGTCCAGGGCCGGTTCCTCCAGCGCCGGCTTTATCCTCTGCAGCTCCCTGCGAGCTGCGGCGGGCGGGGATGGCTCCCGGGGTGGATTGGATCATCCCAGAGGTCTTGTCCAAGCTCAGCGGCTCCGTGAGGAGCTGGACACTCGTGGGGAAGCGCAGGAATTCCTTCTGGGACAGAACTCCCTCACCCACAAAGCTCCTGTCCTGGCTGAGCTCCCGGGCGGTGCCGCCGAGGGCCGGTGCACAGGGGTGATGCTGGGCTTGGCTTCCACTGAAGAGCACAAAACATTCCACCTGTAACCACTGCACAGTGGGGTTTTGGTTTTTTATCTCCTCCTGTTGCTTCCCAGACAGGCGAAGGCAAAAGGCTGAAATGCAGCTTTGGAAGTGGGGAGGCGATTCTGTGTGTTGGTGAGGAGCCCGATGGATGAGGGGGGCTGTGACAGCCCCCAGGTCACATTTCAACCAGGACAGTCCCCTGCACCCACTCAGCACAATTCCTGTGTGACTGGTGGGGATTTTGTAACCAGATTTTGGAAATCCCTACAATTTTTGCATGCTGAATAGCTATTTATATACATATATATTTTTTATATATATATATATATATAAGAGAAACTCCCTATAGACTACATTCTACTTATTTATGAGGCTGAAGTCTGACTACACTTAATAGTATGGAAAAAAACCCCATNTTTTTTTTTTTTTGGAAAGACATCTATTTAAATTTTTTTATTACACACCTTTGATGTAAAAACTAAGAATTGGTTAGACAAAAAAAACCTATATACTACAGATAAATCTTTATTAGAAACCACATTAGATGCAGGCGGTATGGAACTTTTAAATGTTTGTTACATAGCATGGACATTTTATTTTACATATCAGAACATAAAGTCATTTTACTACTTACGAGCTGTCTCTGGGTGCATTTCAATGATTAGTATAAAAATGTTCCATGGTGAATTAAGATGCCTCGACTCTGTTCTGTGTCCTGCTGCCCGACTGCACCAGCCTCACCCTGCCCAAGGTGCACGCCTGACTCTGTTCACCATCCCAAAGCTCCACCATCAGCTTTTAGGTGCCCATGGGTTTGTTTGGGATTTTCCTGGCGTTTCTTTGCCATGGGTTGATCCAAGCAGGGAGTTCCAAGCAGCCACTGGTGCCCCTGTGCAGCTCAGTTCCAGGGGGGAAGAATTCAAGGCGGGAGGGAGGGAGGGATGGGGGAGAGGTCTGGGGGTGTCGCTGCCCAGAATTTGCAGTGCTCAGTTCATTTCTCACCCTGACACTGGATCGACACTGAGCCAGACAAATGGAACCCAAAAATGAGGGGGAGTCAGCAGAGGAAAACCTGCCTGCATCTTCTGCCTCTTTTACAAAGGTGACCAACACAATTAACAACGTCATTTTTAATGAATAATCACTGCTGCTATTTTTAACCGTTTTTGATGTACCTTCTGCTCACCCGTGCAATATTTATTGATTGAAGGCAGTTTAAAAAGTAACTCCTGTAAGAATTGTCCCAGAATCTTTCAGTCAATGCAGGGAGTGTAGAGAAATCTCAATCACGTAATTAATGATTTAATTAGCCTTTGCAAAAGGCAGGGCCCAGGCTCTGTCCCACAGCAGCCACTGGGGCTGAGTGAGTGCCCTGGGAATCCCTGTGCCAAATAATGAGCTTTTCCCTTATAAAAATAGCACGGGATATTTATGAGCACAGGACCTGATTGGGAAAGGCTGAGTTAGCATAAAAATGTGCAAAATTTGGATATATGCTAATCTGGTCATCTGGGTTCCTTTTATAGTCACTGGAGAGAGATCAGACACTGAGATGAAACGGGATGAATCATTCTCCAGTGACCATCTTTTTCCACTCAGAGGAATCCAGTTCAGCCACTTCGGGCAGATTTCCCATTTCCAAATGGCTAAAAAGTCCTGTTAGTGGGATCCCCCTCCTGTGTGACTTTGACAAAAACATTGAGACATCATTGAATTATTTACATTACAAATCCCACTCGGACTGAGCACAGGGAAGGAAAAGAAAAAAAGGCTGGTTGTATTAATTTATGGGATGGAACCAGGTTGCTCTTTTCTATTTTGCTTTATGTTTTCATGGCAAGATTTCTACCCTGGGTGTGTGTCCAGTCCAGGCTGCCAGGTAAGACATCCAGGTTCCATTTGTTTTCTCCTGCTTTTCCCACCTGGAAAGGCTTGGCAGGTGCTGGTCCTGATGGAGATCCTGGCTGGGCAGGACCTTTCCCAGGGACGAAGCAGAGCACAGCAATCCTGAGTGTCCTGGAGGATTTGCTCTGTTTGTTTTTCAAATCAGAAACACTAAACTGAGGACATCACTAAAAAAAAAAAAAAAATTCCCAACAACCTGCACAGCTTTAAAAGAGATCAAGTGTGCTTACTGTGTCCCAGTTTGATTTACTACACTTTAAACAGCTTTTAATTCTCAAGAATGTGGAGGGTTCATGTGTGTGGAGGCTTTTCCAGCCCGGGGAGTGGCAATCCAAGCTCAGGGAAACCAGGCCCATTTCAAATCAGATTAAAGCAAAAATTAGCAAGTGAGAAAAACCTGAATCCACACGAGGACAGTTTTCCATTGATGTGCTCTAATCTGCACTAAAAGGCCCAGGGAATTGTTTTTAATTCTGTTTTTCTTTAAGGTAGGAATGTCCAAATTGAATCTTGGCTGGGGCAGGCTCAGTTCCACCGAGCCCAGCAGCACTCGGTGCCAGACTGAGCCTGGACTTCCCTCGAAATAGAACAAATATTTGTATCAGCTTGCTGAGAATGTGAGTAATAGGAGTATTTGCCAAAATTTAAACAAGCTAAACTGCAGTCCTGCCAAAAGCCCCACCGTTCAATTTGGCATCACTGGCAGCTCACAGGCTCAAGAGGGGCCTAAGTCTGGAAGAGCTGGGGTGTTTTTGGCAAACATGAATTTATTTTTCTCTTTCTCTGCACATTTTGGAAAATTTGTGCCTCTCTGTATTAATTTATGATGTCATTAAATAATTCTTTTTGCAGCTTGTATAGAAAGAATGTCTCTTTTGAAGATGAGAACTCCCCTGAGGATGGTTATAGTGAAAAATTCCAGCCAGGGAGAAAAAAAAAAATCTCCTCCCTCCTTGGCCACTCATGTTTCTGCAGTAGTGCTTAAACAGCACAAAAAATATCTACAATATTTTAATTTAAGGACCTGCTCCAAGGAGGTGCCATGCACTTGACTGTGACAAGAGGCAGCCTAAATTCAGTGTGATTGGAGAGGTTTTATTCCTGTCACAGAAGGCTGGAAGAGAAATCACGAGCCTGTGACTTGCTGGTAGAAAACATCACGCTTTGAACTGATTTGCTCTCTGCAAAGAACAGGATCAAGGTTAAAAATCAAAGACAAGAAAATCTTGGGAGTGGAACAAGCAAAGCACAGAGCCTTGTCCAACATGAACCTTATTTAATGTGCAAACTCTGCCGTGAGAGAAATGCCTGTAAAACTCTGGGCTTTAGGTGGTGGTTTCATCACGGGGTTCACAGCCCCTCCTTGCACCAGCCCCACTTAAACCAGAATTAAATTTAAACCTGGCATGGGCTGCTCAGCCTCCCTGGGAAGGGACTGGGGAAGGGTTTTGTGCCACCTTGCTGGGGGTTTGTGATCCCTCCATTCCTGCCAGGAAGATTCTTTTCCTGGTTCCCGTTAGAGCATTTTTGGGAATGCCAGGTCAGATGTCCCAGTGGGTTTACACAGAGCTGCAGCAAGGGGAATGCAGGATGGAAACTGCCCTCCTGAGCCCCCAGCCCACCTCTGGAACCAGGCCCTGAGAGAAGGAAATAAAAAAGTAGATGAGTTAGTGCAAAGTGCTGATAACATTAATTCAATTAAAATTAGGATAATTGCAGTTGTTGCTAATTAGAAACTCACTTAATAAAAGGAAAGCAAACCCCTCTGGAATGAAAAGGTGAGGAACAGCCACAACAGGTCCCAAGGCTCGTGTTTCACTGAAAAATACTGATGGGGAAGAGGTTTGAAGGAGTATTTGGCAAACGCCAGCATTTTTCTTTTTTTGTTGTTGTTGTCATTCTCCTTAGTTCTCAGCAAACACAAATTTTTGGCTTTGGACCATCCGTGGCTGCAGTTTCGAGGAACATTTGCAGCAGGGCCGTACTTACAAACCGGTGGAAAATCGACGTTTTAATAAGAAAAATGAGGTGGAATGTCAGCACCGTCTGCCTGGGCAGCAAGGGCTGTAACAACCCTGAAAGACAAAGAGTGACAAATGGATCTTCTAGCTGGGAGGTTCCCACTGATAACGGGACACTGGGCCAGGTCTGTGTGCTAACCCTCAGCCCCTGCCAGCAGGGATGGACATCGCTGAACATTCACTGCAGAACAACATGTACAGAGAACAATTCCTCAGGGCAGGCAGGCAGCAATGCCTGCTGCAGCTCAGCAGAGATGAAAAGCAAGATTTTTTTGTGTTTTCATGCCAAAATCTTAAGGCTCAGTCCTGTTTCTGTTGAAGTCAATAGGAAAAGTTTTATAGAGTTCAGTGTGGCAGGACCAGCCCTTTAATCCTGCCCTCAGCAGGGCCAGCCTGCAGCCTTGGCTGTGCAGCTGAGGAAGGAGGGTTTGAGTCTGATGGATGACACAGCCACACTCAAAACTGCACTTCACTCATGCCCAGGGTCTCTGAGCAGCTACTGAGAGAGTAACAAAAGTCTGAATCTAATATTGGATTTAATAAATTAAGACACGAAAAGATAGCTGAAAATGGGACAGAAAATATCCAAACCATTGATGATCCCCTCTAAATCCAAGAGCTCATTTTAGCCTGAAACTTTGGAGCAGATTGGCCTGGCCATGAGGAATCAATCACAGGACATCCTGGAAAGGTGATAAATTTGCCGGGTGCATCAGAGTGATCAGGACAGCTCCTGAGCAGCCACATGCAGGGCAGGGATGGCACTGGGGACAGGGAATCCTTCCCCTTTACAGCCAAAAATCCAAGTGCCCACAGTGCCTCACCTGATTACACATCTCTGGGGGAGGATTTGGTCTAAGCCTCAGTGATGAGAACACCAAAGGTGATGAAGAGTAAAAGGATTTTATCCGAATAAAAATTCTGCTTGAAACGAGTCTGTTCTTCCCTTCTCATCTTTCTGAGGACACAGGCAGTTCAAAGCTTGGAGAGATCCCCCAGTCCCCCTCACCCTTCCCTCCCCTCCATTCATCACTCTGAAGGAGACAGCTGAGGGGCAGGAAAAGCTTCCACTGGGATTTCTGTCCAGGATCACAGTGCAGGGCTGGATTTACACCCGGCAGCAGAGCTGAGCACGTGCCTGGAGCCCCTCTCCCTTTCCCCACCACTCACAGGGAAGGAGGAAGGGATTTTAACCCTGGGCAAACCTTGCCCAAACTCCCAGGCCTGGGAGGGTCAGTGGGGGCTGGAGGGGTTTCCTTGGAAAGCAAACATTGTCCTTTGACACATCCAGGACATTCAGCACAGGGCAGTGAGGGCTGGACTCCTGAGAGCCCTGGGGACGCACTGACCGTCCTCCCTGCAGTGACACACAGACCTGGGAGCAGCAGAGACATGAAATGCAGGATGTGTGGGCACTGAAATATCAGAACTCAGAAATTTCCACATTCAGAATGAGGAAACTGAAATACCCCAAAGCTCTGGGAATTCAGGGGAGCAAGAACTGGGTGAGCAGCGCTGCGAGCTCAGTGTTCAGTGGGGTGCACACACAGCCCCCTCTCCTCCTACCAAATGCTGCCTTCAACATGCACAGAAGTCTCTGCTAAAATCTCATTTAGACCAACTACAAGTGAAAATCAGAGGTGTGAAGCCAAACCCCCACACTTACCTGTATTCCTGGGAGAAAACAGCTTCTACTGCAGGCTGTGGACTCCATGGAATTCTGGATTTACAAATACACCCACCCCCAGCAATGACCCAGCCCTCAGTCAATGACTTGTTCCTCTCATGCACAACATAGAAATAACATCCCCTCACCTCTGGGAAGTAGCTAATTAGATTGTCCCAAAATCAGTTTTTATTCTGTTAACAGCAGAAGAAGGGGAAGCAGGAGGTCAGGGTCCAGGAATTAAATACAAGCTGGAAAACTTAAAGGAGAGAATGGGGGAAAAAGTAAAAATAAAATAGTTAAATATAAATGCTCTTTTCTTGCTAAGGAGCAAAAGCAACAGGCAAAGGAGTTGCAGTGTTGGATGGGTTATGAGTAATCAGTAATATGGAAAGGTTGAGGTTGTTCTGTTCACTTCTTTTTGCTGCTCCTCTTCCCATCATACAGAAAGAACTGTGGATCACACAGCCACGCTCCTCACAGCCCAAATCCAGATCTCTGAAAAAGTGCAAAAAAGGAGAAAAGTGACTTTTATCCTAAGAGACTAAACATCCCCCCCTTCCTGCTGGGATCTCTTATTACTCCTTTGGTTAAGTTTCAATGTGTCAGGTACATGGGCCAGTCCTGACCATCACATTGATGTTTATAAAAAAATTCCCATTAATTTCCCAAGGACAGGATATTCCCCTTCCACAGGTACTGTATGACCCTTCCTGACAGTCCAATCCAGCAACAATTCCTTACTTGGCTCCACACTCAAAGGTTTGCTTGGAAATCCTTTCTGTTGTTTCTTCCTGGGGGTTGAGATCCTTTTTGGGGCAGTGGCTCCTTGGATTGGTTTTCTCTTGTGTCCTTCCCAGTTTTCCTTTCCATAGATACTGCAGAGCACCATTTCAATGAATCATGCTTTCTTCTAATAAAATATTATTTGAGTCTGATGCCAAAGGCCAGATTTCCATAAAAGAGATTCAGAATGAGTAATAAGCACAGCAAAACATTCTTTTTATTCTTCTGTGTTTTCCTGCCCACTCTCATTTTCGGGGGTCAGAGGCTCCTTAGAAGACCAGTGGCATTAGAACTGATATTTTATATCTTTAGTTTTGTTCAAGAGCTGCCTTTTCTGCTGCTCCATCAGCTGTGTGGGGAGGTGTTTCCACTTTCCTCACGCTTCTGAGCAGAGCCATCAAGAGCCAGTTGAGTTCTTGATTCCACAAAATCTCTCTTATTCCTGTGACCTTTCTCACCCCAGTTCCTCCAGGCAGGAGCCAGAGGCAGCTGCCAAGGCTCAGGACAGAAACCCCCAGAGGAAAAGACTTTTCCCCAAGGGAAATCTCCTGCTTATCCCTCTCAGCCTCCCTCCTCCCCTCCTGGCAAGGTGAAGACCCAACAGGAAAGGGTTGGAGCCAAAATTTGGGACATTTACAAGGCAGAGCAGAGCTGAGCCAGCCTCCCTGGCAGCAGGACGGAGCCTGGAATGAGGGATTTGGTTCCTGGCCGTGGATAACCACTGCCCAAACTGCAGCAGAGAGCACAGCAAACTCCAGCTTGTAAATTCACCCAAACTCAACAACAGGGATACACAGAGGAGTTGCTGGGTAGGACCCAGGTAAGCACAACTCCTCTGCACACCGAGGGCTCTCCTGCTCTGGGTATTTGTTGCTAAACTGGCAACATGTTCAGCTCTTGAAGGCATCAACCATGCCTTTCATGTGTTGGTCCCATGCCCTGAGCAGGGAACAACTGGGAATTGCCAGTGTAAAGTGATAGTAAAGGCTGTCCTCACATTTCATTTAATAGGGTACATTCCTTTTTGTAATATTACTGAAAGTCCCTCAAATATAAGTGAAATAAAAACTGTTCTTTTACTTACTGCTAATAACAGCCAGTCGTGCTTGTCCTTGAGAGCCACATATAAAAACAGTCAAGGAATATTTTCAAACGGTGAAATACTGCACTATAAACGAGACTTCTGGAGATGTTACCTAAATTAGCCTCCTTCAAATGCCTTTGTGATATTTAATCATAATCATAAAAGTCAGAGTGCTTTTGCCTTTCCATCAGAAACCAGCCTTATGTGTTTTGCTAGTCCCAGCTCCACACTGGCTGGGTGTCGTGGTGTATAATTTCATAGACACAAAGACACTTCACTACCATAGCTCTCATTATTAAACAATATATTTTAATTGTCACCACCTTTCTCATATAGACATGGGCCAAATCTGCCCTTATTGGCTTCAACTGAGCTCCACAAGGGATGAATTTTGGCTCAATATATATAAAGAAATACAGCAAGTCGAGTAATAAAAAGCAATGTTTGGGTTTCTTTTTTTATAGCAGCCGGGTTTTGTTGGGGTATTTTTTTTTTTCTTGCCATACGAACACACATGCCTGGCCAGTAAAAATCCCCTGATAAAGGACTGAAGTGTTTAAAAACCTTCATATGCAGAATAGCCCATGGTGTTTAATTACAATAGCAAAAGATGCCGTGCTATAAAAGGCTTTCTTACCTGGAGAAGGGATCCATGCTCTCCAATGAAGCTTAATTACCCAGGACATGCTGAGTTCCCCCTCTGGCAATAACCTCTAACACCAATAACTCCGCCGCTTCTTTTGACATCCGAATCGTTGAATATTGTTAATTTTTGCTCTAATTTCCTTATCTGGGTTACAGCTTTCCAGCCGTTTGCTTCTGATGAAAGTGTTGAGCGTTACAAGAGCTTAATTCCCGGGACATTCCTCTTCCTTTCTTCCACTTTTCCCTTGGAATTTTCTCTCTCTCAGCCCTGCTCTGGCACTCCTGCTCCCCCATCTCCTTCCCAGCACACTTGGCTCCAGATGGAGATTTATGCATTTCCCCTCCTGTGATCCTTTCCTGCTCCACCAGCAAAGCTTTCAGCCCCATCCCAGGCCCAGAAGATGCAAATTTTCTGCAGAACGAATTGACTTTAGGCTTTGAAGGAAAAGCTTTGCCTGGCTGCCAGGCACTCCCCAGACATGGGTTTCACAGCTCTTACACACAGACACGGGGCACAGCACAGCCAAAATCCCCGTCCGCCCCATGTTATTGTGGGGACACCGAACCTTCGTTATTTATTGAGTTACATCAGATTTACAGCTCACCTTTCTGCCCGGCTTTTATTGATTCATAAAGAGAAGATCCCCGTGTTTTACCTGCGGAACGCTGCTGTTTTTGTGAGGAGGGGAGGAAAGCTCTGCCTTGGGAAGCGTTGGGATCTCCAGCCGTGATTTAGCCCCATCACCTGCACGATCCTCCTCATCCTCACTCCTGCATCCTCGCCTTTTGATGGAGCCAATTTCCTGAGTGCATGTGAGAGCCTGTGGCTGCAGCAGCCTGGAACAATCCTACCTCAGTGCTTCCCTTCTGTTGTTGATCCTTTAATTTCCTCCAGCTGACTCCTGCAGGGGACTCGCAGTTTTATGCTGCTCTTTTGGACTAATCATTTACAACTGACTTGAAAAAAAAAACCCCAAAAAAACCCCAACCAAATCCCTTCTCTGTTGCTACTGCTCCACGGAAGGGTCACTAATTGGGATGGACTTCCAGCCAAAAGGCAACACAGGCTTAACAGAAATTCACAGCAAGCTGAAAATTCTGCCCAAAGCTTTCTAACCGGAGCAGTTATTTAGAATTTTACTCCAAAAAATTAGGGGTTGCAAGCCATAAAATTCCTCTGCAGTGCAGATTTTCACGCTTGGACAAGGCAGGGGAGCAGAAAGTCAGATCAAATTGATGGATGGGTGAAATGACAGTGCCAGGATCTGTTCTGGGGCTTGGGAATGTTACACACAGGGTAGGGAAAATACAACATTGAAAAGGATCTGCAATTACGGATCTGGGAGAAAGGCACAAGCTGGATTGGAAGTTTGAAAACATGTGCCTTAGGGGGAACTGCTACCTAAGGACAAAACAGGAAATGAGATGAAATGCAGAAGGGACGTACATTGATTTCTCTGAATTATTGATGTTTGTGGTCTGTAAAATGGAGATCAAAACAGGAATTTTATTATGGAAGAAAACCAACACTCATTTAAGGATATTTTAGTTTGAAAAATGCATTAAATTCTAACTTAAAGCTGAGAATCTGATGCCCAACTCTTAGGCAAAGGCCTAATAAATTTATTATATAATGTTAATTATGATAAATAATTCCAAATACATTTTTATGTAGGGATGTATTTTATGATAAATAATTCCTTCCAAGTACATTTTTTAATAGTGCAGTTTTCCTGAGCTGTGCTAATAACAACCATCACAACAGTTGGGACTTAAACACCCAGACATGAATGATCAGTTATTAAAATTCCTTTTGTATTTCCACACATTCCAGGTGATAAAATTGCTCTTGAAGAATTCTTTTATTGCATTAAAGGATTAATTGATACAACAGTTTGATGCATTTTTCCACACCAGCAACCACTACAAACTATTGCTAAACCTTTAAATGAATTACCTGGAGTGAAAACAAGCAGATTTTTCAAGACCAGAAATTGGGTTTGCAGCTATTTCTGGCTGAATCAGCCAGTCAGACTCACCCTAAAAATCAGCAAATTCAACCTTTCACATGCTCATGATAAAAACCTGAGATTCAATTAAACAAAAAAATATCCTGGCATCCTAAACCAAGTGGATTCCAAGCTGCTTCAGGGGGAAGAAACACTTTAGGGGACAGAAAGGAAAACTTAGGGGGCAGAAAGAAGAATTTAGGGGGCAGAAAGGAGACTTTAGGGGACAGAAATAGGATTAGGGGGCAGAAAGGTGACTTTAGGGAGCAGAAAGGAGACTTTAAGGGGCAGAAAGGTGACTTTAGGGGCAGAAAGGAGACTTTAGGGGGCAGAAAAGAGACTTTAGGGTATAGAAAGGTGACTTTAGGGACAGAAAGGAGCCTTTAGGGGCAGAAAGGAGGAGCTGAAGGGGCTGGGGGATGCTCTGGGGGTTGGCTGTGCGTGGCAGGAGCAGCACGAGCATTCCTCCCTCAGACGATCCGCCTGAGCCCGGCCTGATTCCAGCAGCAGGAAAACCTCTGCACGGGGATCAACACAGCTCTCAGGCATAAGATCCTAATTATTTGAAAGGCATTTGTTTTCATAGGGTTTTTTTTTTTTTAATGTGTCCAACTCGATGGCATTTTAATGCCTTATTAAAAGGTTGTTTTACAGCAGCCCCGTCTGTTGGCTCGCGGTGCCCGTGGCTGTGCTTTGTGCTGCAGGATTTCACCTTCTCCACACCAGCCAGAGAAATATTTTCCAAATTCTCCTCCCCCCCCACCGTTAAAAGGGGTGGATATTTCCTAAGACAAATAGTGGGAGGTGTTTTTTTTTTTTACCTGCTCTGGTTTGCTGTTGATAGGGGAGATAGGACGTGGATGTGTGTGTATGTCCCTCTGTTTATGGGCTGCCTGCAGAAAAGGGTTTGTGTTCATTAAAGGATATTCTTGCTAGCTCAGGCCCAGTTTAATAGGGCTTTTTGAGTTACATAAACAAATGGAAATGTTTTCATTTCTGGGTTTCTTTAATTCAGTTGAAATCACGGCAAGACAAAATATGCCGGTGCTCCCCCACCAGGTTTTCAAACCAGACATTGCCCATGTGGGGTCTCTAAATGCACAAGAAATTCAAAAATGAGGCAATTCAAACTTGGAATAAAATGCAACCGATGAGAAGTTTTTATATTAAATCACTTTGGAGGGCATGTAAGGTAAACAAACATTCGAAAGTGAAAAGGAAGATAAAAACACATTTCCCAGCATTGAGAAAATCCCAGTGAAACATTTCTTTTAAACATATGGTGAAGCCTTTGCTTTGTTGCAAAGTCAAATGGCAGAACCCCCAGTGAGTTCAACGGGGCCAGAATTTGTACCCAGGTACCTGCTTCCCATCCCTCACACACAAATATTGTGCTGAACACCAGCTTGGTTGGGCTTGGCAAGAAATAATTTAAAAGTCCTTTACTTATCTGTCTTATTAGTCCTGATGAATACATGGCACGGATCAGCAAAAACTCTTCTAGGATAAAACAGAATCTGAATTGCCTGGTTTCAGTTCTGGAGGGTTCTGTGGCAGCAAGCAATAATGAACAGATGAGGGAAGCAGCCAGACCTACAAAAGAAATAGTATTTTAAAAGGACTGTACTTAGAGGGGGAAAAAAAAAAGGATTTGCCTTTGTACATAAAGAGCTCTATTCATTAAAAGAAGTTTTTACAAATGTGGTTATTTCAAATAGTCGAAAAGTGTGAAATACACTTAAAATGAGTAAAATTTGTGGGTTTTCCTATGGGTTAAATATGTGCCATACTAATAAAGCTCTCCTCACACCTCTTCCTACCTCAGAGTCTTTGGCCTCATTCTGCAAGATGTTTTGAATTGAGGGAGCTCAGCACTTCCCTGGAACGGACCATGGAAGCTCTGTAAAGGTTTAAAGGGATGCTGGAGGAGTCTGTGAGCTGGACACTGGGTGAGGCCCAGAGCAGTGACCGTGAGTGAGCTCCAGGAGCCAGCACAGGAGTCAAGGAGACACCAGGGCAGACACCAAAATCAGAAACGTCCAGCAACCTCCAACCTTCTTCCAGGCAGGTCAGATTTTAAACCAAAAACTGCCTGAGTTCTGTGTAGGTGCTCAGACCTGGTGGCACTGCAGAGCCCAAGCACCTCTCCAGCACATATATAAATACATATATACACGTATATGTGGGGTCAGTGATCCAGAGACCCCAAGAGCAGGCACATCTCACCCCTGAGTGTGTCATTGAATGACAATGTGCTGCTTTCTGCAGGAGGCTCTCCCACAGCCCAGTGCTCTCCTTCCTATTGCTGTTTTTGAAACGTACCTGGCACTTACACTGTATTAAAAACCACCTCGACAGCTTATACATGAAAACACACCCCTGCCTCAGGTTTCATGAAAGGTGTCCCTGGGATGCAGGTCAGCATTCCTGGATAATCCAGAGGAACCCAGCAGGACCAGGGATTTCCATGGGAGCTCGTTCAGCAGAGGGTTTATAAACTGCTGAAAATCTTTACAGGACTGATTTTCCATGCAGTGTTTCACCCTTCCTCACTGTTGGAAGGAAGCTTCCAACAGCTTTAAAACGAAACAAAGCTGTTAAAATCTGATTATTTATAAGCACCCGATTTCCAAGCTTTTGTTCTTGCAGTTTTCAGCCACCAGTGATGTGCAGAAGTTGAGGTATCAGTGTTTAACATAAATGTGTTCAAACCCATTTCCCCTCAGTTCTGTAACTCTGCTATCTGCTCCTGCTCACGGCAGTGAGACACCTGAAATGCAACATGACATCTCCAGGGTGGTTTAGGTACAGAAAAATCAGACATTTTGGAAAGCACGGCTTAGATACAAAAGTTTAAAAGCTGAACCTCTGCTGTAGCAAAATCCCCTCAAATTTTCAGAGCACTTGGTTTAATGTAGCAAGAAAATTATCAGTCCATTACTTAGTTCACGTGCACTGATGCAAAGAATCATGATGATATTTTATAAATGAATAAGGATAAAAACACTTATGTTCCAGGCACACGGTATTGTAACAGCCCTTCACTAAGGTACAGATTTACTTTGCTTCATCCAACTGTAGAGATGGAGAATTTAATAGCAGAATAATCTCCCTGAACAGTAACAAATTCATAAGTTTTAGTTTATTGCTGTATTTTTATGTCAGGAGAGATTAATGGAGGATAGAGCCACGTGTTTCCTCAACACAGTTGTGGTGTTTAACAGAGTCCACAGCAGGAATCCCTGACCAGAAGCTGATGTCTTCACCCACCACTCCCAAAGGAACACAGAATTCCAGGAGAGCCACTTGGACAACTGGACATCAAACGAGGGTTTCCTTTTCCTGATCTTCAGGGATGGGACAATGTTGGGATGAACATCCAAAGCTGCTCTCTGAGCCTGTCTCACCCCACAAAATCCCAATTCCTGCCTTCCAGGTCCCTCAGAGTCCCTGCAGCCTGCCAGGCTTTGGCCAAACCTTCTCCAAAGGAACCGCGGTGAAAGCTTCTCTGCATTGGACCACTGTCACATGTTCTTTGAGCAGAATGTGAATTCTTCTCCTGAGAACAGAAGGTTTTGTTGTAATAAACCCCCCGTCCCCTCCAGCGCTTTGATTCCTCCTGTCAGTGCTGCCTCCGGGCCAGGCGTCTGTGTCCAGCCTGGAAGGTGTTTGGAACGTGAGGAGGTGAAAATGGGAGCAGTTACAAGAGGTTTTGTTTAAAAACCGTTTTTGAAAACGTTCAATCACGCTGTGCCAGCCACTGAAATGGTTTCCTTCTCACCGAACTGACGGTGGTTTTACAATATTAACAAAGCCACGAAAAATCTGCCTGAAATAGTAGCAGTAACCCTTAAAAAAATCCTTAAAAAAACTCTTCACCTGAGCGGCACTGGCTGCGGAGCTGCCCAGGATGGTCCTGCCTCTCCTTTTTGTCCTTTTGTGTGTGAAACCATCCCTGGCTGGCTGTGCACTCACAATGAATCACCTCTGCCCCCAAGGATTGCCTTGCCTTTGGAGCTGATGAGGCTGACAGCTCACAGTGTTCCAGACCATTTGTAAATACATCAGTTGGCACCTCTGTGTTGTACTTGGTACCGAGATACCATCTCGGGCTAATGTGATCCCGGCAGCACGGCTCCTTCCCGTCCTCAAAGGGCAGCAGGTGCTGGGCCAAAAGTCATCTTTTAAAGCTGCAGCAGGCCCTGGCCTGCTCTGGAAGCTGTTCCCTCCTCTTTTTCCTGTAACTTGGCTCTGCAGGATCCACTCCAGCCCCCGTTTGACTTTAATCAGAACTGGGAGTGAGGTCCAAAAATGGTTGAAAGCTCATTTATCCATCCCAGTTCACTCCCTGGATGCCCAGTAGCACTTTCTGACGGCGAGGTGCTGGGAATGGGTTGGTTTCCCTCAGAATCCATCTGTGGTACACCACTGTGTGCAGCCTGTGTGTTTATTGGATTCACAGAACTGATTTTTAACTGGGGAAAACTTCTGGGAATCTAAACAGTGCCCTGGAACTGGGATTGTGGCATAGCTGTGGTGACTTTAGCCCTGTTCACACAGGTACCAGCACTGATGGCACCTCTAAATTCCAGTCTTGGAGGCTCTGTGGATCCTGGAGGTATTTCCTGGACCTTTAGGACTTGTATTGACCTCCAAGCTGTTGTATTTTCAAAGTTTCGATTAGTTGTGAAAGCTGGAGCAAAGCCAGAGTAAGTACACCCACTACAGCATCACGTGCTGCAGGGAAATCACTTGGAATCTTGCTGCAGCTCTGCATTGAAAGGAATTCAGAATTTAAATTGTTTAGTGCAAGAGAAAAACCATCCTTTACCTCAGATCCAGCAGCAAAAGTTTCTGCAAATGCTTGGCCCTTCAAATATGATTTCCACCACTTTAACCTTTAGTTTGGTACTGCCACAAGCAGCTGCTGTAGTAGCTGCCTGCTGCACTGGGAAAAGCTCCTCACTCCAAATCGGTTATCTGCAAATTCTGTGCTTCATCTGAGCCACATAATTAAAGCAAATTTCCAGGGATTTCATTGGTAAGACAATACTTCCAGCTTGTATTACTCCATTCCCAGCCATAACGATCTCCAAATCCTCCCATAGCCTATCCATCATCTCAGTTCCATTTCTTGCTCAGAGAGGATGACTTTTCACAATCAATTTCCCTGCCTTTGGGAAGCCCTGTGTCTGCCAGCAGTCACTCTCCCTGCTCGAGCCCAATTTATTCTTTTTCAGCCCACCTTGTCCAATAACTGCAGCCTGAGAAAGGGGACTTTATTCCATCCCTTTCCCAGATCCCAATATCCATTCGGAAAGTAAACTGACCAAATCTAGAGAAAAGCTTTAAGCTTTATCCTCATTCCTCTGGAGCTCAGCACTTTCAGCTTCATGTCCTCACATTCCCTGAACTGATTGAAGAACGTTCCCCAGACATTTCTGAGGCTCTGTCCTGGCCAGCCTCAGAACAGCTTTTATGGCCAATTTTTTCATAAGTCTAATATTAAACTGAACTACTTCCTTTATTTTTTTCCACAGCTGCCAATTTTCCTCGTTTCACAAATGAAGATTATCACTTTTCCTAATTGTCCAGTAAGGCCAGGGATCAGATTAGGATTGCCCCTTTTCATCATTCATTTTCCAAACAGGATTTGAGTTCCAGGATTTGGCTGCCAGGAGCTCCAGTTTCTGCCCACCTTTCCAGTCATTCATCAGGGCTGGGATTTGGAAGGACCAGACGTGCTCCTCCTGAAGCTCAGAGCTCACATGAAGAGGGTTTGTTAGTTTGTAAAATGATCTGAAATATCCCATCAGAATTATTCTTAAATTTCGAATTACAAGTCTGTTTTTAGTGCTGATTTCTCATCTCTCAGAGATCACTGGCCGACAATCATTTGTTGCACCGTGGGCTTCAAATGTGACCTAAGATTCTTTGATTTGGTTCCAAAATGAATATTTCAGCTGCTGTCTTTCCTGCTTTCTGCCATTTTCTGGGAAGCTCTTTGGGTGATGGCAGTCAGACCATGTCAGTTCAGCCTCGGGGGTCTGTATCCAAATTTCAAATCCATTTGGAATTCTCCAATTGTCCCCAGACCTTTCTTTCTTATCACAAGTCTCAGCCCTTCCAAAAAGGGCTTCCAGATGTTGCAGATTCTTGTTGCAATTCCATCTGGCCACCTTTGATTTCTGAGTGAGTCCTGCCGAAAACAAGGGACTCGAGGGGGGAAAAAAAAGAAAAAAAAAGAGAAAAGAAGAAGCAACAACTTCTCAGATACTGGTGTTTAAAAACACTGTCTGGATGTTCTGAATTAATATTGTGTCAGAAGAAGCCAAATGGCTGCGTGCCAGGGCTCAACCCAAGGTGTATTTTTATGGCGAAGCTATAAACCCACAAAATAAGTGGTTTATAATGGAAATTCTGACACACTTTTAATATTAAGAGCAGAAATGTAGCGCTTGTGGCAAGTCAGCATTTGACAGCTGCAGGACTCACCTGTCAGCTGCAGTGCCTGGACAATCCATCCTGAAGGGAGGATTCCTCCTTTAGCTCATCCTGCTCCAGCCACAGGGTTTGGGGGCTGATGGCTCCAGCCCTGCTCAGCCATTCATCCTGGAGCCTCTCAAACCCCTTTTCTGGCTGATTACGGGGGGAAAACTGGGATTCCCAGGGCTGTGCAGTGTGCTGGAGCTCAGCCTTGGCTCCAGCACAGCAGCTTTCAGCAGCTGCAAGATGGGGAGGATTTCTCTGCTCCTTCACAGTGGCATTTCCCACAGGGAGACAGAGGCAGGAGGAACTGTGGGACTCAGCTGTCAATCAAACCCCAAAAAAATCAGCCCTGGAGCAATATTTAGGATACTCTATCAGTTTATACAGGCAGAAAGTTCATTGATAAGCTGTGAGAGTGATAATAATAGAAAATATTGGCAACAGTGAGAAGGGAGCAAAATGAATTTCATGAGGCTGAAATATCACACAAATGAATGCTACACCTAAGGCAGTTTAATCTGGGAAAAGACAAGGGACAGTTTTATTCCCACAGGAATGTTCTAAGTGGTCACCTACATTAGCACTCTCCCATCAATATATAAATATATTAAGGGAAAGCAGGAGGGACAGTTAGATCTATTCAACTGACAATATTCAATGCACTGGTGTGTGCTGGGACTGGAGCTGATCTGTCTCTGTGCCATGTATTAAAACTGAGATTTCCAAATGTAATTTGGGGAGTTCTGGACGTTTTGCCATCCCAAACATCTTGGTTTGCAGTCACGTTCTTCAGGAAAACCCAGAAAGGAAGGAGTCAAGGTCTGGTTGCCAGAATGGAAGCAGAGACCTGTGTACACACACACTTATATACACAGCTTGAACTTATTTCATGCTGCACGCAGCAGTTGCAGAGAAAAGACTGTGAGGCAAGGTGAGGGAAACCTAAACAGCTGACAAATAAACACAGAGTGATGGATTCAACTCCCCCAAGCAGCATGAATGTCTTCTATGCTATAAATCAAACTTCTGCCCCTCCTAACGCACAGATTAACCACAGCAGCAAAGAACAATGCAGAAGCCCTTTTAAATAAAACGAAGAGAAAATGAAAACTGAATCTCACATTACTTAAAAACAATCTGTCCGGAGATGAACTCAAACACTTGTGATTCTGGAGCAGAATCCGTACCTTTGTTTCCAGCATCTTCAATTAACACCCCTAGGAAGTTTAACACAGTTAAATTAATGTTCTGGAGGCTGCACTGGATCCAGGCAAGCAGAGCCTGGGGCACACCAACTGCCTACAGCCTTTAGGAGACTCCAAGAGCTTAAAGACATCAGCATTGAGGATATTACTCACTGGCCTGGCTTGGGAGGGTCTAAGGGCATTTGTAGCATGCCTAGAAATGAAATCAAAGCTCCCAAAAAGCCATTGTTGTGTGTCACATCACAAGCAGCCTGCTGGGCTCAATGGGAAACGCTCCACGGAACTGCCTGGAAAAACCAAAGGCTGCAGTGATGACCTAAGGCAGCACTGAAACACCACTCCAGGACCAAAACAACCCATGGGACACAGGGCGAGGATGGGATGGACATGGAGAGGCAGCACCTCAATAATTTGGCCATTAGAGGCTTTCAAAGGGCTGCAGATCCCAAGGGAAGTCAACGCTTGGAGGAGTTTTTTGCTGTTTAAAACATGGCACAAAGCACGCTGCTGCTCACCTGACGGACCTCTAATGTCTGTGTGTCTACACACCTTTAAGGGGATTATTTTAGTGGCTGTTTTATGATAAAAGGTGAACTGTCGTCAACACAAACAGAGGATCCTGCCCTCATCCTGTGTCTTCTGAGCAAGTGGTGCCTTTTGTGCTTTGGTCATTTCCTTCAGTAAAGCTTTTTGGGCGCTCCAAGTTAGAAATTCACACTTATTTTTAACCTATTTAATGCTCTGGTGAGCTGAGAACACCATCAATGTGTCTGGGACAAGAGCTACTTCGCTTTTTCTGAGATCAGGTTTTGCTTTATGATTAGTTTCATACATCTCTTGGTGATTACTTAGGTTAATTTTTAAACATAAATGAATATTAGTTGGTTTAATCTCCGTTTGGATGCTGTTGGAAAGGAGCCCCAGCGTGGGTGCGAGCCCAGCTGTGCCTTGCAAACGAGGAAAAGGAAAGGGATTGACAGGAGCTCTTGTTGCTCCCCAGCCCAGCTCTGCAGGTCTCCAACAGCCACAGTGCTTTCCTTGGACCAGCTCCCCTCCTTTTATTAGCTCCTAGCTGCTTTTCTGGGGAGGAAAATCAATGGAAACTGGATTTCTCAAAATATTTGTTTTGGTGTAAAACAAAGATAGCCCAAGAAAAGTACTTCAGGCAGAAATCTCATGACTGAAAAATTAGACTGGTAAGATTGTAAGACCAAGTTAAAAGTTATGGGTTTTCTCGGGTTTACTTTCTTTGGAAGCAACAAAAACCTACACAACTCTTTTGTGGTACAACAATGCTCAGGACCCTTGAGGGTCTCAGCATCACCTTCTGGCGTGATTTAAATCAGGAAAATTTTCCTAAATAATTTTAATTATTAGATTTCAATAATTTAGATTTCAAGACAGATACACAACATCCACCCCTGAGCTGCAAAAGGTTTAACAACTCAGACCCCTACAGTCCAAGCAGCAGAAGAGCTCCAATATTCCCTCTGTGGCATGGAAAGTTGGAAGGTCAATGGAAAAACTCTGTGCCATAGGATCTCCATTTCGTTCCATTGTGAAATCATCAGGGGAAAATAAAGGGATGGAAGCCATGAGTACAAACACAACCCCGAGCAGGGGGGTGCAGCAGGCACTGGGAATTTGGGAATTGTGCTTTGTCGGCCACTCACAGCACTGTGCAAAGCCCATTCACCTGGGCACGGCACAGAGAGCAGAGCCGGAGCCTGTCTGGGTGTCCCTCAGAGCCTGGAGGGAGCTGAGGGACCCTAAAACCCCTGGGACCAAGCTGGATGTGTCCTCAGGCCTGTTAGACTCAGGGAAGGGACAAAAATGGATGTGTCCTCAACCCTGTCTGGACTCAGGGAAGGAAGGGACAAAACTGAATATCTTCTTTGCCCTGTCTAGACTCGGGTCCAGGCCTGGGCACGCTGGGGCTGGAGCTGACGTGGCTCTGCAGTGTGTCCCACAGAGCCTGGAGGGAACTGAGGAGCCCTAAAACCCCTGGCACTAAGCTGGATGTGTCCTCAGCCCTGTCTAGACTCAGGGAAGGGACAAAACTGGATGTGTCTTCAGCCCTGTTAGGCTCAGGGAAGGGACAAAACTGGAGTGGCCTCAGCCCTGTTAGACTCAGGGAAGGAAGGGACAAAACTGGAGTGGCCTCAGCCCCGTTAGATTCGGGTCCAGGGCTGGGGATGCTGGATGGGGCTGGAGCTGAGGTGGCTCAGCAGGACCAGCCTTGGCCCCAAACCCCAGCCCAGCCTGGGGGATCAAGGTCACCCTGCCAAAGGCAGAAAACGAGGCTTTGTTGAGCTCCTCATTCCCCGTCTGCAGCTGAGGGAAGAAACCCCAACATTCCCACGGCTTCCCAAAACACGGGAGGTCCTTTCCTCGGAGCAGAGGACAAGCCCAGCAATAATTGTGAAAATAAATACTTCCAAACTTGGCTCTCTTTCTTCACCTCCACAAAAAGGAACAGTTAAATCCATAACCTGAAGTTTTAGACGAACTTTTATAAATTATTTCTCCTCTGCAAGAGTTCAGCAGCATTTCTTTGATCTTTGTGTATGAAATACTTCAACTTTCTGGGTAATCACAGTCGATGTCCACTCTCATTTTAAAGTATAATTTGTGGCTTCAGTATTTACAATGTTATTTTGAAGAAACACAAAAAATACAATTCATTCGATATTGTTTATGTCTGGTTCGAAGTCCCAGATGTTACAAATTGAACTTCAGATATTCAGATTTTTTTGCATCTTTGGGGATGTTAAACTGTGCCTACATGGGACAAAATTTTTGCCTTCCCAAGGCTCCTTCCCTGACTGATCTTTTGATTTCAGGGTGAGTTTGTTTCTACCTGACAGCAGAACACAGAAATTGGCTAGAAGTAAATCCTATATCATATTAAGGTGGGTTTTTTTGCTTTCCCAGTAACATTATCCTGTAAGTCTATACAGTATAAACCACACAGCAAAGGAATATTTATATATGAATGATTTCCATACAAAAAGGAACGGGGTTTTCCTGACAGTGTAATATTATTGTAACACATACACAGGGCTGGGGGTACAAGGTGGGAGAAACCACTTGGAGCATGGATTAATGAAAAATAAAGAGCTGGAGGACGTTCATGGACACTAACACAGAGCACAGCAACAATTTAGACAAGGATCAATATAAATAAAAGTTTCTATTGACAGAAATATTCCCTAATACAACACACGCCATTTTATAGGTAGTAATAATTAAAAACAGAGAAAAGGATTGGCTCAATCCTGTAAATAATGGGAGCACCAACAACATTTTCATGTTTTCCTGCCTTGTTTGTGATTGTTTTTATAAGATTGGATAAATTGTGCTACCTTTACTTCCCTTAGGAAGAACATCTCAGTCTGAAAGGCAAACGCCCCTCACGCAAACACGGACTGGCCAACAAGAGAGCCGTGCCTTTTCTGGGAATGACTTCACTGCATCCCCTCCAAAATAAAACTGGCATGAGAAAACAAAGAATTCCTTCAGGTACAACTGCAGGAGCAGTATCCATCTCATGCATTTTGAACAGCCAGAAATGCAGAAGAACATCTCCAGAGCCCAGAGAGGAGAACAGCTCTGAGGCCACACCAGCCTTTGCCACCAGAGAACGGATTTTCCCAAGAGGCACCAACAAAATTAGAAAGAGGTGGCAAAGATAAAGCCAATTAAATGCTTATAAAAAAAAACCCAGCCCCATCCTTCCCAACAGATTGGCCCATCTGGAATTTATTCTCGGGATGCTCCTCACAGGTTCAAGGCTCCCCGTTTCACACCGTGGAAGGGCTGAAAGGGCCGGGAATGCGGGGCCGGAGCCCAGGGATTTCCCAGGGATGCACTAATGTGTCAGACTTGTAAAATAGCTCTTAGTGCTGCAGCTCCATTTAGAGAAGGACGGAAACTCACTTTAAATACTTAAGGCTTTAATATCTAGTCCATTACTCTGCAGAAAGGTCTTGTAAAGAGTCAATTATGGGATACTTCTGATTCGATCCACATGCAAGGGAAATCCGCTCCTTTGCCTTTAAACCTCGGGACTAAGTGTCCTGTTTAAATAATTAGTGACACTTTTTCTTTGATCAAATTGATTCACATTGTTATTCTTTTTATGTTAATTTAAAGCTTAATCCATGTAAAATCCAAGACAGATCTTAATCCATCATTCAGAGGGCTTTTACAAAAAGGCACCGTGGTGAGATTGTCCAGAAAACACGACAGGTTAAAGACAGTAGTGAACCAAATTGAAGTAAAATGCTAAAATGCCCTTTTTTCTTTTTTTTTTTGGCCTTCTAAAAACCTGTGAATGACCAACCCAGTTAATAGCAGTAGCAGGGTAACAATTTGGAAATAATTGTGAGTGGAGACACAAAGCTGGCAGCTGCTCTCTAGCACAAGCCCCATTCTCCAGCATGTTTAAGAATGAAGCCAAAATCTGGGCGTCTCCTGCTATTAAAAACGTGTTAATAATGGAAAATATTTTAAAATAAACTGCAGTTACTTTTACTTATATTCTTGTTTTCTCCTCAAAGCTTAGTTGCCCAGGTTACAGGGAAGTTACCAGCAACAAAGTCGGAATGGTTTTCAGACAGAGCTTGTTAAGGTGCTCAGCCAGTAGAGTATGTAGGAGACAAAACACTCAATATTTATAATTTCCATATTTTGGTAAGATTTCTATAAATCTATGAATGATAGGCTGATAATACAGTTACCTCTATAAGTGCATAAATATTCAAGTCTTGCCCAAGTCCATAAATTCAAGAGGCCTTGCCAACTCTTTGCTTGCTGTGCACATTCAAATAATCAAAATTAGTATCTCAAAGCTGAGGTAAAAATTTGTTACAATCTTACTGGAAAGTGACTTGATAATTTCTGGATATCGGTTCTATTCTAACCATGACATTTCAGATGTTTGTGTGTTTTCTGACAATAATTAAAGAGTTGTGTTTCTGGACAGCAGCACTGCTGCTAAATGACAGAGGAGGCACAAGAAATACTTTGCTAAAATACTGCTGGATGTGTCTTCAAAATACTCCACAGAGGATTTAAACCCTCCAAGTGTCTTTCTAAAATATTACTGCACCACTGCAGAGGAAATAACAACAGCAAATATTCCACAATAATAACAATAATAATCATTTTCAAAAATTGAGGTAAAAAAGATGACTGTTTTGTTTACCTCCATGACAAAATCATTGAGCAAAATTATTTTCTGGAGTGGCTAATCGAAGGTAATTGCTGTAAAATTCCCACTTGGGGATGAACAGCTGGGTCTGGAGGACCTCTGCTGTCCGGGGACTGCACAGCCACACATTCCCCACTGCAGCTCTGCTCTGCAGCCTTGCCTTGTCTTCAGCAATGCCTCTGGCTCTACAATCACCGTGAAACTGTCCAAATTACTTCATTCAGCTTAATCAACTCAGTAGTTCTGTTAAAAAGTGGCTCAGCTGTTTATCGTTTATGAAGTTAGAGAATTTATAAAATGAGAATTTTTCCGTAGGAATATTTTGATTTGCACAGTGGTGATGGAATTGGGGATTTGTGGATATTTTCATTTCCCAATTTCAAAGAGAGTGGAGTGAAAAGAAATTTACAGGTGACATTGGGGACACCAAAGCACTGAGGATCCGGCAGCTCCAGCCTGGTGAGCTGCACACTGGTGAACCCAACTGGAGGAAAAACCTTCACAGGGTTCCTTCTGCACAGGAACCATCTCCATCTTCTGGGAGAAATCAAAACACACAAGAGCTGGAGACAATGGGGTGAGCCCCAGGGCAGCTCAAATGGCACAAAACCACAGGGATCCAGCCCCCACTGACTGTCACAGACACAAGTCCCTCTTATATAGGAGAAATATAAAACTTATGGCTACGAATGTCAATAAGAAAAAGCTACGAGGCATTTTAGGGAGCGCGAGAAAGGTGAGGATTTTATTCTGCTCTTCAAGCTTTGGAGAGATTCCCCTGTCTGTAACATGTTGAGCCCTGGGCATGCAGAGCTCATACACAACCGCCAGACTTATAAAAGCAGCTGGGGTATAGTCTAATCTTGGTTAAGCTACTAATTTTCCTTTATTAAGGAATAGATGTTATTTTTCAGGAAAAGCTGGCCAGCAGAACGCCGAATGCCACGTGAAGGGAGGCTGCCCAAGGCACTGACTGCTCTGTCCCCTCCCTCTGTCCTGCCCTTGACAAGTACTCCCCTTTTTGAGGTATTAAACCTTGGCAACATCCACCGCAGTTCCCACTTTAAGCTGAAGTAAGTACATGTACAGAAGGGCTCTGTCAACATATCTGGAAAGATGTTTGGATTAACTAACAAAACCTATTTCAAATCTCAGATAATAAAATGCCCTCCTAAATCCTAATTGCAACTTTCATCTCGTGTCTTTAGGGCCCGGCAGCAGCTGATGTGCCGCTACAGATCAAGTGTTTAGTTTGATAAATGCGGCTTACGAGGGTCTTGGTATTGCTGACTGACAGAGTAGCTGAATAGGATCCGGCCTCCTAAAGGTGATTATCTGCCTAAAGAAGGAAGAAGATGAGCACAGGACAACCTTGTTTGTCATTTTGTGCGCTTAATCAGACAAAGCTCATAATGCTAAGAGCTTCTCTATACCATCAAAAATAAAACACAAGCAGCTTTCAAATAAATTACACCACCATTTTACGGAGGGGGGAAAATCCATCAGCATGTGTCGGAGAATTATCTTTGGGTTGCTGTTTTCCAGCAGGAGAACTCGTAACTGGAACATTGAATCATATTCCCAGAGACTTCTCTTTACACTGCTGAGGTTGCAGCCAAACCTCACTACACAAGAGACAAAAAGCAGCTTTTTTGCTTTAAACGAGATATCCAGGCAGAGGCACTAGTTAGATAACAAGATCTGTCCTTTAGGTTCCATTGCTATCTAAAAGAAATAGAAATAAAACGTTCTCTCCTGGAAAATATCCACCCACTAATACCCCTTTTCTGTGCTGAGGTAACACCAGGGGTATGTGGGCATCGCTTTGGCTTTGAGTCTGCACAAATAATAATAATAATAAATGCAAGAATAAAGCAATTCTAGTGTAATCTGGCAGAGAGGGGTATTTCCCACTCATGGATTTAATTTACATTGTGTTTAAAGCAGGTCAGTGAGCAGTGTCCTGTTACGCCTTCCTTTCAGTTTGTTTTATATGACAACGAAAAGAACAATTCATTTTCATGAAGGTCTCTTGACTTTCAAAAAGGAAAGTCTGAGAAGGGGAAAAAAATAAAATTCACTCCTGGTTTTGCCTTAAGGTCAACAAGAAATCCACAGCTCTGTCACCGATTTCTATATGGTAAAATATCTGTGATATTTACTTCACATTTCTTTAACAAAAGATTAAATTGAATTTAGTTAAATATTACTATAAATACAAATGAACTATTAAAAGCAGACTTATTCAAGCTGCACACAAATAAACAGCATTTTCAGTGGGGAGTTCTCCACCATTTAAATGACAAAACAAAACCTCCAAACTGAAGAAGCAATAAAGGCACCTAAGGAACACAACTTTAATACTAGTGCTTGGTAAAATTGATAGGAATCAAAATCTCAATTGAACTGTGTTCAATCTAGAAAAAAATCACACATTTAGAATTGCCAATAATGGCAATTATTGCATGCTGATGGCAACTCATGTTACTCTCATTTTTATCACAATGTAACAGCAGTTGAATTCTTATTTCATACTGAAATACGAAGTCTGCCCTTGTATACAGCAAATATCTGTAATTCTAAATATACTCCATACAGCAAATATTTAAGCAGCCTGAATTCTGAAGCGAAGGACATTTTCTCTGAAGGATGTGGAGCACTCACACAGTGCTGACAACAAGAACTGCACTTTTTAATCACTGACTGATACCACAATAAACACGTTTCGGTTCCCAGTCACAACATTTCCCAACTCATTATTTCCAGCATCGCTTCTGCCTGACCATTTCATAGCTGAAAGGTTTTGCTTCTCCACTCTGTCACTCCAAACAATTTCCAAGCGCCCTGCGATCACACCTAATTCTCCATCTAAATCATTAGGAGGATAAAGTTGTTATACTTGTAATGGTATTTGTCCTACTTTGAACGTTACCAAACTGTTTTCTCTAATCCTTTAGGAAACACCATAATGAGGCTCATCTAATGCCTTCCACTAGTTAGGAAGGCGAACTCCAAGATTTAGCTCCTCAGTCTGTCTCTAAATCTTCTAAGTGAAAGATGATTTACAGTTAAGCTATGAAAAATGTGAGCACTCTCAAGTCTGGAAAGTCTCAATCTGATTGCAGGGAACTTCAATCCCGAGGAGAGATTGAGTCTCCCTCACTGGAGACTGCCTGACTTAGGGAATCAGCAGCTGGTATGAAACGTTCATTAACTTATAAAAGCTTTATAGACTTGTCTGAGCTTCTATTAGGGGGAAAATGGTCAGATTGTGTGCTGAAAACGCTGATCTGAAAGGTGGAGTGTAGAGCTTCTGTGCTGGAGATCGAAACGAAACGTTTCTCGGTCCCACTGTCAAAAATGTTATAAAATCAAATGAACCAGGAATCGTTACAGTGAGAAAAAACAGAGTCATCTCAATACATCAGGACAAACATTTACAGAATTTCAAAGAGAAAGTGGGGTGGTTCTTGTTATGAGGAAGCCAAATCCCCATCCTTTGGGAAATGAATCCGAAGGGTCCGAAGAGCAACAGGACAGGACCGACCTTAGAGAAGCCATAACACATTTATAAAGACAAGACTACATTTTGTTTAGGATTTAAAGCAAAGATTGAATAACTAATTTCACAGTGAGGGGGATAGGACCCATGCAATTCAATTAAAATATCGATTGATTTGTAGCAAGCTTTTGAAGGTTGATGTTTGTCTTTTGCCTTGTCAGAGCCCCTCCATCACACCCACCCCAAACTCCATCCCCTGTAAGCTCAGGTTCTACTCAGCATTCCCAAACAGGCTGGAATTTACAATTCAGCTCTGCCCAGTTAAAACAGCACCAGCTGATCCAAATTAATAAAACTCAAGTCTCCAATAAACCAGCAGAAGCTGTTTTGTTAAACTGAAATTTTCATTTCATAATTAACCCCTGTGCAGGGCAAAAAAGACAAAACTGAGCCTGCAGCCACCTCAAAGGACCAGAACTGAAGAGCTGAATTTAATAGATCAAGGCAAATATTGACTAAAATATTTATTTAAAGAAATGGATTTCCAAAATCCAATAAATACATAAAAGCCTTGAGGTAAAACAGCCTAGGGAATATGCAAATGACATCTCTGAAAGCAAATTTGGGGTTGATCCTGAAAACCACTCCTAATTAGAGTCCAAGAGGACTATTTCCTTGTGAAAATATTCTTCTGTCTTAAAGTTCTGTAGCCTGAGCAGGAATTTTATTACCAGTTTGATGGCCTAACAATAATCACCTCGGTGTATGAGCAAGTCTGACACCAGTGTGCAGAACTGAAACCTCTGCTCCCCTCCTCGCCCAGAATAATGAAATGGCTGCAGAGAAAAGCAGAATCTCAGAAAGGAAGTTTTTTCAAATGCTTTAGAACAGAGGTGAATGCACATCCAATGGGTTTATTTGCAAAACTCTTTGGAATAGGCACAAGTCCCTCATATGGAAATGAAAATGAAAGCAAAGATGAAAGCCTACAAGCTCAGTGCCCATTTTTCCTTCCTGCTAAGAACACATTCCAACAGAAATGTGGGACAGGAACTGTTTCCATGGGCTGCCCAAAGCATGGTGCAGAGCTGAGTGGGTTTCAGCTGGAACTGCAGCAGAAGCACACCTGCTGAAACTATTCTCCAGTTCCTGGTGACTCGGGGAATAAGAGTTTGGGGCTGCAGTTTCTTGCTGGGACAACACTGCAGAGGTGATTTGAAAAGGTTTTTTTTTCAGCAGCTCCTTTTCAATTTGACTGTGAGCTGCATTTGACTGTGGAGCTGCTCTGGGCTTTTGTCTGTTCTGCTGTGCTGATCCAAAGGAGTTCTTTGCTATTCAGAGAAGCTGTGAGGAGATTAATTTAACTGAAGATCAAATGAAAGCATCTCCTGTGGCACTGGGTGTGCCCCACTATTATGTATCGTTGCTTTGGCACATTGATGGAATAAATTCTGGAGGAAATCAGCCCCTCCAGTGTTCAGGGTGTTCCAAAGTCCTGTTTTTATTTCTCTGAATGCAGCAGTGACAGTCCCAGCCCAGGCTGATGTGTGACTCAGGCAGGGCGAAATGAACATCTCAAAGAGCTCAAGGGAAGCTGTGAATTGCTTATTTGTTCTGAAGAATATATTCAAAGTGTGCTTTGAACTTCCCTGTGCCGTGAATGGTGACCAGGAAGAACAAGAGAAAGGGGAGAGAGAGCAAACAAATCCCATTTTCTGACTTACAGCTCCATTGTCCTCAGTGGTGCTTTCTCCACCTTTCCCCTGGGAATAACTCCAAATTTAAGAAGTTCTTTGATGCCACAGAAAGGTTTGATCTCGCCACAGCATTGTCAATCTACCCACAGCACACATCAATAAGTAATGTGCATTTATTTTATACCCATTTCTGTCGTATTTCAGATTTTTAGGGGGAAAAAGGACTCTGGCCAAAGGTAGACACGGTATTCCTGTTCTCAGTAACAACTCCAATGAAAAATGAGGCACAACTACTGTCAAGTAATAAATGCACAAGCTGCCTGTGTTTGTCACAGATTCATTTCTTTCATCTCCTATCTCTGATAATACAAATTATTCCCACAATCTTCAGAGAGAGGAAGGCAAACAATATAAAATATTCACTTACAAGCAGCTTATTTTTGTCTGATGGTGCCACTTACAAATATTTGACTGTTGTACAAAATTTTACAGGATTCTGTCCGAACATATCTGGCAAACCACCTGCTTGTATTGAAAGCTACAGTGCTAATCTTATTAATGCTTAATATTCCCTATTCTGGCTTTATACACAGAATATCAGTGATTCAGAGTTAATAAATAGTTGTATTTCTGCAAGCCTCAGAGTGAAAATCTCAGAACCTTGGCACACCAGAATGCTCTGTAATACCGACTAGAAAAATCAGTCCTATTTGAAAAATAAAATTTAAAATATACATTTCCAGGTTGCAAATGAAAAAAAAAATCAATTTTTTTTCAACAGCATGATCAGCTTTTCAGTTATTAATTGGCTAGAAGCTGATTTAGGTACTGGGGCTGGGTGGAAATAACACCAGGGTTCTGCTGCCACCTGCAGCTGAACCAAGAGGCCTCGTTCCTTCAGCAGCAACCCAAGTGTGCCTGGAGTTATTATATATTATTTTCAACGATTAATATTATATATCCAGGGTTATTACCCCCAAATCTGGCCAATTTTATTGTGTTGCATGAGTGAAGAGAAAACTGGTGAGAAATTCAAAAGGCTGATGCACCCACTGGAGCAATTCAGGAAAAGAAATGTATTCAAGCATGGAAGAGTAGGAATATATGTCAGTTAAGCATGGAATATTCAATACTTGCAGAAAGAATTTCCAACTGGTCTTTATTTAATATTTAAAGTATTTTCATATGCTGTAATGCCTCCTTTTGGCCTTCCCATATGGAAACCAGGACCAAATAAAAGAAAATATAAGAATGTATTGCTCTTCTGCGTGGGCCTGACAAAAAAAGGTAACACAAAAATTAAATTCTGTTTCTTCAAGGCAAGCTATTAACAAAAAAAAAGGGTAAAGAAATAAACCTCAAGTAAACATCTTGTGTTTTAAACCTGCAAATGTTCAAAAATCAATGTGTTCACAACTTGTTATTCTTATCATTTCTACAAGCTTTGGATCTGGTTAACCTTTCATTAATAAAACACTCCAAATACTTCTGGAGCCATCACAAACAGGCTTGTCACAACGCCTTGTGCTTTCCTTGTCACCACAATCTATATAAATAGTTTCCTGAGATTACAGGTCATTGCTCCAGGAATGAGGCAGCAGCAAAGATCTGTTACAGCCTCCAACCACATCCTGATCCCTTTCTCTGGGTGTGTTATTTCTAAATATTTATTAACATCCAGAAGTCACCCAGCCCTGGATTTGAAGTGACAAGTGAGACTTCAGTCACACGGCCACAGAAATGAAATGAACAACCTCCCACTCATCTTTCAGCATTGTGGAAAATGCTCCTAATTTCTCAGTAATCTTTAAAATAAACAAAGCCATTGCCAAGAAAGACTCTTAAAGCTGGAGATTAAACCAGAAACTTTCTGTTACAGATCTCCAGCTTTGAATGGTCAGTTCTGAATGGCTTAAATTCTTACGGAATTTATACAGAATGGAAATCACTTACATACACATATCCATGTCTTAATGCATGTGTGTGTATCTACAAGTGTTTGTGTGCACCCATATTCATCTATTTGAAAATAAAAGATATAAAAGTATTGCCTAAAGCAATGCACATCCAAGGTATGAACAGCCAGAAAAATTAAACAGGTCTTACCTTGATAACTGATCACATATTGCTTCTAGAAGATCTACAAGTCAAATGAACAGATATCAATATTGAATCAGGTAAGAAAATGGAAACAAAGCATTAACTTCTGAAATAATATTTTGTTTCAAAGGAAGCAGAGGTTGCTCCCTGGGTCCCAGGCTGGGGATCCCATGGGACAGGAACCAGCACTGCCTGTCCCAGGGTCAGAGCTGCTCCTCCCCAGCCTCCGGACTCTGTTCTTCTCTGTGGAATGGAGTGAGCCCCTCGTGGCATTTCCACTGCCTCAGAGCCAGGGAAGGGTGGCTGTGCTGCCAGAGACTGCCAGGGCCTGGATTCCTGCTGCTATTCCATTCTGATCCCTGCTGCCAGAGACTGCCAGGGCCTGGATCCCTGCTGCCATTCCATTCTGATCCCTGCTGCCAGAGACTGCCAGGGCCTGGATCCCTGCTGCCATTCCATCCTGATCCCTGCTGCCATTCCATCCTGATCCCTGCTGCCATTCCATCCCAGATCCCTGCTGCCATTCCATCCCAGATCCCTGCTGCCATTCCCGTGTCAGTCATGGGAAGCCCCCTGGCACAAGTCCACAGTGATCAAAGTCACGGGTTTGCCAACACAATGCTCTGACAACAAAACCATCAGGCAACATTTGCTTATTAAATTCCAGGAGGATGCCATGGCTGGTGCTGGCACTCTCCCGTAGCTGTTGGTATTGATTTTGCAGCTTTCCATTTTATGAAATAATACATCTCCTCTCAATGTGTGTGTGTGTGTGTGAAACTCATCACTTCTGGTAATGTCATCAGCCATGAATTATTGCTGCGCTACATCGAGACTTCTTTCAGAGTTTCTTTTGGCACTTCGTGTGCTCACTTCCACTTTCTGTCTGAAGCATTGCAAGATCATTAGCTCAATCTGGAATGCAATTGGAGAACATGCAGGCTGACAGAAGGAGCTGAACCTTAGATTCCAGAGAGAAAAATAACTTATCAGGCAGATATCCTTATTGCTTGGAATATCTGGCACCGTGTTCCCTGGGAAACCACTCTGGCTGAACACCACAGCAACTCACATGAACTCACGCTGGGTTTACTGCACATTCTTGATAGCAAAAAAATGCACACGTCTGGTAACAATCCTGGCTGGGCATTAGACCGTCCTGTAATGCAATTCTGTGCCCCCAAAGAGGATCAAACCATGCTGACCCTTCTCAGCCACGGCTGGGGAGGAATTTACCCAGCTACACTGAAAGAGCAATAAAGCTTTTCCCTCCATAAGCGAGTTTCACGTTCTGAGTCGTGCCCACACGCTGGCAGAGCGGGTCTGAGTGTGCTTAACACAAAAAACACCCCAGGGATGCAGAGTGACTGTGCAACTCCCCCTTTCTCTTGGTCTTTTCTTTGTATTTCCTCACATGGAACCTCTCTAACGAGTGACCTGCTAAACAGGTCACAAAAGAGCTGCCAGTGCCAGTTCTTCCAGATCAGGTGATGATCTCCAGAACGTGGAGGGCTTGATGTGACTCTCAATCCCAGCTGAGCAGTGCAGAGCACACTCCCATCAGAGGCAGCACTACCTGGGCTGTTCATTAGGAGGTGCAGAGCTGTCAGATTGCCCAGGCCTCTCTGGGGATGGATCTAAATGAATTATTCAGCAGAACATGGCCAAGCTGAACGGGGCTTTTTTTTGATGGAAAAACAGGAAAAAGATGTTGGAACTCTAAGAAACATCAAAAAGAAATATGAAAAAGAGCAAGGAAAAAAGAGCCTGAGCTCTCTCTGCTCTAACTGTCGTGCTTGGAGCAGCTACTGGCACTTCCTGGATGGTCACTTCATGAACTAATTGGTTCATCATTTTTAAATTGAAATGCTCCGTGCCTGGACAAGTTTTGCTTTTGTACTTTTCTAATTCCTTCATCCTTTTAGTGGCTTTAATGCAATTCAGCGCTGACTCAGTGCACGCAGGAGAGATGCACAGTTTTCGTTTGGATAGGAATTAAGAGGCTCTCCAGCAGCAGCAAGTTTTTCCCTTCCCGCACAAAACGCTTTTCCCCTTTAGCACGCCATCCTTCCCATTGTGCCCCTAATCAAATAAACTGATGAAAGTAAACATCTGTAATTCAGGAGGCGTTTGATCAGTGCGTTTGAAGCCAGGGGTTCTTTTACAAGTGAGCTGCCCTCTCCCAGGGTGGGACACGTGATTACCCGAGTGCTGTTGTTACGACAGACACGCTTAAACCACCTATTGTGTGTTCCCTCCATAATTCTATTTGTGGTTTTGTTCTGTCCTGGCTCCTGCTCTGTGTGCTCCTGCCTCCCCTAATCCTCTTTAAATGAACGAGACACAGTTCTGAGGCCCAGAGATCTTGTTATCAACAATTACCAATTTCTGCCTTTTTTGCAACACTTAAGGAATCAAAGGTACAAAGAGGATATTAAAGATCTTTCAAATGCATGAATCAATAAGCCATATTGGATTAAAAGAATTTATCAGCAACCCTTTCATAAATCTGGAAGCATTAAAACTAAGAAATATTACAGTGACCCCAGGTTAAGTACAATAAGGAACAGAGCTGATGAAACATGGCTAATGATTGTATTTGAAATACACACACAGGGGGCTGGAGAGGCACTGGAGGGTGGCCCCCACCCTCTGAATCGTGCCCCACACATCAAAATAATGATTTTACATCCTCAGTGTTCCCAGTCCACACAACAAAAGAAACCAAAAGGCCCATTTTTCGTATCAGAAAGACTCCAGAAATTTGAGGGACCTGCAGCCTTGCAAAGTCTGGTTCTAAAGCACTTTGGCCACTTAAAAAAGAATATTTCATTGCTGGCAGCCCATGCCAGCTCCATCTGTGTTATTTATGAGTTTTGTCTCTTCAGAGAACTACACATTTCCAAACATTGTTTAGACAAATACCCAGCAAGGAAAAGCAAAGCTCCCTCCCCACCGTGGTTAGATCTGCAGGGAGGAGGAGGAAAGGAATTTTATTAAAACTATAGTAACCCTGTGGCACTGTTATAATTTTGATAGCCCAGTAAGTTTTCTTTTGGTAATTCTGTGGCAAAACACAAGTTAAATAACAGGAGTGTTTTATAATGCACAGCGTGATCAAAATCAAAGTTGGAAAAAAAACCCCTCTCTTCAAAGGTCAAATGTTTTTAATGCTTGATGGAAATTTGAAAAGGATCAGAATAATAAAAATTACATTGAATTTGGGACGCTACAAAAAGTATAAAAAATTCCCTTCCATTATAAAGAGAGTCTTGTTTTTGTGTCACTTATTTGATGTCTAGAAAGTCTCATACCTTACCAAAGCTACCACCTACACCTCTATTGATTTAATTTATTTTAACAAACCACTGCAGGATTACTGAAATATATATTTGTTCCATTTCAATGAACATCTAAGCACCGTGTCCCTACAATAATCATATTCATTCCAGAGATAAATATTTTATAGCAAGACCTTACTATAAAGTGAGTATATTAACTATATTCTTTACTCAAACTCAAGAGACAAATTAATATCCACTCTGTGCTGATACCACACATAAAAAGTACTTAATTTAATTGGAATAGCTGCTAGAGCAAAAGGAAAAAAAAATATTGGAGACTGCATTGGAATACTAACACCCCCTTACAACCCATAGTATATTTATTTCTTTACTGCCTAACTCTGATGGGTTTATTTTCTTTTCTCTGTGTAGAACCTTTACCTCGAAGATGGATTTGAGAGATTAGAAAGCGGATGGAAATTCTGCATTGAAAGGGGCCAAATTCTGGAAGGCCTTTGAACTGAATATTAATAATAACAATAACTTAAAAACATGGGCAAACCTGCACGAGTATTGGACAGTGCATTAAAGAGTCAGCTACCCAGAAAATCAGGTTAATTAGTTAAACCCAATCAGTTTCACCCCATGCCCTGTCTCTAACAGGGTCCAGCGTTATTCGGTTCAGTCACACCTGAGGTGACAGGCAGTGACAAAATGGAGGTGCCCAGTCCTGTAATAAACTGGTTTATAATAAACCAGTAATAAACTGGTTTAACTGGAGCCAGTTCAGCAGAGGAGCACTGGGAAGGGCAGGGGGAGAGGGAGCTGGGGATGGGCTCCTGGAGCCTGGAAAAAGCCAAGTTCAAAGGGGGCTGGAGGGGCACTGGTTTGATTTGGTTCAGTCACACCCGGGGTGACAGGAGTGACAAAATGGAGGTGCCCAGTTCTGGAACCCCAGTAATAAACTGGTTTAACTAGAGCCAGTTCAGCAGAGGAGCCCCAGGAAGGGCAGGGGAAGAGGGAGTCCAGGAGGAGGAGCTGGGGATGGGCTCCTGGAAAAGGCCAAGTTCAAAGGGGGGACAGCAGCAGGACATCCCTGGGACCCCCAGGGCTCCTGAGGAGATGGAAACAGCTCCTCATGGACAGGCTGGCTGGGACAAGGACTGTGCTCAGCAATTAAACAGCAGGAATTCTCACTGCATTGAAGGAAACAAAATAAAAAGTCCTCTCTAGGGAATAACTGAGCAGTGCATCAGGCCAAGAGAGGCAGGGAAATCTCAGCTCTTCCTTGACAGCTTTTGAGATTGGACAAATTGCCAAGCAAGCTGGTCTGGACTAAATCCTGCTTTGAGCAGGAGACTGGACTGTGCATCTCCCAAGGTCTCTACCAACCTGAATAAAGCTGTTTTAGGCCAGGCTCAACTTCCACCTGAATCCACAAGACCATTCCTTTGAGAGTGGCCAGAAGGGACCAGTTGGAGAAAAAACATCAGGACAATTCCAATGACTCCTAGCCCAGATTCCAGTTTATGGATTTCCAGAGCTGGTGGGGTGTTTCTTCTCTTGTTAACATCTCGTTTTCAATTCTTGGGATAATTAAATCAATTCTTGTTGCAGAGCTTTCTTCCATGAGTATTTCTAATTGCTTTTGGAATCCATTGACGCACAAGGCACATGTCACAACCTGCTCCAAGGAGTCTCCCAATTCAATTCAACAATGCAGGAAAAGTATCAGAGTCTGTCACGTACATCAAACACTTCTCATTCATTGCTGAGCTTTTTTTTTTCCCCCTCATTAGGAATGTTTTTTGTTGTTGTTGTTATTATTTTCAAACAAAGCAATCAAATTCAATCGAGCTTCCACTGATTCTTTCAGAACGAAGGGAGCAGTGATAAAAATGTCCTTTTCAGGTTTGTTTCTTTCTCTCCCAGGCCTGCACACAGGTCTGGCTGTAAGCAGAAGGCACCTCCAGGCAGATGAGGCATTTTATTGCTGTGTGGCTCCAGGAGGGCAGGCTCTGGACACAGAAGCTGATGGCAGTTCAGGATTTGATACCTCTTCAATCCTTATTTTGAATATATTATTTCTCACTGTGACAGCTCCAGAGAAGAGAGGTTAAGAACAACAAAGAGTTGCCCTCCCTTGTCTTTCAGCAGCTGTTTCTCCTCTCCTGAAGGTTTGCACTAAATTTAACTCTGCATTGTTAGCAGAGCTGTCTCCTCCCAAACCTTTCAACATGGGTTTGGTGTGCCCTCACTGGATACCTGCTCCTCTCCTCTGCTGCTGGCTGCACCACCAGAAATGGGCTGAAGATGCCCTGGGAGAAATGGGCTGAAGATACCCCAGGAGAAATGGGCTGAAGCTGCCCCAGGAGAAATGGGCTGAAGCTGCTCCAGGAGAAATGGGCTGAAGCTGCCCCAGGAGAAATGGGCTGAAGCTGCCCCAGGAGAAACGGGCTGAAGATGCCCCAGGAGAAATGGGCTGAAGATGCCCCAGGAGAAATGGGCTGAAGCTNTCTTTCAGCAGCTGTTTCTCCTCTCCTGAAGGTTTGCACTAAATTTAACTCTGCATTGTTAGCAGAGCTGTCTCCTCCCAAACCTTTCAACATGGGTTTGATGTGCCCTCACTGGATACCTGCTCCTCTCCTCTGCTGCTGGCTGCAGCACCAGAAACGGGCTGAAGATGCCCCAGGAGAAATGGGCTGAAGCTGCTCCACCAGAAATGGGCTGAAGATGCCCCAGGAGAAATGGGCTGAAGCTGCTCCACCAGAAATGGGCTGAAGCTGCCCCAGGAGAAACAGGTGAAGCTGCCCCAGGAGAAACAGGTGAAGCTGCCCTGGGAGAAATGGGCTGAAGCTGCACCAAGATGAAGCTGCACATGGAAAACCCTTCCAGCTCCAAGAGCAGCACAACTCTGCTGGAATCTCTCACTCTGGAATCTCTTCCAGTGAAGGTTTTTAAGGTGACAACCATTTGACAAAGATGGTCTCATTTCATTGGAGCTCATCCCCAACCAGGACTCTGCTCCATTCCTGTGTTTGATGGATTCTTTCCCAAATTTCCGAATTTCCAAGCAAAGCTTTGCTTCCAAACCATTCCGTTCTCCTGCTCATGCACCAGACTGTAAGGTCTGTACACACCGTGTGTACAGCAAATTCTGAACATGTCTAAAGTTTTATGCAACTCCAATAGGTCACGGGGGTTTTCCTTTTTTTAAAGATAACACCAGATTTTTATCTTTTAAAAGTATCTAAACACACTCCATACATTTACCATTCAGGTAGAGACCAATACACACTAGAAGGACAAGTTTTTAAAACCTAAGTCCAGAAAAAATGGCATTTCCTGGGCTTCCTTATTCTACTTGCTGAAGTTTGTTTTAAATTATTACAACTTTTACATATGAAAACATTTTTTATATCTATACATGGAAATGAGAACTTGGGAGAGTTAGTTCTCCTATTTTATCTTTTTAAGGAGAGCAATGAAAATACAATATTTACAAAGTCTGCCCCAAACCAGAAGGGTTTGATTTGGAAAATGGGAAGATTATTTCAATTACATCTGTAGAAACTGCTTAAAAAACTTTCTTGAAATGGTCCTAATCATAATGAACACTTTTAGATGCATTTTTAGACAGCTGACAGTTATATCAAGGGGGCAAAATTGGGCACGTTAAGAACAAAATGATGAACTGAACTATGAAGCTCATTGATACTTTCAACAATGCATTCAATGTTACTAGAACATACTTTTAATAGAATTTAAACTAAGCAGAACCCCCTGAATACCAAATATAAACCTCCACTGGGAGAAATACTCAATTACTTTCTGCATGCATAATACCCCTCCATAATAACCTTCAACTTCTATAGGGAAGGAGTTGAAGTTTTTAACCAGGGATTTGGTCACACTTCATCAGTATCATATTTACATGAGCTCAGCCAAACACCAGTGAAAGTTTTACTGTCAACTTACTTTGCATGTTCTGCCATTAATCCACCCAAAGCCCATTGAGGTGCTCCCCGAGGTGCAATCAGCTCTCAAATGTTGGGAAGGGTGTTTAAACTCGAGCCTAAATGGATTTGCCAAGGTATGGAGTTTGTCCTGTGGCAAGTTTCGAAACGTGTAATGCAATTAAAAGCATTCTGGTTTTAAGCAGCTCTGAAGATGACAGGGAAATAATGCAGGATATGAAATATGGGGGACTCCGTGCACCTGTACGATTTGTACACGTTTATAAATGCATCATAAAAAACACAGAAATCCTATCTGCAGACAAATGAATCCTAATGGATTGAGACACCCTAGAGATAAAAGATACAACAGACAATGCAAGCATTTAAAGTCCCTGTGCCTTGACAAGTGTTTAATGTATAGTTCTATCTAGCAGCAGCAATTTTTAGTTCTTTAACAATTACAAATAATCGCAGTGAATATGGCAATTTGAGGTCCAAAAAGTAAGTGAATATGAACTATTCTTGAAGGCAGTCACATAAAGCTGCACATTTTAAAGCCATAAACTTCCCAGTCTATTAGAAATAGAGCACATTTGTATTTTAAGAGGTTTTCCAAGAGCGAGTGAGATTTACATTGTTCAGACACTTGCAGTTATTATTCATTTCCATGAAGGAATGCCCAGGAGAACGGCTTGGAATGATTCATCTTAGACTTGCACCAGTTCTCCACTTTCTGTTTACACCTGTGTCTATGGCAGAGGTTTTGGTCAGGTCTTTGTGGGTTTTTTTTCTTCCCCTGAGTTGTATTTTCCCTCTGAACCACCTCAACAAACACCACAGCCCTTATTTTACAAATACTGCCATCCTTACAGAATATTTGAAATATTCTATGTGTTAGCTCTAAAAAAAAAATCCATATAGTAGTCAAGAACTATCAAGGTCATTTCCTTTAGATGAGTTATGTTTTGTCTGGATTTTTCAATTTTTTTCCTCTGGCAACATATGGCCAATCAGAATAAGAAAATCCCATCTGTTTGCAATTGGTTTCAGCTACCATGCTTTAGTCTGCTGGTAATATTTTGAATTCTAAGCTAAGTAGGTCTTAAGCTGAGATTTTTTTTTTTTTTTAAAAAACAGATCTCTACAAAGGAGAAGATTCCAAACCAGGTTTAAATCAGCGGCCATACTCGGAGAAATAATTCTGATTTTTCATTCTGTATTATTATCAGAATAAAAGCAGATCTAGAGCTGTAGTTCTTAAAGAGAAAAGCACAGGGGAAGTGACAGCCCCGCTTGGAGTGTTTTTCATATTTATATCGAGCCCAGCAGAGCTGTGACTGTGCTGGGATGGATAATGGTGTGGAGTTCTGATTGAAAGCAGCAGCTGATAGCAAAGCCTGGCTGCTGCTGGCACTGGAACCACACTGGACTCGTCCAACCAGCTGGGAGTGAAGCTCCTCTCTCATCATCTCTTCCTGCTAAACAAACACCTGGGTGGGGAAAGGAGCTGAAGAACCAGGCCTGCAAGCCCGGGCTACATTTATTTTTGTGGATTATTTATAATCCACACCGTTCCTCCATTCTAAAACTCTGCCACGGAGATATCCTTGGAAGAGTTCACATCAGCACTCTTAAAGCAGAAAAACCCCTTTTGAGAAGCCCAAATGGCCACGAAATGATCAAATGGGATATTGGATTTACCAAAAAAGAGGGCAATATTTGCTGGATTGAAGTTTTTATTCACTACAGGGTGCTGCACCAGATGCTGTGAGAGGTGACTTAGGAGATTTTCCTACTTGTTAAGCATCAACTAAACCGAGTTGCACATTCACAAGACAAGGAAATCTTTCAGATTAGTGTCTGATAAGGGAGCAAATAAACCCCACACCAAACAGGAATAATAATCTCAGCATTTCGGTTATTAAACCTACCGTGCATCAAATCATCTCAGCAGCGCCTAGGAGGAAAACTCTGGAGAATAAACACCTGATAAATCATCCCTGCAGAGACACAGTTAAATACGAACTCATACAATGTCCACAAGCAAATGAAAATTTCGGGGCAGATTTATTAGCTTGTGGATGTTCCTAATTACTTGAAAAACTATAGGCTTACGACCAATGGCAACAGCAATCTGTAACAGGACCCTAAATCTTCCAAAAGAAAGAAGTCACTTATTGAAGAAATGGTTTCATTTTCTCTCCCCTTTTATTCTCCCATCTTGGAACACGGAGCAAATATCTGGTGGGCCAGGGCAGCGGGCCCTGCAGCAGCTCTGTTATCCTGTCACTCCCAACAAGGCTCCCTATAACTATGGACTGAGAGATGCAAAGCAGAGGGCAGAGCAGGGGCTGATTTATTGCATTCAATTATTTTTGTTTAAAAGTTTCCTCTGGGGCACAAGCACGTAATATATTGTACTTTCCATTACCTGGTGCAAATGTAAAACATACCTGAAAAACACATTTCATGCTTATAACATATTAAAACAACAAGTGAGATGTCGTGGCATGAGTTTGATAGATTAACTGCCACTTACTGATGTTGTAGCATATTAGTTAACAGCAAATTAATATCATCAGGCATATTTCCTCTTTTATACCTAAAAAATATTAGTATGGAACCAGCCATTCCCATAAATTCTTATCACTCAGTTCTAGGAGAGGCCTTTTAATCTAATTTGGGACAAGATAAGCAGCAATTTCTCCATTTGTTTGCAAACCTGTTACTCATCCAAACCCTTCTCTACCTCAGATACCTTTTGCTAATTGGAAGATTTTTCTTCAAAAAGCTGCCCAGGCATCCCCATGGGTTTTTCAGCATGATTCTCCCTGATGCCCACACACACTCCTGGGCTTTAGGAAGCAGCTCTTAAAGACAATTTCAGCAATTTGTCCCCAGGTTCCCATCGCTGTCCCTGCCATGGGATGTGATCAGGGTCTTTTGTCACTCATTGATCTACACCAGGGAACAAATGTTGGTTGAAGAGAATCTTAAAATCCTCAACCACCACAAGCTCTGAGAATTCTCTAAGTACAGCACAGAGAATACCAAATAATTTGAAAAGAAATCAGGAGCAGATACAAAAGCCATAGAACAGGGGTAGACTCGGGCTATGTTTTGAATTTTTATGTCTATTATGGTTTAATATGGAGTGCACAGAGGAAGAAACTGTCTTTCAAATGCTACATTTCAAGCTCTTTTCTTTAGAATGCCACGAAGCATCAAAACAATTGGTATTTGTGTCCTTGTGCAGTGAGAACATCCCTGCTTGCAGCTGCTTTCCAAACCACCTTCCCAGGGCTCTGCTGCAGATGAAGTTGTGACAATTTAAAGGCAGCACAGCTGAGATTGGTATCACTGAAACACAGAGTCATGAAGGGAGAGTCAGCCTCCAGCTCAGTGATGACAAACGAGCTCTCAAGGCTGACACTGCCAGCTTCTGCCAGAAAGAACAGCAAGGGCTTCTTTAACGAGCAGCAATCAGATGCAATCAAACCAAAGAAGTGGTTGGGAACCCTCCCGTGAGAGGAGCAGGGCTGTGTTAATACAGTCAAATATCAGCTATGAAGTAGAGGAAGAGCTCCAAGGAAGAGCTTGGCTGAAGCCCAGAGCCAGCTGGCACAACTGGAACTGCAGAAAACAAAGCTTGGAGGGATCAGGATCCAGCTTATTCTAAAAATATTAATAATAAGATGATAAATAGAAGAGAAGAGAAGAGAAGAGAAAAATTACTTGCATTATTTTGGGCTATAAACCCAAATGCTGAAGTAAGTAAACATGGATCTCTATTAAATCCTTATCTTCATACTTTCCAGATCCAGCCCATAAGGAAGTAAAGAGTGGAGGAAGTGGGTTCAACTAATTAAAAAAGAGGCAATACAGGAGTGCAGCTGGTCCTGCTTAAGCACAGCTTCAGAAAACTTTGTGCAGTTTTGCAACCTTGATCTCCAGGCATTTCACCCCAGTTTCCTTCAGAAGAGGATGAAGACCTTGAATTATGCTGTAGAACACAGCTGACCTTTCATCCAGAGTATCTTTTGTGGGTTTTGTTTTGTTTAAAAGAGGAAAACGCTTTTTTAAAAGAATTGTTTTGGAGAAAAAAAATCCTGGCATATAACAAAACACAGAATTAGAAAGCAAAAGTGTTCTGGTAAATTTTTATTTTAATATTTTGGAGCGCTAAGCTAAAAGTGGAATATAGATCATATTGCATTCAGATTATTTCAAACAATAAAAAAGAACAACTGGGCCTGGTTTATTTAGAATCTAAGGAGTGTTCTCAATGCAAAGGGGGAAGGAAGAAGTTCTGTGCTGGAATCCTACAAGAGCAAGTATCAAAAACCTAGTGAAATGTGCAGCCCAGTGAAAGGTTCAGCATCTAATGATAAAAGCACAGCAGTGGTTCAAAAGCAAACAAATCCTGCTAGAATGAAAAATCAATGAGCTTTGAGAAATTCTGACAATGAAAAGGTCCCTCTCTCCCTGTGAGATCAAATGGAGAAGCCCCATTAGCAGAGCAGCCATCTGCCTTTTCCTGCTCCCCACGTCCTGTGCCACCACCCAGGCTACTTTCTCCTTCATCCACACAAGGACATTCACACTGGAGCAAACAGGCCCGAAATTTCGGGGGGGAAAAAAGAAAAATAAATGAGCTGGGGTGACACAGAAAGGTGCCAGAAATCAGCTCTTAAAACCAAGCCCAAGCCAAGCCAGGCCAGTTTATGGAAGGCAGGGAAAGGACTCCTTGGTGCACAAAATACCTCCAGTGCCAGGGGAAGGGATGAATCCATGAGCCTGAGGCACGTCCCACAGAGAAAACTAATTATTCACACACACACATACAGATTAAATATTGCTATAAATTCCTCTGCAAGGTTATCCCACACAGCAGTGGGCTACAGGTTTATGACAGCCAATGTCCAACAAATGTGATTTCCCTGAATGCAGCTGGATAAACCTGGAGGTGAAGGACAAGTTTGGGTTTTTGATAAGTGTCTCTGACTTGTCCCCTTTGATAACTCTCCAGTGTCTTTCCAGCCAGGCTAAATATTTCTAAAATAATGGCTGAAATACAAACTGTGAGGGAAGAAATTTTACAAGAGACACCACATAACAAAGTGCAGCAGATAACACAAGTTTAAAAGACAACAGGAGTAAAAATTCCACTCTCTTGAAGAGAAAATTGGCTCTGACTCATTCCCTGAAGGTGACATTTATAAAAAAAACCCCAAAGCAACAAGTGGTTTATATTTGGGGTCTGTTTTATCAGCTGATAGTTGAAATCTGACTGTGGGAAAGGCAACATTCTGCTTCTATTCATGGCAGCTCTCTCCTTGCTTTGCATGACTTTCAAAGCAACAAAATAGTTGGGAAATAGATTTTAAAAAGTTCAAGAACTACTCATTAACAGTCAGACATCTGCACTTCCCAAACCACCCAAAACAAAGGCTGGTTCTTAATCCCAGTGGATCATGTGGACAGCAGACTGTGGGGGAATGCAAGGAGTGTTTTGGCTACAGCACTAATTCTTTGCAGTGAATAAATATATTAATAAAAGTAATGCAAAACACACATATTCCTTTCCAAATTCCCCAAGTGTCTCGTCCTGCCTTCCCCATCCTTTCTGAGGGGCTCTGCTCAGTGGACAAACACTGCTCCAATCCCGTGGCCTTCCAGCTAATTAAGAGGATGTGCCAGTTCTTTACCCCTGGAGTGCAGATCTGCTTCTCTTCAAGGAACTCTGCCCTTCCATAAAAGTTATACTCAAAGTATAGCATGAGCAGAGCAACTTTATACAATGGCTCTGCCATTTATGACATGAGAAAACCATTTTCTCTATTACTATAAACCCTAATGATTCATTTGAAACCAGTAAAGCAGAGGGGGTTGAGCTGCCTTGATGAACTTACACATCCATCGTGGATTCATCTTTTTAAAAAGCATAAATAGCACAATGCATCAGGAAAACCCAAACCAAACCATTCCCTAGCTTGTGGCTTTATGAGTAACAATAAAAACAACCTTCATTTATTTAGTTTCCCAGCCATAAATATCAGAGAAGGTTAAGATTTGGCCGGGAACCTATCTGCCATCTCAGTGTTGTGCGCTGATAAAAGAGATGGCAGGATAATTTAAGAGATAACAACACCTGCTTGTGCCCCGGGGGAATGAAGTGTAAGCTCTTGGAGGGGTGGTTCAAACAAAACAACATTTACCCAAAAAAAAACCCCACCCCAAACTACTCTGCAAACTGCAGATTTCTTACTTGCAGCAAGAATGCTCCGGACTCTCGTGGCTCACTGCGATTTCTCAGATGATTTCCAAATGTTTCATTACTACAGAGCATAGGATACCATTTCTGATCCAGATGCTTAAAAGAACAAATCTAACAGAGAAACTTAATCTGAGCTAGACNAAAAAAAAAAAAAAAAAAAAGAAAAGAAAAGAAAAAAAGAAGGAAGAAGAAAAAAAAAGAGTAGAATGATGTTTTGGAAGCGGCTCAAACAAAAGCCAAAATGGAAATATGCCTCTTTCAACCATACCCTGGGCTGCTGTTAAAAATAAGAGGGACACTTAGAGTTTCCACAAGTGTGAACTGCAGCTGAGGTTTATAAAATAGAAAACTTCGATGTCAAAACTGCCCAAGAACAGTTCTTTACTTTTATCTTAAGCTAAAGCCACCATTCTCTACACTGTATTAACAACAAAAAAAAGATGAGAAGTCTTTCATATACGTGGAAGATTCTAGATCAATTAGAAGGAAAACATCCATTTTTTAAAATGATTATACTTTAAAAATAACCCACAGAAGCACGTGGATGGCAGAAGAGTGACACAGTCCCCTACTCAGTAATAAAGCAGACTATTTAAACTTTAACCTGACCGTTTCAGAGCTCCTAATGAACACAGGCTAAACTTCCAGAGAAGGTTTTTTTTCACCTCCAAAGTGAGAAACTGCAGGACAGGGAGCTCCAATCTGCTCGCAGTCACGTAGGATTTATGTGAATTCAAATGTGCTGAGGTATTGCTTTATCTGATAGCCTTGTTCCTCCCCTGAAGAAAGACAAGGCTCAATCTTTGTACAGCCACAGATCTCTCTATAAACACCAGGAAAATTTCAAATCTTAGCCAATTCTTTTTTATTATTATTATTTCAAGCCATTCAGAGAGGAGAAAGAACCAAATTTATGTTTGGCTTCATTTACTTCTGGGAAAGAATCTGGCCAAATGTTTGTATTCCATCAAGAGGAAGAAACTATGAACTTCAATAAAAATAACCAATACCATATACAAATTACATATGGAAGAATGGTGGTAATTGTCTGTCTTTTCACCCCCCTACCTTATATTATTGCTGTATGGTTGCAATTTAAGAAGCAGAAAAGCTCCCAAAGTAGAATTCCTACAGCGAGCAAGCCAGGCAGAGCTACTACAGGGAGTATCCCTGCATACCACAGGCTGTGTGGAGTTTAATTATGTAAATCTAGAATACTATATTCACGTTATATAAATCAATTTTATTCTAATTTCCTAGCAAGGAGGAAAGGCTCACAGAACCCGGAGGTATCACAGTTAGAAAACAGCTGCAACAAATTGAATTCTTTTATTCTGCTACAGCCACTTGGCCCCCAAAGTGTGAAAAATGGCTATCACTTAGTAAAGCTGGGCTCCAACTACTTGAAAGCACACTCACTTTAAGAATAAAAGTTAAATTACAAATGCTCCTACCTTGATTGGAGATTTACATTTTATAATAGGACAGAAATTTATAGGAAGGGAGAGTTCAGTATATTAAATTTATGATGAGTTTAGATGCTTTAACTTCACCTCGATTTTAATTACGTAACAAGACACCAAAAGTCCAATTGTAAAAAAGACCTGAATACCATCATTAATATAGACATTTAGACTCCTGTCAGTGAATTGTGGAGCTTTTAATTTCCCTGTGCATGACTGCAATGCTGGTTTGAACTCAGCCCCACAATGGCCAAGACATTTCCCAGAGTGATAACAAAGAGGGGTTTTGTTACGGCTGCTGGAGGGGTCAGTGGCAGCTGCACCCCGGGCCTGCCATAATCACTATAAAACACTGGCCTGCAACAATGGCTGCTCACTGGAATATAAAAAACAATTGGAATGTTGAATCTGGAATTTCAGCAGCTGCTACTGGACATTTTCCATGGCTTTGAAGCGTCAGCTATCAGCGCGCTCGTTTTCTGCGTCCTCGCATCCCAGATCTCGTCTTTTTCAGCGATAAAAAACATTTGTGGGATTGTAGCACGAGTCAGATGCCCGATCTAAACCAGCATAAAAACAATCCCACAGAAACGGCAATATTCCTAATCCAAACCATTGCAGAGATGCATTCTGCAAGGCAGTTTCTCCTGGAGTTACCCTCCTGGAGCAGAGGAACAGCCTGAAGCACAGGGGAAGGGAAAGGGCAGAACCTTTCCAGCTCAGGCTTTCCTTCCAAGCCAGTTTCACCTGCAAAGATACCTGAGTTTCTTTAAGCCAAACTTTATTTTCGTACCGGGGAGCAAGTGAAATGATTGCATTTTGCCACTCACAGCTCCAGTGAGCACTGGCCTTGCCCGATGAAAGATCACTTGATTATCGGCACCAGGCAGACAATAAATCACAGAGCTGTGACTGTCTCAGCACTTTATTGTTAATGCACATTGGAGCAGCCTAATACCAGCTTTGCCCCTGTATTTTTAAATCTCTCTTTAAAGAGCGTTTAAAGAAATTATTACATATTTTAAAGCACATTTCAATAGAGCAGAATTTAATTCTGCTAAGTTAGATGTCAGGCTCTTCCTGGCAGGCACGAGCAGGGAGGAGCAGTGGTAACTGCAGGACAGGATTCAGAGGTTGACATTTATTTCTCACTCAGTAGGATTTAACTTCACTTAAATACAGCCCTCAAGGAATTAAAGAATAAAATATTCAGTCCCTGACACCTACGAGCTCTCAGCCTTCCCAGAGAACAGCGTCAGCGTGGATGTGATGATAAATACATGGCAGGTTTTACAAACACACACAGAGACATTTACTGAAACACTGATCAGCTTCTTCCCAGAGTTATAAATCTGGTTTTCCCTTCTTTAATAAGGCTTCAGCAAACAATATTCCCAGAGAGTTGGAAACAGCACTGATCCTACAAGATCACAGAGGCAGGAGGGACAAACACATTCTGGCTGAGTGAAAAGAAGCATATTCAGTGTCAAGCACAAGGAAAGCAATTCAGACAGATAATTCCTGGGAGACAAACGATTCTGGCACCAGCAGAAAGAAGCAACACGAAAAACCTTTTCCAAGGTCATCTCTGGCTGCACACCCTCAGACTCATGGAAAATATTTAATCCATTGACACAAACTCAGGTGAGTTCCAACACTCCCTGGCCATCAGAACATTATTTCTTGGAAATTCTCCACAAGCAAGTGCTCAAGAGTTGATGTGCGGGTCATAGCCTTTCTTATGAAATACAATCACTCGGTGAAAAAATAGTTCTATTTAAATGGGTTAATTAAAATTGGTAACTGAACAGATCAGTTAAACTCAAAGTAGCAGGGAAAGACAAAACACAGAGCAGATAAAGAACAGGAAAATACAAATTGTGAAGGAAAAGAAAAATTTTCTGAAGGAAATGTGACGGTTTCAGTGTCAAAGCTCTGTGGCCATGAGCCCTTTGCAGCCTGATTTGACCATTGGCTGCAATGCTGTGAGTGCTGCTTTAGAGAGGAGTTTATATGCACTGCTGTTGCATTTCCATCACTGAAAATTCAGAAAGAAAATGGTGATCATGGTTGCAGATCCTCTACATTAACAGTACAGCTGAGCCTGTTCATAGCAATATATTAATTTCAAATAATGCAAGTAAATACTTATCGCTGCAATTATTTTCAGTTTTTGTCTGTCGAGCGATTTATCAAGTCAACATCCATGTGCCCAACAATGAACAGTGCAGCGAAGAGAATTTGGTTTCCACAGAACAATTTCATCTTGATTTCTTGGAAGTGTAATATAGGTCTGTGCTTCAGAAATACTCAGTAATGATCTATGTGAGACGTTTCAAGAATATTTTACAGCTCACATGCTCCATTTATTTCAGCTTTAACTGCACGAAGCCACCACCACATTTCACCGGTGGTATCAGCTGACACAAGCAACTATGTAACATCAACCAAATGCAGTCAGACACTACAATTATTCCATGTAAGTAATGTCAGATGAATGTTATTCTCCTCCTAACCCTCCAAGATATCTGTTTCAGTGCACACATACAATAAATAATTGCCAGGCACAAACACTTGGCCTCACAAACAGCCATTTTTTCATTTGGTTTAGAGTGTCAACAAAAGCAAGGTTAGGAAAACCCAAGCTGATGTCACGGTTTGTATGGCATCTTGTCCACAACAAAGCCTGGATCCAAGACCTGACCACTCACAATTTCTAAACCAGATTATAAAGCTAAATCCATGCAAACCCTTAATGGATCAGGATTTGATTTCCAGCGCTGCAAAAACTTCGGTTGTGGCCAAGTCTTATCAGCTACGGTGGCAGCCAGATTACAGGAGCTGTGCCACGGATCAGGGGGAGGCACTCCCAGCTTAAACCAATTACACACTTAGCACAAAGTTGTCAAACTACAGAGCCCTGCCAAATCCTCACATGTCATTTCTGTCGTGCTCGCAGATTTTAGGGAGAATTCTCGCTGAATGGAGAGCCTGGGGAAAACGTACGGTGGAAAGAGTGTTTGGAAACCCGGGAGGTTTTTTTAGTGGTGTGTAAAATGAGGGATCCACACCAACTCAAGCTTTACCACTGCAGGTCCTACTGGATTTTTACCAAACCTCCCAACTCCCCTGCATCTATTCAAGGGCAGACAGATCTATTAAATTATTTTCCAGCTGTGAGTCATTCCTTTTACAATAAGCAGCGGAGTGAGAGGTAACTACAAAGCAATCCAGAGCTGTCCTAATTACTCCTTCCAGGCAGGAAAACGTGTGATAAAATGCATGTTTTGTGATTCCCTTCCCCTCTACTCGCTTCAGCACTGTTAACCTGTAGCTTCTGATGGCCTTCCACACTGCTCTTAAACCTGGTGAAAAAAAAACCCCCCGAGACAATCACTGTACAATTTAAGGCCCATAATTAGCAATTATTTCATGCACACTTCACAATAATAATCTGCTACGTACTAAAGGGGGGAAAGAAACATTAATGAGCTACTTCTGGTGCCTGCTCTGTGTACTGTGTTTGCATAATAATGAGGCCCAATCTGCTGGAAAACACACGAAAGGACAAATTAATAAGGTGGTCATTTTTGCCTAATGATGCTTAATACAGTTTGAGCAATCTGCTCGAGACAAAAGACGGGCACTCAGACATAGCCGATTATGCATTCGCGTGGCAGCTGAAATCTTTATTAAACAGAATGATGAATCTGATTAACATGTGATAACAAATATACAGTCTGGGAGCAGGGCCCTGGCACCTCCCGCCAGCTCCGCTGCGGCCCCTCCCGAGGCTTTACTCAGATTGAGGTCAGACTGGAATTCCCGATAGGCGCATTAAGATAAAAAGTTTGCCAAATGTGGTAACGTGCTGGACAAAACAATATCCTGTTATATAAAAGCTACTGTCTCACCAGCTGACTGTCTAATCAGTGAGAGCAGCAACTCCCTTAATAAGTTTAACATTTTAATTGTGGGGTTTCGTTCGCCTTTTAGCGTATGAGGGATGATTTAGGACATTGGCTGAGCGACGTCTTAAAGCAACCCTACGTTTTGTGCCACAAAATATTCTCTCTAATTCCAAAGCGCTGCCTTCTATTCCGTTTCACAAACACAATTCTATTCCCAACGAGGAACATACAATTATTTAGGGCGTTTCAAGCAATACAAAATAATAACAATAATTTATAAGCCACTGATTTTGTGTTAATGGAGGTTTCTAGGTCAATGGGGAACATGGGGTGTGATTGAATTTGCAGAAATGTAGCAGTAAATTTATAAATTTATTTTCAATTGAAATAATTGATAAAAAGGAGGTTAAAAAATTTGTTAATCCCACCTCAAATTTAAGTCACAAAAATACAGCGTTGCCTCTTTAAAGAGTGACCAAATCTAGGAGTAAATAACAGCTCTTAAATCCAGGGATTCTATTTTAAGCTTGCTTTGCTGGAGCAATGTGATTTCTATTAAATGAACAATTCCTTGCCTTCCAGAACCAACTGTACTTGATTTATAGCCAGCACATGACACGAAGCAATTTAAGATGACACACGATACCTCATGACAATGAACATGATTTACCACAGGGTGGGCAGCAGTAGAAACTCTAACGTTGATTTTATCTCCACAAATATATTGCTCAGCAACAGCAGGAGCTTGGATTCAAGAGTATAGAACTGGGAGCTGAGATTGACTGGATCACAGCTTCTTCACTTGAATGCATCTGTGTTTGCTCTGGTAAATGATAGCACCTAATAAATCATCATTTTCAACTCCCTGGACTCGTTCTGTGTGCCTTCATTTACATGAATATATCCCCAATTACAAGACGACGACAGCCAGTGGATTTAAAGCATGGAGGTGATAAAATTAAAGCTGTATTTACCTCTGGCATCATTCACCCCCAGCCCATCCCACCTTTGTAAATAAATAGCATTATTTTCACACACAAAATCAAAAAAAACAAACCAAAAAAAGAGATAGTGGTTACCTTCCTCCCCCCCCCCTTGAAATCCCACATTCAAGTCACCTGGCCCGTGAATCTACACCTAGACACGGTTAGATCCAAAGCAGGGATGGTTTCCCAGCTCTGTGGAAGAGGATGGGATATTTATTTTCCCCCCAAGCCTCTGCTGAAACAAAGCCATGCATTAAGAGATTAGATGTGTCTCTCCCAAAGCCACGAGCTCTCCCAATGACTCCCCAAAGCCAGACCTGGGGGGGGTTGAGCCCCTTGCAGGTCTACAAGGTCCTGTGTGGTTTTTTTCCAGTGGGTAGAGAGAGAGTAACAGGGAAGAATGGGAAAGGAAGAGACTCATTCATAAAATCTGCAGGAGTTAACAGAGTATTTGCAGCTAAAAAACCCCCCAGAAGTTCAATCTACAGGTGGGCCAAGAAAACACTGGATTGTTTTACATTTTTAAGCTAAACCCAGCTGATTCCATATTTATACCCGATGGGATGGAAGAGCCACAAAAAGTTCAGAAGATGAAACAAAAAAATCAACTCATTCTACCTCTGAGGATCCCCTTCTTTCATATTCTGCCAGTATGAATTCCCCCAGTGGAACATTTCATTATATCTGATACAAAATGAATGCCAGAAATGCCCCGAAATCTTCACGGTGGTGTTTGAAATCCCACAATTCGTGACAAATGATGCCTCACAAACCTTGTTCCATCACCACACTGTCACACTCTGCATTTCAAACAGCTTGGACAGCTGATAATGACACAACACAGGCCAAAACACCAGGATCATATTCAGCTTTTGGCAAAGATTCAGTCCCAAAAAACTCTCATTAAACTCAACTGTGTTTCTATCCATGGAAGAAACGAAGGAAAATGCAGGGAAGGCAGAAGTGCCCTGGGCTTACCTGCACAGGTCACTCAGGATGAAGCCTCACCCTCCACTTCTAAGAGAAAAATAGAGTTTTCTCATCTAAAATTTCAAAGGGTCCCATTGAGAATTCAGTTTGCTCACAGTGAAATACAATACCTATAAATACATTTCTTCTTGTTGACTCCATTAAACCGTGTCCATGTTCATCCTTCAGGGGCTGATTAACTTCTTCCTTTTCAGTGCCAAAACTAACAGAAAACTACATGTCTGAAAATTCAAGTCTGCAGCACTTGTGTAAATATGTTTTGTTCTGGTTCTCCTTTCATGAAAGACATGGATGGCTGCTATTTTCCTACCCCTTTTCAGATGTAATAACAAAGACATGGCGACAAATTAGGTATAAACAAATATATTCAGTGACCTGAACTCAGTTCTTAACTATCATCTCATATCTCTGTGGTACAAATCAGATAAATCATATAAAATTATCTAGATAGAGATTCATTCTGCCTTTTGCAAAACCAGTATTTTAGTATTTCCTGTACAAATCATTTTATTGTACAAAATAAACTGATCTGACTTACCCATGACTGCACTTTATTACTGAAATGAGTAACCTCAGCTCCTATCAAAGGACTCGGAGAGATGGACTGAAGGACACAGCTCCTGCACTGCAAATAACTCATCAGAGAGGATTCCTTCTCATTCCAAACAGCATTTAAAGACAAACTGCCATCCAGGTCTTTCAAAAAGAAAGAAAAAGTGGTTTATATAGGAATCAAGAGAGATTTTTAGAAGAGATAAAAGTCATGTTATCAGTTGTATTTCACATTTCAGGATGTCGGAAAGATGGTAAAGAAAGCTCAGTAATCCCTCCTGAAAATGAGTCCTTGTGGCCAAAATCACATCTCATTAACTGTGCCATTGCTAACACCACTGCATGGGCAACAGAAGTGCCCACATATGAAACAAAATACTTCATTTTTGGTCTCTGTCACCTGGAGAAGCAAAGGGTTGCACATTCCATGGGCTGACACCTGGAATGATTTCCTATCAAACACTTCTGCTTTAACCACAGGGTACACGTGGCCAATTCATGGATTTTGACTTCAGACAAATGGATTCTCTTCTCATTATCCTTTTCTTTTTACTCTTCATCAGGATATTACGAAAGGACCCAACAAATCTGGGAGTGCAGGGGACACTGGAGCTCGTCTTCAGTGACTGTTAAATGTGCAGAGCCCACAGAGCTCTGAGGAAGGAAAATTTCACCATGAGCTTCCCAAAAGGTCCAAGGGAGAGGAGCCAATGTTGTGGATGGTATTTAATTTAATTTCATATAAAGCAAAAGGGCTTGATAAATGTTAGCTGGTATTTATCAGTGAGCATTTACCTTCCAGTGGCATCTGATAAACCTTCAAAGTTTCTTTAAGGTGACCGAGACTTGCAGCATCTGAGATGACCAACATCACATTATCATCTTCTGAAACGGCCTCTAGTTTACACTTACAATGATTAATGGATTCTTTACTTCTTATATTGGCATTTCTGAAGAGTTTCCAGATTACTTGCAGCTCACTATTACTGTAGCAAGCTTCTCTCAAAATTCCTATAATTTAAAAAGTGGGGTGTAAGACTTATATACACACATGGTTTTGAATACAGTACTGTTCAACCACGCTGCAAACTTTCCACATTTACAAGATGGGAATTTAGGCCCTGATCCAATACCCACTGCAGGCACTGAAAAGACTTCTATTGCTGTAAATGGCCCTTGGAAGAAGGCCTTCTTTAAAATTTTTAATGTGTCCAAAATTTACTTTTCAACAGATAATTTTCCCCTTGTTATTACTCCCAAATCGACCAGCGAGCTTGAAGCCGCTTTGAATAAAGCCATTTATTTTTTCATTTTCAGATTTTTTAACTTTCCTCAATCAACTGGCATCTGAGATTCAGTTTAAACAACATAAAACTCCTTGCTGACAACAGGAGCAGACATTCCTGTACCTCAGGATGCTTTTCCTGAGCGCTGAGGGTCCATTTCACAGGTTCTGCACCAGGGACACGATGACACTGATCAATTCAGGGAGTGCATGAAAGGTTCCTGATGAGATTACCCAAATCTTAAAGGTTCTTTTGGGAAAACAGGGAGGCAAGAAGTGCCTCCCTGACCTGGGCCTGCCCAACGTGGACTTTTCTAACTGGCCTGCTTTTAATAGGTGCAGAAAATGGAATATTTCCCCTTCTCCCTCAGGCACAGGTTTGGTTTGCTCAAGAGATTTGTCCTTTCTTGGTTTCATCACGTCCAGACTGTTTGAGCATGAAGCATCTCTAATTGTTTCTGCTTGTAACTGATGAGAATATCTTGTAATTAGGTCATTATCGCACACGGCCCAGTGGCCTGAAGATGAAGCTTATTTAAAAAAAAACGAAGTTGCTGTTACTTTTATCAGCCTTTAGACACTCCCAAATTAAAATGCCTCACAAAACCACAAAGAATTTCCAAAAGCAGCTCATCCCCACTTTATACAATGTGTCACAACAGAGTAAAACCAAATTAACACAAGGTAGGTTAGAGACTGAAGAAGAGCAGTGAATCATCTGGATTTTCAGCCCAACTTTTGATATTTCCATGCAAACATGCACTGGATTCACTGAGTTACTGTGCCAAGGTATTACCAAACTTCTCACAGCAACTGGTGGCAAATTAACACCTCATCCTGAGAAGGAACAAACCCCAGTGAATGAACCACTATGCTCCAAATGATTCCTTCCAGCCCCCCATCATGACAGGACAAGTTAACTCTCAAATATTGGATTTGAGCTCAAGACAGGTCAGGGTGGCAGGACGACAGAATCAAGAAAACTGCCAGGAAAAAATCACTTATTTTAAACAATTGCTCTTGTCACAGCTCCCTTCTCTCCCCTCAAAGCCTTCCTGCAGGTCTCATTTATCCTGATAGAAAATCCAGGGGAGAAATGAACCAAATAATTCTAAAATGTCCCTCCAGCATCCAAACCTGGGGAAGCAGAAGGGTGGATGAGAAATCCCATCCTTGCCCCTGACAGAATTGATCTTACCCTGTGCTTTGGGCAGGATTTCAGCTCCACAGACAACACAGTGAAGTCCTTCCCTGCAAGGCTGGCTGTGTGTTTCCTTCTACCAAGGCAAGGCACAAATGCATGAAAAGGCTGATTTGCATACAGTGACTATGCAGATTGAAGCATTTAAGTGTAAATCAAATGAAATCTATCCACACTGCTTCAGAGAAATACAGCACTCGAAATACTCAGAGGGGTCGGAGTGGATGCGTGTCATTTACATTAGTTAATAATTCAATACACATCGTGGTAAATATGTTTAACCTTACTTAAATAGAAAATGTTTAAAAATGTTTAACCTTGCTTAAATAGAAACACTGTCATATAAAATAAGAGGGATTTTACAGCCTGTAACACTATCAATTTGTTGGGAATTTTTGCAAAGGAGCCTGGGCTGGGATGGTTGGTGCCTTTGTGTTTCCCAGGAGAAACAAAGGTATCTACTGAGTGTGTAAACCAGAGCTCTGCATATCAGGGAGAAATGATTTCATTGTATTGTTTCACTGGGAAAATGATATAATAAATTATTCTTAACCCCCTTGCACCTTAACACTCCGAAGAGGTCTTTAATCCATGGATGTGGTACCTTTCTCTCTCGGGAGGAGCCACTTTGCCCAAGGGCAGCTTTCCTTCTCCTGCATCTCCTCTGAACTTTCAATCCTTGAATAAATTCAAGATTTTGTTATTATTTTAGGCAACAGATGTTATATTGAGCTATTGTATCAATTTTTAGTATTTTAGCCTCGATAGATGTGATAAATCCAAATAAATAACTGTAAGAAATTCAGTATATTGACTTCCCTCCTATCTGCAGGCTGGGCAGCATTTAATCCTGAGAACTACCATAAACATATTACCTATAAAGAATATTCTTACCTCTAAAATACCACATCACACAGTTGTTAAATGTAAAGACAAAATAAGAACAAATTTACACCAAATTAACCGTCCACCCCTTACCTTCCAAACCCAGCAGAACACAAAGGGGTTTGATCCACCTGTTGATTTGAGTTTTTAGAGAGGTTTTTTTCAAGAAATCAGAGCATCAAGTGCTGATGTTTGAAGACATGTTTTAGAAATCATGGTTAATTTGATAGAAAGTTGAAATGAGTGTGATTTGACACAGAGCAAGCCTTGCCTGGAAGGATTTCTGATCAAAGGAAGAGGCACCACAAGCTCAAGAAAGGAACAATCTGCTCCAGATAAGGAAAAGGAGATGGATTTTCTTCTTTTTTTTCTTTGGAATATTATGGATTTAAAGACAGACAAATCTCCTGAAAAGACAAATAAGAGGCTGTGGGCCACTGGATGAGCAGACAAGTCACAAAGCTTAAGTGATTTCTGTGATCTGTTCAGACACACAAAAAAACTGCACAAAGTGGTTTGGTGCAGAAGATTTGGGAAAACTGAGGAATGTGGCTGCAAAGCACCTGCCAGGACAGCTCCAGAGGCCAGGGACCAAGAGCAACTTCAGCATTATTCACACAGAAATTAAGAATATTCCTCTTTAGATGTGTCAGAGGTTTTCAATACCGGACTTTCTGCCCCATTAACTAAATCAAACCCATCAGTGAAAGCCAGCACACCTAAACCAAGGAAACTTGACCATCGATGTTGCAAAAATTGAACCAAATGCCTTGTGCCAAATACTGCCAGTTAAAGAAATTAAATGTCTTTCCCATTCTTGCAGTGTCCAGTTTCCTAAAGATGAATTTGTTGTGTCAAGAAAGGGCACAATTTAAATCCTATTGATATCAGCAAGTTCACAGCTCTGGAGGGATGGATTGAAAATGTTTTTTAGAGGAACTCCTATGGAAAATGGCCAGTTAATAATTTCATTTCTACTCTCAAACAAAAAATATCAATACCTACGAACCAATCTTTAGACTGCAAAAATCCTGCATCTTCATATGAATGTAGGATGGCAATGAACAACCCTTTCTTGAAAAGTCAGTATGTTTTATTACAGAAAAATCCTGGCTGTTTTCATTTGCAGTAAGTCAAAGAAACATTAAAATACTTCCAAAAAAATAGACAGGGCAAGATTCAAAGAGCTTTGTGTACAATTTACATTTTATATGTTACACGTAAAAAGTGCTTGTAGGACATACAAGTTTTGACATGAATAAACACAGAATCCAACCAAGGGAAATGAGATCCTCCCACAAAAGGAAAATTTCAAGAAACCTCAATTTTTTCTTTTCTGAAGAAGTTTCTCATCTTCATCAAATATCAAAATGTGCACAGCTCCTGCTGGACATTTTGATGTAAGAAATTGGAAGGAATTAAAGTACTGAAGAATACACCTGTTTTGGTATTTAGGCTCAATCTATCTATGGCTTGATCTGCAAAGACACTCTTCTATATGTTTTCCTAAAAAACCCCAATCTGACAAATGCAGAAAACCATAATTTGGTTAAATGGGTGTTTTCCTTTCTGAGGAAAACCCAATTATTTGACTGCATTTAATGGCGGATTAATTAAATCTGCAATGGATAAACCAATGATTCCAAGTCAGATCCTACTTGGGTTCCTATTCAGAATTTCCAGCCGTGATGTCCTTTAGCCACGAGGTCAGGATGAAGAATCTTCATTTTATCTCTAGAAAACTGCACATTGCAAAACTCTCCCAGTGAAAGCCCCAAGAATAAAATGAGAACTGGAGCCTGAGGGCAGCTTTTGTTCCGTGAGGACAAGGAAGGTGCAGCAGCCCTGTGGTGTTTTGAGGGCTGCTCCCCACAATCCCCACAGAAACTGTCACCAGGTGCTGCCACTATTGCCCAGCAGAAAGGATGACACACCTTTATTTCGGGATCTGGAAAGGCTGAGTTTCCTTTTAGGGGTGTCCATCTCCTGAGATCCTCCCTGCTCTGCTCCTGCTGCCACCTCTACAGCATCCACTGCACTGTCCCTGCTCCTCACGTTTTCCAGGATTCCAGGGGGATTTCTGCCAGCCTCAGCTTCTTCACTCCCATTCTGCGGTTCTGAGGTGCTGGGGGCGAAAAGCTCAGCAGGGACTGTGGAGTTCCCACATTCCAGCCAATTCCCAGTGCTGCAGCAGGCTGGGAGTGGGGCCTCAGCCCTCTGTTCCTCTGGCTCTGGGTCATCATAGAGTTCTGGGGTGAAGTAAATGCTCTCATCCTCATCCTCATCCACATTTACAGGCTCAGCTCTCTCTGCTGCTGAGGGGAACTCCCTGCAGGGCTCAGCTGGAAGCTGCACCTTCCCAGGATGTTCTTCAGCAACTGGAGCCTCAGCATTTTTAACTGGACATTGGGCTGTGTCCAGACATGATTCTGGCCCAGTTGGTCCATGTCCTGCAGTTAATGATGATTGGCATTGGTTTAAATGATCAATAAGGTCACCAGGCCTGTTCACAGGCTCCTGTCTGCTGCCTGTGGCCCTGCAGTTCTTGGCCACAGGAGTTGAAGTCAGTGGTTCAGAGCAGCAAATCTCTTCCACAACATCAGCATTGCTCCAACCATTCATCTTTTCTGTCTCTGTTTTAATTGCTGGCATTTGGGGGGTGCTGTCCATATGTTTCCTTCTCTCTTTTGCACGGTGAGAGTGGCTCTCTACATCAACTTTCTGGTCACCTGTGACAAATCACAAAACATAAATGAGTTGTATCTGATTTACAGCATGTTCAGCACATCAGAATTATCACTGGTTTAGAAGGTTTACAGTGATTTTACAGCATTCATTAAAAACAATAACACAAACAAAAGCCCAGATGTTGTAACTATCTTAGCACACGAATTGTCTTAATTAAATGAATAAATTAAGAGGCACATAAAGGTAGAATATGGCTGGATTGGAAACTTGTAATCTTTTATATTGTGCTCTTATCGTATTCACCTTTCTTGATTGAAATGGAATCAGAACCTTTCCCAAAATGTAGGGATGGCTTTTACTTGTGAAGCTGGAACTAGAGGAGATCACATGGAAGGTGTCTCACACCAATGTCTAAACAACAGATGTGGCTTGAACCAGGGCTCAACTTGCAATAATCTTAATGTTGATGTGTTTCAAATATATTTCAAATGATCTTCATGGTGTTCAATGGAAAAAGCAATTCAAATGAAAACATTTTTGATTGTACTATAAACTTATCAAAGATTATTCTTTTAAGACAACCAGATGGAAGGAGAACTCATTTCAGTCTGTTGAGCACAGCCCCTCCGCATTTGTGAATAATTACCATTTTCCACTACAGCACTTCTGTAATTTAAAAAAAACCATTTCTTTCTTCCAAAAAGAAGGACGCAACTCCCCGTTTGAGACTGCCAGTGGAAATCAACATACTTTGTGTCACTGTTGCCGTGCTGTCACTTGGCTGATCACGAACCGAGCCGAGGGCTGCTGGAAAAAAAACTGCTGAGCTCAAACCGTGCTCCTGGCTTTGAACATCGGGGGACAGGGGAAGGGCGGGCTCGTCTTGAGAGCCCTGGGAGAGGCGGCCGGGCCGTGCGGGGCAGCGGGGGCTGAGCTCGGAGGGAGGGTCCCCGCCCCGCTGGTTCCTGAGGGCGAAGGCCTGCAGAGACTCCAGGGCGCTGCCAAAGCTCCCGTGGTGCCGGAGCTGCTGCCGGATCCACTTGGACAGCCCTGAGGGGAAAGACACAGCCCCTCGTTATTTACCGCAAATAACAGCACACAACCCTGAGGGGAAAGACACAGCCCCTCGTTATTTACCGCAAATAACGGCACACAACCCTGAGGGGAAAGACACAGCCCCTCGTTATTTACCCCAAAATAACGGCACACAACCCTGAGGGGAAAGACACAGCCCCTCATTATTTACCCCAAAATAACAGCACACAACACCGCGTTTCACACCGGGAAACACCACCCTGAGAGGGCAAATCTTCCTCTCTAGGCAGAGTCTCAAAGATTCCAAGGGTTTGCTCATGAAGCTACAACAATTCCTCTTTTCCAGGGCTGGGAACTTGGCTTATTCAATGGCAAGCGAACTAAAAATATCCTTGTTTTTCTATTAAAATATCCTCGTTTTTCTATTAAAATATCCTTGTTTTTCTATTAAAATATCCTTGTTTTTCTATTAAGAGCCTTTCCCTTTTTCACTAAGCTTTTTTTAGGTTCAAACTATGCCTTGCACAACCGTCATTATATTCCTTTGATGCCTGGGCGTTCGTTCTGCTTGTTATCGTGAATTATTTAAAAGCGACTTACACAGAGTACAGCTATTTATTATCATATTAAGAGGGTCTGATAAAATTTCGAATATAATGATGCTTTTTACAACTTTGTGTCAGATTAATTAACAGGAACTCAGAAAGAATCACAACTGTTCTACAAGTACAGGTTTCATTATAACTTGCTCCTATCGAAATGATATTTAAAATCCTTAAATATCAGATGCCTTGAGCGTAACAGCTTTTTAGATGATATTGGAGCACACAGGGGTCAAGTAAAAACTGACTGCCTCGATTGTAGAAAGTGTTTTTGAACCCATTTAAATATTATTTGAATATCAATTAAAAAAAAAAAAAGAAAAACCCGCAAACAACAACAGAGAATTTCACTCTTCTGTAAAGTTTTACTTTTTAGAGAAAGAAATCTTACCAAGTCTTGAACATATGGATTTTTTTGTGCTCCTCTATGAATTCCTTGTGTTTACTTGGATAATTTGGATGTATTTTAGTACAAGGACATCAGAGGAGGAGCTGGACTCAACTGCAGCAGCTGAGCTCCACCTGCTGACTAAGCCCAGCACGGGCTGCCGAGCTCAGCTCTGCCCACCAAAAAGGGCAGGAACAAAGGTAAAAAAACATCCCCAAGCAGTTAATTTTTAAATTTCTATTTTATTTAAAGGTTGTGTGCAGGATCCGTTTTATCTCATCTGCATTTATTTCTACCCAGTATCAAACTACAACCAGAAAATCCCCTGTATATTGAATATTGAGCAGCTCCATTTCTGTCCCATGGTTGTGGCCCATTCTGACCCTTCCTGCTCACCTGGATTTGCACAACCACATCTCTGCAATTCTGAGTTTTCAGTATTTTTCAACATTAGGAAGTTTCCCCCAAAAGGTTTTTACCTCTTACCAGTTATGTATTTGTTGGGGTTGTTCCTGAAGCGGTCGTCAACTAAAATAAGAGCCCCCCAGTCATTCCTGTGCCTTATACACCTAAAAGTGAGGGGAAAAAAGAGTTTTTATGTAATTAGAGGGCACACAGCAAAAATCTGTGGGAATTAGGAAATAGGGATTGCTCTGAGTCAGTTGGAATATGCAAAATTAGACAGGAAGTGTTAAAATTGATTTAAGTTCGAGTTGATTTCACAGTTATTATTTCACTATTGGTATTGGTATTCCACAACTGAGAGTTTTCTTCACCTGTTTTAATTAATGCTCTTCTATTCCAAAGAGGAATTTAAGTAATCAGGCCTGTAACAACAAGAATCCACAATGAGATTTCCTAACGTTACAATTTCTCTCTGTTTTCTCTCTAAGCCTTCATTTATGTCATCACATTTGCCTTAGGACTAATTCAAATGAGAAGAGTTTTCCAGCTGCTGTTTCTGTGGCTCTGTATCCACGACAGATGCACCTATGATAGATATGAATGACAGTTCTAATCTTTATTTATACATGATAAATTTTGTCAAAGGAGGCTGAATTAATTCTACCCTGTTAACAACATTTGGGGGAATTTTTCCATCTAGGAAAGGGAAGCTATACCACTTCTTCTAAATCTGGGAAGAGATCAGTGAGCACAATAATTGAATTGACCTTTTGCAAAGGTCTGAAAAACCCCACTGCTATTTCTCCCTTTCAAAAAACACTTGTAGGCTAAATATCAAACAAGTGTTCTGAGCCCACTGAGAGTGTGAACAATTAGTGCATTGGCAAAGTCCTAAGGATCTTAAAGTGCTTTAAAGCCCAAGAAATATTTGTCTTTGCTTGTGCTTTTTTTTTTCCCCCTGTATATCTGAGCCATGAGCAATAAAACTTCAACTAAATCGAAGTGAATGTAAAACAAAATCTCTGAATTATAACAATGCTCCAGTGCACAACAGGCTGAAAAGCAGAGAGTTGTCAGCACAGAGCAGCTCAAGAGACAAAATTTGCAATATGAGAGGCTTGGCCTTACTTATCTCTTTGTGCTACAAGTGGGGAATAAATCCTTGAGGACCTGCCTAAAAAAAAGTTCTAGAAATTTATATATTACAAGTTTTAGTTCTGTTTATCTCACCTTCCCAGGGCTTGGTTGAGAGCCCTGTAAGCTTGAATTTCATACCACTGACTCCCTGATAAAAGGCCTCTTGTACTTTTGTGCTGGTCATTGTACTTCCTCTTTAATTCAACCTAAGAAAGAAAACATAAAATATTTGCTTTATTAATGCTGTTGAAAAGGAGATATTCTAAAAGGGGAAAACAAGTAAACATCGATTAAATAAGAAAATATATTAAATTGTGCTTCAGTGTTTCAACTCTATATTTTGTGCACAAGCCAATTCTGGTTTCTAAAATTGCCCTTAGCTGTGACCTGTTCCAATAATTTAAATGTATTGACATGAGCAGCACACACTCATCCAAATCTCTGTGCCAGAGAGAGAAGGATAAACTGTTCAGACAGGTGAAAAATCCCCAAAGCAGGTACAGGGAGTTGGACTCCAACCCCCAGATTTATTGGCTCTTCCAAAAGGAAATGCCCCACTGGAGCTCTCCATCCTTCTCTTCATCAGAGCTGGGACCAGACCCTGCTTTTCCCAAGTGAGGGTTAAGCAAATCCAACTTTTCTTCCTCTACAGAAGCTGCAAGAAGAGCTTTAGAGGCAGAGGGGCCTCTCCCAAAGACCAGGAGTGAGAGACACCAAGCAAAATTCCCAGTTGGCATCACCTCCTGAGGTCTGGAAATGTTTCACTGGAGAGCACGGGGAGATCAGGCAGGGAAAGCCCCTTTTCCCCTTTTTAAAAACACCTCCCTGATGCTTTAAAACCTGGAACGAGCTGCCCAAGAAATCCCCTGCCTGCCCTTCCCAACCACATGGAGAACCACACACACTGCCTGGTGTCAACTGGAACAACTGGCATTAGAACATTCCTTATATCAAAAGGATTTATTATTATTATTATTCAGCGAGGGGAACTGATTTTTTTTTTTAAACAAGCACAAAACTACACCAAAAAGGGTCTTTCTGTTGCTCTTTCGTGCAGTATTAACCTTTCTAAACTGACAAGTGAAAGGACACGCTTCAGGAGAGAAAACAGCAGACTTCTAACCTCTTCTGACAGGTAACTTTCAAGTTGCATTTGGGTAAGAAATTTTATTTTATGTACTTATGCCCTTTAAATTGCCTGTCAAATTTACAAATTCAATCTTTACAGCCAGAAAGTAAATTCAGTTTGATTTCACAGATTTAATATTTGTTCCAGTCACTCGGAATTTACTGACTGGCATGTGAGGTTTCCTTTTGTAATTTTCCAAACAGAAGATGATTTCTTCTGAACGGTTTATGAACATTAAACAATTCCTTAAAAAGGAACTTGGCTTTATCTGTGCATTTCTACAAACTGAAATACTACCTGGAGAAAGAAAAGGGTACTGCTCACCTTTGGAAATGAGGAATGATGTTGGAAAAGTTCACTGAAGCCTTTAAAACATAACCATTGACAATATACTCGTGTGTGTGTTTTGTATTTGTCTTCTAGGCCCGGTCAGTTTTATAACGATTTATATTTTGAAGAATTTTGTTGTTGGTAAATTATGGCCATTTGGAACAAATGAAGGTTTACCAGCCCCTCACTTTGCCAGCAGACTGTGCAAGCAGTGTTGGAATAACTGCTCCTGGGTCTCATGCTGAGAAATGACATTATTTTTAAATATGTGCATAAACTCACTGTCGTAACTGCAAAATGCAAACCAGTCAGATCATCTAAATAAACCACATTACTTCCACATTCTCCTAACACATGTCAGTGTTATGAAGTTTAATGCTTGTATGCACACCGCCAGCAACATTTCATTGCTCAAATTATATGATTTTTTAATATAAAACCCCATGAGTTTGGGGGGGATTTTAACCCCAATCCCTTGCTCTAAGTGTGTAACACACCTCTAAAACTTCCTTATATTAATTTTAGAAGGTTTAGCAGAAAACACCCGTCCTGTTTTATCCCTGCAGTGCTCCTGCCCCAGCAGGGCCGATACCAACCTGCCTTGCTGCCAGTTCAGTTTGCAGGGGGAGGCTGCTGCAGGTAAAAGGCCAGGGCCTGTCATTTTCATGCAATCAGAATCTATTTCATTGTGGAACTGCTGCGTCCCCCTGCCATCAATCCCAGGCCAGATTCAAGCTGACATGTTACATATGTGAAAAAGCCAGTGCCTCCTGCTAGCAAATCTCCACAACGCAGGAAAGCGCAGGCTAGAAGGGATTAGTTAAAATGTCAAAAGACAGCCTTTTACTTTTACCTGTTCATCCTTAAAAACATCCTCCCAGCTCTGGGGCAGGATTTGCAGACAAAGAGCTGCACAAGGCCCCTGGCAAGCTCTGCCATCCTGTAGCTGTCACCCAGATTAGGCTTTGATCTGTCTGGGAGGTCACGGGCACAGCCACGTTCGCTCCAATCTCCCCACGTTCCACCTGCACAGCTCTCCTGCTTTTAATGCTTAATTACCTCGACATCCTTCACTCTGCAACATCAACCGGGGAACAGCAGCGAAAAATTATAAATGCCATGAACAATTTTTTTTTTTTAGAGCTTGGGAAGATACTTGGAGGCGGTTTGTGCTGCAACTCGAGTGTATTTTTCAAACAGAATTAGCAATGGAGGTTCTGCTCCGATGGCAACAATGTTAAATGGCATTTGTTACATGAGATTTTAAAATAAAATAATATCACCTGTGGTGATATTCTTTCACGTGAAGAAACTCAGATTAATTCAGGATATAAATTGATTTTTACCACGGATTACATGAGTTAGTTCATGGCACAAAACTGAGAGGAGGAACTCAAAAACTACAGCTTGGGTTTGACCCCCAAAATAACCTGCAAATTCCCACACAGGATGTGCAGCCTTTTAGCAACACACCAGACTGAACCAGGTTTATTCAGAATGAACAAACAGTATTTAGCAGCAAGGTACACAAACATCAATCTCTTATGGACTAATTACTCCTAAAGAAAAATCTATCAGAATACTGTAAACTGATTTCTCCCTGCCAATACTACGACATGAAGGTTGAATGGGTTGAGGCCATTTGTTTATTTTGTGCAATTTAAATCAGCAAAACGAGCTGTGTTTGCTTTTACTCCATCTGCCAGAGTTTTGAAGGGTGTTTTTAATGCATTACTCCACTGAACCAAACGCAAACTTCGCTTTTTAAGAACAAATATAAGTAACAGTTTGGAATTATTTTTGTTTAACGAGTCAGGCCTGTTCTTTGACAGGACATCACCTCCCAAACATCTCTGAGTGCCTCCTGTTTGCTGTGGTAGGTAAAGGGAAGAGAAGAGAGCTGGGAAAGGCCAGTGGCACTGATGGCAGGTGGAGGTGGCACATCCTCACCTGGATCAGCTCCTGCCCTTCCCTCCCCAGCACTCTCCTCCGTGGAAAGAAAAACCAGAAAATGGATAGAAATGTTTTTCTGCCATTCCACCAAGTTGTTTCTCTGGTTTTATGAGAGGAAAAATAGTAATGAAAACAAAGACCATTTGCTCACATCATCCAAAAAAAATTTTTAAAACACATTCATGTTTAACATCTAATTCCCCACGTCTTAAAAACAAACAAGCAGAAAAAAATACCAGGTGGTCACTCCCCACTTCCATCCCCAGAAAGACATAAAAATGTTTTTTAAGTAAATCTCCAGTCCCAAAAACCTCATGTGTCCACTTAGAGTCTCTCTTCCACCTGAAATAGCAATAATTAGAATTCTTGAGGAACACACTTGCCATCTACTTTCCTCCTGACGAATGCCAAGGAACCATAAAAGTTTGTGAGTGCAGGGAAGTTAAGACATGAAAACCCATTTCTTTTCTTTTACATCTGAAAATTCTTACATAGAAGCAGCATTGAACAGCGCAGCATTTCACTGACTTCAAAAGCAGTAACAAGGGCTGGGAGGTTTAAGACAAATAATGCACATGGTAAAGAGCTGGGTGAGTCACAGAACGAGCTTCAGACATCCTCACCCCTCAGAGACCCACTCAAAGCCACCTCTAAACACAATATTTTCATTTATTAGCCCACAGGAAAAGGATATTAGGGCAGGATTTTATCTTTAAATGCTCCAAGCATTCCAAGTGCAGTGTTAATACATAAATAATATGGAATTAGAAAATGCTTATTGGCTGCATTTTACCAAACTAGACTCTGTCGATTGCAGTAATTTATTAAGGTCATTCTAATGAGTTCATATAACTAAATAAGGCCACCAGACACAAATATAACACTTTTCTTTTCACATATAAATAACTGCATTTCCTTATAGACCAGCAATAACCCCCCCAAACTGTGAATGAGACGTGATGGGTGTTTGTACTGCTCAATCACCATCGGGATGCTGTTACACAGATTGCTCAGGTGACCTTTTCTGCCTGAAAATCTCTTACATGCACTCATCCAAACTGCCTTCCTCGGATAACACTGAATTAAAAAACTCCATAAAATAATAAATAATAAAAAAACGGAGAGTTCTGAGCAGTGGCATTGCTTGAGTTTGCCTTTAATTGGAATTATTTCCCATGCCTGCCACAGGGGGAATATTGCCTTTATTGTTTCCAGTATCTTGACTTGTAACACGAAGGAAATCATCACTTCAGTTACAATTTTCTGGGCTTTATGTAACTTAATGATACAAAAACTTTGCAGCTTTTTGGCTGAAGTTTCTCCTTCTCCTATCTCAACAAGTAGAGATATTTCTATTGTTTCAGAATAATGTGTTTCAATGTTGAATTTCTGGTCCTTATAGAAGTTTTTAAGGCAATATGTTTTGTGTCCCTTGAAGGGAGAAAGGATCTTGTGCTACGTAAGCGATTGCTGGAAAAATTCATTTCTTATTTACCATATTCTGGGAAAAGCAAGATTTCTAAGAAAATTATTCTTATTTTAACATTTAATTGAATTTAAATTATTATTATGCTTAACCAGAGTTGGAAAACATCCCTTACACTGTATTAATTTCATCTTGCCTTTGCATCACTTAAAAATATTTTTTCACTCATTAATAAAGACATATGGGCCAAACCAATACAGAAAATGACATTTGATGGCGTCGTTGTTGTGTTATATTTAGCAGAAAATTCCCTATGAAGTTAAGAATTTTTTAGGGAGAGAAGACTTTTAATTTCTTCTTTATTCCCGTGCTGCAAGAAAAAAAATCCAAATGGAAAGTGGGGAGCAGAAAACCATTTGTGGAAGTTTCACGGGTGCTGTGGTAGCACCGAGATACCTCAAAAGCCTTTTTTTCCTTTCTGTGCCCCTTGCATGTGCGCTGATGGGAAAGGGTTTGACTTTCTGCATTTTCTGCCGTGTTCTGGTCAAGTTCCTGCTGGCTGCTCCATGATTAATTCAGTCTCCTGCAGCAGGATCAAAAGCATCTGGAGAGGTGGAAGTGCAGAAATGCTCTCTGGGCAGGGGAGCTCAGTGCCTGCACTTCAGAGCTGCCCATTATCAACGTCTCGGAGCGAGCTCTTTCTTTTCAGCTCCCCAAGGTAAGAACAGTAAATTATGACTTGAGCTAAACAAGTCACACTTGGCTCCAAAATCAGATTTTCCTACCTCTACTTTCAGGTCCCAGAGGTAGGCAGAGGAAATCCTGGTCACAGCCAAAGAAGTCGTTTTTTGGCTCTGAAATAAATTTTCCTGCTTTACTCGAGCCAAACTCTACCATTGAGAGCACCAGAGCTTTGAGCAATCCTTGAACATTTCTTTTATATTATTTTGTTTTAGCAACCTGATTCTTCAGCAATATGAAACCCTCTGCAATAACACAGCATTAGGGGGCTGGCCTCTTTCTTCAATCAGTTTTGTTTATAATCAGGTCTCATTTCTGAGCCTGAATCATTTCTTTCTCCCTAACCCTGACAAAGTGTTTTAGACTCTTCTCTTTGTGAAAAGCAGCGAACCTAAGATACAATACACCAAAAAATGTTGAAGTGAAACTAAATCATTCTCTTTAAAGCCTCCACAGAAAATACTGGAACTTGTAAAAACACACAGCTACTTAAGGAATTCAAATGTTTGCCCCTTAATACCAGGATTTGTGGCATATATTTAGGACAAACGTATGGAAAAACTAAAATTGGATATTATTCATCACTCTTGACAATGAGTTTCTTGCCCAAGATTGATGTCTGGGTCCAAAATGCTCCACTTCAAGATATCTAAGAGAAGTTAATTAACAGTATGTTAGCATCAGATAACACATATGTGGGATTATCCATCCCTTGCTGTCCCATTATTTATGTTCTCTAATATTACAGCTCAATCGAGTTACAAATCATAAAACATATTTAGAAAGCAGGTTGATCACAGACAAGTCATATTAGTGGAGATGAGCCAACATCAAACTGCCAACGTGAAATATTGCCCTCCAAAGGCCCAGCTCCACAAAGCCTGCTGCTTGTGCTCAGTGCTGGGAGTATTAAAGGGATTACTCACACAAGTAAAAGCTCTGTGCAGGAGTAAGGGGTTATGGAATTGAGGCTTAAGAGGACTTTTATTAACCCAAAAAGCAGACATTCGAGTGTTTTTTCATGTAGAAGCCCAGCATTTTTAGTGATTTAAGCCAATCCCAGAAGCAAATAATTCATGGCTGTTCCAAGGGGATTGTTGGTCACTTGCATTTCCTATTTTGAAAGGGATGTCATTATTAATCATCTTATCAATTTCCTCCTCTGGCATCTCTGCTGAGCACCTATTGCTGTGGGAGAGCCACAGATGGACAGTTTTCTGTGTCCAACCTGACCCGTGTCACTGTGGTTTGGATTTTATGTCTGCTGAAAACTCAAGGTCCTCCCCAGAAGTTCCAGGCTTTACCCAGTTTTCAAAAAGCCAAAGCAACACCACCCAAATGGTGTCTAACTATTCTCTAAACTGTTTCATTTGGGAATTCCAATTCCTTTCCTGAGCTGAAAAAGATGTTTAACCTTCCAAATTTCTTTTCTATTTCTACAAAGGTACTAATAACCTTCTTCAGAGTGACCCTCCTTCACTTTATCCTCCTTGAAACTCAGCTGATAAAAAAAAAAAGAGCATTAATCCAGAATATTTGGGGATCTGATAACCCTAAAGCCTTGAGCAAAACCAAAGCCCTGTTCAATATAAAGACATTTAAAATAAAACCCATTTCCTCCAGCCTCCAGCACGGAGCTCTGCAAATCTCCTGCTGAGAGACTGGTGCCTGCCCTTCTCTCATCCAGAATTGATCACTGCAGAGCTTTGGGCATTCCCAGCTCTAAACACACACACTCAGACCTTGAGCTGCAATTTGGCAGCTACTGTTTCTAGCCCTACTGAAAAATTTAGGGGTTTTTCTTCAGTCTAATTAAAAAAAATTGTTCAAAAGAATGCTGACTTTTCAAATATAGTTATCAGGAAAGGGCTGTAGTGCCTGTGATTCTGTTATTTGAAATATTTGGCTGAACTCGAGGTAAAATCAAGCCATAATCCACTGTGAAGACAATTCACCCATAACACATTTTTTTTCAACCTCATTTCGTGTCATTTAGAACCCAAACCCATCGATTTTCAGGAACTCACTTGGCATTAATTGTAAAGTTCCAGCCATACGACAGACAAAGGATTTCCAAAACACCTTGTCAGCACATGCCCCTAAAACCCAGCACTTCAAACTCTAGAAAAAGAGGCTGAGCACTCTTTAAATGTGAATTTTTTACACTACAGCAGAGCGCATTATATTTTAGCAGGACAAAAACGCTGTGGCTGAATAAGTGCTCCAAGGAATTGTGCAAACATTGGAAGAACTGCACTAACACAGCCTCCCTGGGCCTTGTAGGATGTGGGTTTTTCCCAGCAAGGCTGGAATTAGGCACATGCTGCAGACAACAAAGAAGCCTTTGCTTGTTCACTTAAGCTCAGAACACATCTCTCAAACCAAAGCTGAGTCTGTTGGGCCTTTCAAGTGCAAACCTAGGATTTTCTTGTTTGATTTGGCATCAGTGAGAACCAGAATCCAGCTGCTCCCGGTATTTATTTATCCTGGGATCCTTCACTTTGTTTCTTGGCCTCCCAGAGCAGTCCCAAAAGCTCTCAGGGGAACACACAGGACAGGGCACAGACAGTGACTGGGAGCAGTGGCAGCACCTCAGTGGCACAGACCACCAGAAAAAGGTAGCATAACAAACTAACCAATAATAAACCTTTTATTCAGCGAGCAGAAAGCCTAGAAAAATACTTTTCTACATTTATTGGCTTTCTTTTCCTTTCAGCTCTGCAGTGCCTGCTCTAATGGAACATCATCTGTCAGACAAGCCCTGCTCAAGTCAAAGGGAAGGAAGTGTTGAGGTGGGCAATTACACAGCAGCGCAACAGGATGCTGCTTTCACCACCTCCTGCAAAACACAAACAGGTTCAGATTTATTTGGCTGCAGCCATTTCAAAACCCTGTTTTTACAAGGCGCTTACAAGTGTTTGCCTAAAGTTACATGAAGCTTGAATATTCCAAAGAGTGCTGTCCTCAGTATCCAGGAAGAGTTTATGTTGTGTCATAAATTCATGCTTCCAAATTGCAAGTTCATAAAGCAGCACAAGCTTGGAAAATGTTTCCAGTTCCCCTCTGTGCTGAAGTGGGACACAAAATTACACTAAAGAAGGCAATGGGATTAGAAAGGTGAGATGGTGCAAGCAGCAGGACATATGCAGTTATATTGTAAAATAATAACAGAATTAAACAAGCTTTATCTCTCCACCTGTTTGCTACAATAATCTGCCTTATTTAAAGCTGCTCCACCTCTTACCTGTGCAAGGTAACTCAAAGAATTCAAATGGGATGGAGAGAGGTTCAAAGGTGAACACAGAGAAAAGGTGTTTTGTGCATATTTAGTGTTTTAAAGACGACATAAGAAATCAAATCTAACTCTGAAGTGATGTCCTACCTGTTTCAAAGGTGAACACAGAGAAAAGGTATTTTAAAGATGACATAAAAATCAAATCTGACTTTGCAGTGATGTCCTACCTGTTTCAAAGGTAAACACAGAGAAAAGGTATTTTAAAGATGACATAACAATCAAATCTAACTCTGATGTCCTACCTGTTTCAAAGGTGAACACAGAGAAAAGGTATTTTGTGCATATTTAGTGTTTTAAAGACGACATAAGAAATCAAATCTAACTCTGATGTCCTATCTGTTTCAAAGGTAAACACGGACAAAAGGTATTTTGTGCATATTTAGTGTCTTGAAGATGACATAACAATCCAATCTGACTTTGCAGTGATGTCCTACCTGAAGGTCCTTGACGTTTGGGAAGGGGATGCCGATGGTCACAACTGCCCTGGCGTTCTCATCGCAGAAATCCAGCCCCTCGCTGACCTTGCCCCTGCACACAGCTATCAGGAGAGCTCCATCTGCAACAGCACAGCAGTTATCACACACGTTATCCCAGGGAGAAGCTGAGGGTCAGGAGAAACTGTCACCAGAATCTGTTAAACAGCTATATTTATAAATTAATATAATACAATACACCGAGTGGCTAGAAAAACAGAGACTTGTTGGAGGGATGGGATTAACTCCACTTTGATCAACAATATTCTGATTTTGAGCATCACATAGCAAAATAATTTTACATTAATTACACGGGGTAATTAATTATGCAAGAACAATATGTATCCATGACAAAATGTTAAATGTTAGACCTTGAATTTGACCTGAAGAGTGTCTGAATGGCTGCAAAATGTACCTTTTTCTCCTTTACATTTGATTGCATCGTAGTAGATTTGCAGCAGCTCATCAAAGTCACTCTTGGCCCCTCCCTGGGGCTCTGCAATGACAGTTTTAACATCCTCCAGCTTTCTCCACAAGCCAGTGTGCATCCAACGGTCCTTCAACTTGTCCAGCATCTGAAAACCAACAGAAAAATCCACGTCAACCCCTTGGACTGCTCAAACAAAGCACACAAAGACATTTCTTTCAGTGAAGTTCTATTATTCAGGTTTTGTATTTGTAAATGTAAATTTTCCCTCAGTGCACAGAACCTCAGCTGTGCAGCATTTGGGAAACAGGGGGGGAGCACTTATTTTGCTAATTAGAAATAATGCAGATTTTTGAGTTGTCAAAGCAAAGTTCTCTAAATTAATTACAGTGGTCACTAAAGAGCATCTTGTGGTATTCTTCAAAGTAGAGGAATGTCATCCAAAGAAAAAGGGAAGTTACCTGGTTTTTTGATTACTAAGTAAGATCAGAAACAAATTCCAAATTAATTTGAAACTAATTAATTTCTGAAATTTCCAGAACATTGCAATATTTGAGGATGTACGTAGAGAAGCTGGGGGAAGAAATATTGATGAAGGATTTATCAGCCTCCTCTGCTTCTTGAACAAAAATCATTTGTTACACCAAACACATCCTGAACTGTGCATGTTTCACTCCAAGTCAGAACGTGCTCAAATCTCTCAAGCAAATAAACTTGTCCCACTTTTCATGCAAATACTGAAAATGTTGCATTACAGAAATCAAAGCTTAAAATCAGCACAGAACCTGAAGTCAGCTGGGTGGGGGTCATTTAGCAAACGTATCAACTTCTGCATTGAATTTTATCAAGTCAGGGAGCAAAAAAGTCCCTCCTTGAGCTGCCCTGGAGACAAGGGCAAGGCAAGAAACACAATCCAGAGGGAACCAAGGAGCTGTGGCTCAATGGACAGAATTCAATCCTTTATTTCACCTTGTGCTGCTCAGTGATCTTGGGTGTGTCATTGGCTGAGGTTCAAAGATGAGATTCAAACTCCCAGACCCTGCAGTAAGGGTTGTGCTCTTAACGTGCCTGCACCTCCCTCCACTCCCCTCCTGAAGACTTTTCCATCTTTTGCTCCAGGCTACACAAACTGCTCCATCTGGAACCTGCACTTGCCCTGCTTCATTCCTCCCAAAGCCACAGCATCCCTGCCCTGCAGCCCACTTGTTTCCAGTGCACTGCAGCCAAGCTCCAGGATCCTGAATGGCTGATTGTTACCAAAATAATCTGTCCCGTGTCCAAAGCCACAGTTTAAGTGCTACTCTGGAGCAGAACTAATGACAACTAATTGTTGTCACGTTTGAAAATTTATAGGAAACCGGTTACTTTGCATTTTTCATTCCTCAGCATTAAAGGACTGAACTCCTTCTCTGACATGAAGAAAGGGGATAAATGCTGTTATTCTGCATTTTCCCTGTTTTGTCCCGGCCTCTGCTCAGGGAATTACTCCTGCTTTACTAGCGATGTGACATCATTAGCAAGTGAGCACAGAGGGAGTAAGTGCTGAGCAGTAGGAGCAGTTCCCCCCACACACAGCTGTAGCTGCAGAATAAATCAGCTCTGCTAAAAGTGTCTGTCCTCCTGTCTGTCCCCTTCCCTCCCAGCTCTGTCATTTCCTGGCAGCATCCTGCCTGTAATCTCTTTTTCTACAAAGCTGCAGTCCTGTGGCTGAGCAATGAGTGTCCATCTTGCCATGCCAGCCTCAGTTCTTGGACGTGATGTGGAGATAATTCTGGGAAAGCAAAGCAGCAAACACATTACAGCTCCAAGCACATCCATTTGGGGTGTGCCAGGGACAGCAACATCATTCACTTCCCACATTTCATTCCCCCTGCTGTGGAGCTGGGGCAGCCTGGACCCCACGCAGCAATCCCTGCTGGGCTGGCACTGCCAGGCACAGAACACAGCAGGATTTCACATTTCCATGGATAAAACCATCCAGGCTTTGACTTCGAAGGGTCACTCACCCCTGATCTTCTCCTCTCCTCTCCTCTCATCCCACCCAGTGGGATTTCACACCCCTAGGGAAATGTCCTTGCCAGAAGGGCAAGATTCCTCACAAAAATTCCTTAATCCCTCAGTCCCACTGTATTTCTCCCGTATTTGAAAGAAGCAAAATTTATATTCAGAACTGCAAAGATGGCAGGAGAAAACCTTGATCCCAATTCTTAAGAAAATATCTTTTCTCTTTGTGGGTTCCCCAGCCCCCCCAGACAAAGTCTCCCTTGCACCAAGCTTCAGGTTTCTTGTTTCATTGACAGCAACCATCACAACAGGAAAATCTGTGATTTTGATGGAAATGTGGGAATTATTTATGAAATCTTTGGCAAGAATGGAGCAATTCATTTAATTCACACAACAGCTATTACCTCTTCCATTAATGGAGTTTGCTAGATATGGAAACTTTCCTTGTATCCACAAAAAACACAGGACCCATGGCATGGACAGACACTAAAACAACAAGAATTATGGAGCTGACTGAATACAAATAAATAAAATATAGAACACACACACATGCCTCGGAAGAGCCAGGAACCAAGTGCGGGTTTCTCATAAAAAATAATTTCACTTTGGGTTGGAAAAGTGCAAATGGGAGCAAGATCTAATGCCAGGAATCACAGGAAGGAACCATTAATGCCCCCAGCCAGTCACTCCTCCTACCCAAGGGAATAATAGTTCCTGCACTGGAAGGCAGCCCCTGTATATTTTATTAAATCCCTTAAAAACGGATTCTCAAATGGTTTATTAACAAATGGTCTTCCTCCAAGGGAGCAGAAAATCTTGTTAGAAAGGATCTGTCATCTTGCCGTGCACTGAGGGATGTTTACTGGGACAGCTTTCCCCTTTGATTCCTTTCTGCAGCTTAAAGCCACCTGTAAACTACGATCCATAAAAACTTGGAGCTCAGTGTGGAGCTCCAGCATCCATCTCTGCCAGCATTCCCTTGGGAAGCAGGTTTTGAAGGATTCTGGAAGTTTGGGGACGGGGAGAGCTGTTTTCTCCTCACCTCCTTCCATTCTGCTGCACTCCAAGGCCAAACCCTCCCGTGTGTGCCCACCAAGGAGAAGCTTTGCCCCTTTTCCATTTGCTGCTTTGTTTAATCCGCTGCCAAAAATCACATCAGGGGGTGATGAAGCAAACCCAGAGATCTGTTTAATGTATTTTACCCTAAGGCAAGTCGATTGTAATTTGTACCATTGGCTCAAACTTGGGGAGTTAACTTCAGGGGATGCTGGGGATGTGCTTTTCCTGCAGGATCCATCACCTCCTGACAGGGAGTTGTGGAGCAGGAAATACTCCATAGAAGAGAGAAGGTCTAACAGAAAAATTCTGGCTTATTTCAGCTCTTGTCCTGTTCATTTCTTTACATAAAATATTTCAGCATCGATTCACGTCATAAATGGATCATTCCTTGTCAGCAAAGGAAAAAAAGGCATCACAGAAATAATCCAAAGTGCTTGGGGAAGCAACAAAACTCCTAAAAACATCCCAGGATGCTCCAGAACAGTACAGGACAAAAAGGCTAATGACCTAAAAAGCACCTGAGAGCAGAGTAAAACACCTCTGACTTTACTGGGTAGTTTAACAACTCTTAATTATTTAAAAATAATTATCATTGCAATTGCATTGTGCCCTCGTGCACCTGTAACACCACAAGCTGCCTTGTTTCCCCCACATTTATACAACAACTGGACAAAAAGGTATTTCAAGGTGAACACAACTTACACAAACATCTTGCAGCCCTTCCTAAAAGTCGGCCATTTCACTCTAAAACAACCCCCCTCACTTGTTCAAACTTTGCTTTTTTTAATCTTGGTTCTGTGTAATGACATGAAGTTACACTTTTCATCGTTATTCAAATATTCAGGTAGTTGGAGGGGAGGAAGGGAAGAGCCATTAGGTTTTCCTTAATAAAAATGCCAGTATTGGCAGCACTGTTAGTGCAAAAAGTCTGAGCTGCCCAAGGGAGCAGCATTGATCTAAAAGCCTTTTCCCTGTGTTTGCTCCCAGGATTTTTCTTTGTGAATAAGCACTGCTTCAAACCCAAGCGTGTCTCCAGTGGGCTGGAAACGTGTTTGAAGGGTCAAACAGAAGTTCTGCAGGCAGCACAAAACTCCAGAGATGGCAACAGGAGCTCAGATGCTCCAGACTGGGTTTCCTCCAGGAGAATTCGGTCCTGACAGAACAACGGGGCTCTGCTCCAGCTGGGGATGAAAGGGAGGGACTGGAACTGAAAGGGAGGGACTGAGAATAAAAGGGAGTGACTGGGGCTGAAAGGGAGACCCTGGCACTCAAAGGGAGTCACTGAGACTCAAAGGGAGCCCTTGGGAATAAAAGGGAGCCCTTGGGACTGAAATGGAGTGACTGGGACCCAAAGGGAGACCCTGGGAATGAAATGGAGTCACTGAGACTCAAAGGGAGACCCTGGGAATGAAAGGGAGTGACTGGGACCCAAAGGGAGACCCTGAGACTGAAATGGAGTGAGTGGGACCCAAAGGAAGATCCTGGGACTGGAAGGGAGACCCTGGCACCCAAAGGGAGTGACTGGGAATAAAAGGGAGCCCTTGGGACTGAAATGGAGTGACTGGGAACCCAAAGGGAGCCCCTGGCACCCAAAGGGAGCCCCTGGCACCAACCAGGCCTCTCATCCTCCTCACCAATACAGACAGAGACTCCCGGTGCTGCCCTAACCATTGCTCTGCAGTGTTTGTATCTTGCCAGAAAAACAACAGGCGGCACAACCAAACAAAGAGGATTTGTTTGTTTTTTTAACCTCTGAAAACTCTTAAATTCAGAGAGACTGTCGAGAAGAAACGCCCTTCCCTCGATTTGCTGCAAAACGTTTCCCACCGTTTGGGCTGCCAGCAAATAAACCGAGTACAGGTGGTTTTGTGTCCCAGGAAAACTCAGCCTCCACCTGCATCAGCTGCCTCCCCTCTTCCTTTCAGTGAAAAGAAATATAAAAATTACAAAGCCCCACACACTCTGACAGGTCCTTCTGCAACTTGAAGCCGTTAGGCTGGAGGACATCACATTTTCCACTCAAGCAATCCTCTGCTGATGTCGAGGCCCAGATGTTTTTATCATGGCTCTAATTCCAGAGGTATTATTGCATTCCCTTTCAAAGGCTGCCAGGAGGAGATTTGCTGAGTCAGCTGCTCACCTACAGCTGCAAGTTTTTGTTTCAATCCCTCTGGCCCCAGGAGAATCACCTGGATGAAAGTTCTATTTCCATTCTGAAAGGATGGGACTGTCCCTTTATTAGTGATAATCCCAAAACATATCCAGTCATTAAATCAAGGCATTGCTTAAACAGAGGGGCCTGAAATTCCTGTTATTTCAAAGGAACCCTGGAGAGTGGATCTGGCCAGAGTTCACCCACTTTTTTTTTTTTGGTATTACAAGTTCCTATTAAATGAATTTCTTCAAGGATTAAGACGGTTTGGAAAAGTAGAGAATAGCAGAAGTTATTTGACAGGTCTTGAACTAAAAACTTTGCCCAAACTTGGTACCAAATGACCCAGAATCCTACAGGCAACTGAGCTCCAGGAACATTGGAACTCTCCACTTTGGGGAAAAAAAACCAACTTCACAAAGAGTTTACCAGTGTGGGGTCAGAGGATCACTAATTCATTCCACTTCCACTTTTAGTTATAAAACAAACCAACCAACCCCAAAACAAAAGCCAACAACAGCGACCAAAAAAGGGCCTCTGAGGTTAAAACAGAAAGGAAACAACAGAAGGAAGAAAGGAAACAGAGACACGAAATGGGAATAAAAGATTGAAGGGACAAGAACAAACTGCCTGGAAGGATTGATGTGAAAGGAAAACTGAGTTTCCTTCCAAAAGATAGAGGGGAAATATTTGGGCTAACTAACCAATAAACTCCAATGCCCATTATCCCAGTCTTTGAAATGCTTTTGGAACAGCACCCCAGAACTATTAAAAATAACCCCATAAAAGCACAAAAATAACCCCATAAAAAGCACAATGTCCCTCAACAAAAGCAAAAAGGGTGAAAACCAAGCAAAGAAACCCAACCACATTTACCAAAACCACCAAAAAATGTTCCCCACTTTGAGAAGGGCAAAAACAACATTCACCTCTGGGCCACAACTCATTTACCCAACTGGCAAAAATAATTTACATTTCACCTTTTCTTCTTCTTCTACACCCCCACATATTTTTTTCAAAAGGTCATTTTAATCATATTTTTCACCAAAAAAAACCAAAAAATAAAAAAGAGGAAAGCCTCAATTTTGCTCAACACCCAGACATTTGCACTGCTCTGGGCTGGGACTCCAGCAGCCAAGAATAACTGAGGCCATTGAATTATTTAAAGCAGTTGTTTGCACTCAATTAGATTTTCATGAAAGGTTAAGCAAGAGACTGATTCACAGCCCCTCCTCATGTTTATGGGAGGGTTCTATCACAGGACAAGGTATTTAAAATTCATTCATTTGAATGACTGAGCCAATGCAAACTAGAAACGTGGTTTTTCACCAAAAAAAAAAGGTATTTTAAGCTTCAAATTTCATTTTCCCAGCTTCCAATTCTAACAGATTTCATTCCAAGAGAACGTGAAAATATCCGTGCCAAAATATTTCATTTTTGAAATAAAATTCACTTTCAAAACAGAGCTTTGAATTCCCACTGCTAATAGGAAACTGGAGAGAAATACTAAACATCCATATAAATACACATGCACGGGGTAATCTTGTCTTTTTGGACTAAAAATAAATTGATTTAATCCATTTAAAATTGATTTTCACGGAAGCAGGCCACACAAGGATGTTACTCTTATCAAGCAGAGGTTCCACCTGCTTTGTCCTGCACATTTCCATTTATTGTATCAGGGGGCATCACCCAGCAATGCAGAGGAGGGTTCTGAACCTGCCTGGTGCCCTCAGTACAAATTCCAGGTAAATTCCTGCCTGATTTCCCTTCCCAAAGGCTCTCAGAGCTTCTGGAATGAAATGCTCCAGAAGAGCAAAATGGAATATTCTAAAAAAAAAATAAAATTATGAATCCAAGGGGCTGGATGTTGATTCTGATATTTTACATTTCTCCCAGAATTCTGAAGGAAGAGCCCAGAGACTGTGAATTGTCCTAACAGGTGCTCATGGAGTCTGTCCTCACCATTTCTCCTGGGGAAAAGGAGAAAAAAAATCCCAGGAAAAATCCTGGGAAAAACAATCCTGGGAAAAACAATCCTGGGAAAAACAATCCTAACCTGGATTGGAAATCTACAGCACTGTGCTATTTCAGGAGATTTTTTACTTAACCTATTTCTTCACAGGAGAAAACGAGTTTGAAGGATAAAACTTTAAGACCATGGAAGTGTGATTTGCAGGGATTTCCGTGGAAAAGGTGTCTTTTGAAACTGAGAAGTTTCTCAAGGAGGAATTATTTTCTCAAGGAGAATTTGAAACAAACACGAAATAAATAAAAAAATATTTAGGCTGGAGAATGGTGTTGAGATCCCCACATATGGTGGGAAATGTGAGGTAAAATCTGTGCCCATCCACACAGACACTGAGGGGAAATAAAAAAAAAAGAAGAAAAAATTAAACAGATGAAGCTACTGTGCAACACAACCACATAATTCAACTCAACCCTGACCACGGTGAAAAACTCCGCATTCTGAACAAGATTCTGATCACCGTGTGCACACTCCAGCACAATAAAAGGTGAATAATTCATCATCCTTTTCAAAGGCAAAGTATGCATCACTCGGCTCGGGGGCAGCGCGGGGGATTTCGCCGGCAGGATTTTTCTTTGGGGACAGTGACAAAGTGGCGCTCGCCAGCAGGAAACTGAAGCACTGGAGTGTGCTCCGTGTGCCATAAATCAACACTGCAGCCACGGGATGTCTCTCTGGTCCCAACATACCATCAATTTTTCAATAAGCCCCTTAAATAATGGAAAACGTGAATGGTGACGGCGGTAATGAAAAATGAAATGTTTTGCACGCCAAAGACTTCAGAATAACACGGTTAATATGTTGCTCCTGCAGCTAAAGGAGCTTTTTAATGGCAATCTTCTCCCAAAAAACCCAAGGTGTTTGCCCCCCAAACAAGCTGGAGGAGCTTTGTTCAGTCTTTGAGCTCCGTGGCAGCTGTTTAGGAACAACCTGGTTTGAAAACAGGGTTTCTTCTGTGGTTTTAAAATTAACCAAGACAACAAGTTCTGTGTTCCAGGAACTGCTTGTACATCCACCCTAGGCTATCATTACACCTTCCTGTCCCAGGGAGGGAAAACTCTTCATGCAAAGGGAGCTCTCCAGAACAAAAAAAAAAGATTTTTATAAGGATGGTTTAAATCCTGGTCTGGAATAAAAAGGAAAATGATGAACTGGTCATGGATGAAGTCCATGCTGAATGAACACTGAATGCTGAATGTCAGCAGTCACTGCTGCTCTTCCCCAGCCAGAAGCCAAGCTCAGTCATCTCTGACCTCTTTGTTTTTACAGAAGAAAGGGAAAAAAAATAATCCCAGGTTGTCTTAGTGGCAGATGAGCAGTGAAGCACAGACCCCCTGGGAGGAGGGAGCCTCACCCCGGGCACTGCCTCCTCCATCTCATTTCAGAATTTGACCAATCCTTTATTAAAAGGCAGGCAGAATCTCAGAACTCTTCTCCATTAATTCAGCCACCTGGGGTATCTAAATACTCCCGTCACAAGATCCCTGTGAGGCAGGGAAGTAACACTAAACTAATTTTTGTGGCCAAGAGCTCCCAGAGAGGGGCTGGACTTTGGACAACTCCAAATGACTTGTTCAAAGTCACACAGGAATTTTCCAAGAAGGCAGAACAGGAGCCTGGCCCAACTGAGCATTTTCTCACTACACATCCATCTGTAGCATCACATGTGATAAGGTGCAGGACAACTTTCAAGCAAAGCCATCACCAGGATTTCCATCACCTCTTGGGGCCAAGCAGGGCCAGGAGCTCCCCCAGGAGCAGGGACAGGCAAGCCCTGGCACTGGGACCTGCCCCAGCCTGCCAGGGGACAGCTCGGAGCTGCCTCTGCTCTCTAATCCAAGCCCAGCAGGAAATGTTTCATGCCCCTCCACCCCATATATTAGACAATTCTAATTAAATCAATAAGCAAAGTATTTCTTCCAAGTACCCGACTCGATCCCTTCTCCCTTCTGTCCCCCTTAAAAAATAAAAATAGAAAGGAATGACAGACTTTTCTCATTCTTAGGAAAATAATTTCTCACCTCATAATCAAAACTAGGAAGTAAAAGCTGAAGACAAAGTTTTTACTGTAGCACATTGCAAGTTATTGGTTTTGAAATATTTTTGCTAAAAATTACTGAGCTGTAAAATGAAGCCAAATGCAATGAATGCTCTTTAGAATACATCACTCACTAATTAAATGCTCTCATACAGGAGCTTGCTTACCTTATCAGGAGGTAAAACTGATTCTTCTCATTTTCTAAGACACCAATTGATGGCTCCCAGACCCCCCCAATGACGTAGAATTTCTCTGAATTTAAAGTAGCCTAAGGATTCCTTTCAATACATTTAATATTCAGATTCTTGTAGGGGCTGTTACACTGCTGATGCAGAACATGCTCCCTAAATAAATCCTCTGCAGTTATTTCCTCTCATATCTGGTGTTTTTCACACGTGAAGAAGTCACATCTCTCCCACATCAGGCACTGAATCTTTCACACACACGGCAAGGGGACCAAGAACTCTGCGGGTTGTAAAGGTTCAGAACAACATTAATGGTCAAATAACCTGGGCAGGACACACCTTCCAAAGAATAATGTTGCTTATGGATATTATTCCCTGCTCACAACTGCTTTCTTTTCCTTTTAGTAAAAGCTCCTGAGGAAAAAGACACGTTCACTCTGTTATTTACTATCAGGACTCCACCATTCACAGGGTGCAAACTTCTTGACTGTGAAAACTCATTTTCAATGCAATTCCTACTTAAATGGGAGGAAAAATACGCAAGCAACAAGTGCTAATTACAAGGAAATTGGAGCAGGTGTTAACGAGCTACAACAATTCAGCTTGCAGCACTTTGACAAGTCAGAGCTCAGAAGTGAGAAACAATAATAGATTTTTCGTTTATTTTCCTGATGCTGCCTGCTCAGGGTGTTTAAATTAACAGCGTGATAAAATATTAAACTGCCCAACTCTCGGGGTGTGAAATTCACAGGCCAAAGGCTCATCTGCCAGCAGGGCAGATAATTTTTTTAGACACAATATCCAATAATCTGCCACGACTGTCGCTCCGGATTGGGCTTTATGTGACGAGCAGCCCCGGCAGCAAGGAGCTGCTCTGTGTGTAAAAAGCAAGTGCCACAGGGCACCTGAATTATTGCACAGCCGTTGCTGGTCACCACAGCAGTTCAGCAAGTCATGAGCAGCGTGGTTTTGTTCATGCTTTGCAGGCTGGAATTTGAAAAAAAAGACAACGTGGGACTCAAAGAGCACGTGGGGATTTCCCCTGGGCTGAGGGAACGTTCCAGCACAAGGAGGGACAGAGTGGGAAAGGGCTCAGGGCCAGCAAACAGCTCCGGTCCCACTGCTCTGCACAGCACCAGGAGCCACTGCAGGGCATTCCTTTCATATCACCTCACCCACATTCCCAGTCACCCAGAATATCCACCTGAGTGCCTCTCCACTGCTTTGGTTAATTCACAGCCAGACAGAGCCAGTTAAGGATGCTGCAAAACTCACACCGACATCAGCCACAGGGAAAAAAAAAATCAGGATTTCCAGAGCAGGATCTTTATAGATTCTCCAATTACAGTCAACCGCTGGAAAACATATTAAAAAAAACCCCAGAAACACGAAAATGTTTCATCCCTGAGAAGGAAAACAAAAAAGGATGATTTTTGGAAGGTGCAATATCATTTCTTCCCTTGAGCTGTCTCTGACACTTCTCTGACCTCCTGATGAGCCACCACAGTTCACAAAGCCACCTGGAAACTAACTAGGAACAAAATGAATAAAAAGGATAAAACTTTTCCTTTGCTCAGGAGATCCACAGAGTAGCACAAGAACAGCCACAGGGAAAAGGGGAAGAACCTGCTCATTCAGCCACAGGCTCCCAGATCATCTCCTCTAAGGTCTCAAAGCATCTCTAACATTTGGATTGTCTCTAATTTACCAGAATTCAGGAAAATCACTCCCTAACTGGTGTGTACATCTATGATCCTGTCACTCTATTTAAGAAGGAAAACACATTTTGCAGTTATCCAGATTGTCAGTTGTTATCCCCAAACACAAAACTTCATCCTGGTGCCCTGCTGCTGGTAACCAAGCAGTGGGGAAAAAAACAACCACCAAAAATAACTCAGACAACTCAAGGTCAAAAAAATTCTGAATTAAAACCTTCTAATAAATCATTAAAGTTTAGGAGAACTTCAACTACCCAACACTTCAGTTCTTCCTTTGCAGAATCCAGCACTATTCTGGCTGTGAGTTTGCTGCAGCCTCTGTAATTCCACAAGAAATGATCCAGCCAGGGTGTGAATTGCCAGCTCCATCTGCAAATTTACTTTGGCAGAGCTGGATTGAAGCGATGACATTAAAGATAAATATTATATACCTGGTTATACGAAAACTCTCATTCCAATTATTTTTGTATGGAGTTTATCATTGCTTCAAATAGAAAAAACCACCAGCAGAAGCAATTTCACAACAGTGCCCAAAGCAGAGCAAAGTGTTGTGAGGGAATGGTTAAAATCTTCCCTCTCACACAGGGATTTTTACAGACATTTCTATGCCCCAGTCAATGGGAAAAGCAAACTGTAGTCTTCAGGAATCGCATTAAGATTTACAGGAGCTCTTGGAGCTCTCAGAAGCACCTCAGATAATTGTATTTTTGGATGACTGTGAGAGCCTCAATAGCGAGACAGTTTATATGACTGATATTGAAATGATGGAAAATAGTGAATTAAACTGAAAGTAGATACTGCATATGATTAATGGGGGGAAAAAAACCTCATAAAACATAAATAAGCTGATATAAAGTTCAAAAAGAAAACTACCAGTGCAGGGGAAGAGCAAAAAACAAGCAATGAAGAAATAATAATAGACAAGTTAAATGAAATTCTAGCTACGTCTATTAGGTGCAAATGTTGAAATGAATAATTTGGGAGCCACTAGAACTCAGCTTTTTTAGAGCACATTTTCCCCAAATTGTGGCCCATCAGACAGAAATCACTTCCCTAAGATTTCCATGGGAGGAAGGATGAAGGACCAGCTTTAAACCTGGCCAGTAGCCTTTCCTTCAAAGAGAAATAAAACCCCAACGGGTCACTGTGCTGACAGTGGACACCAAAACAACTCCCGGCACTTCCAGGGCACTGCTCAGCCCAGAGTGCCAGGACAAACCCCAGGAGCCCCTCAGGGGTTGTTTCACCACTGCTCCCTCACTCTGCTCCCCTTTGAGGCAGAAGGGGGCAGGATTCTGTCCCTAAGCCCTCTGCAGCTTTGGGGTGTCTCACCCTGCTCCCCTGTGAGGCAGAAGGGGCCAGGAGTCTGTCCCTAAGCCCTCTCCAGCTTTGGGGTGTCTCACCCTGCTCCCCTTTGAGGCAGAAGGGGCCAGGATTCTGTCCCTAAGCCCTCTGCAGCTTTGGGGTGTCTCACCTGCTGTCACAGCACCACTGGAGCTGTCTGGCTCAAACAAATGAAAGAGAAAACCTCTCCCCTGGGAGCAGAAAGCGAATGCTGGGCAGAAAGTGAGCATCATGATTAATTCACAATCATTTCCTAACTTACTCCTGAAATGCCAAACCTGTGTAAAGGCCTCTTCCTTTCCATCCCAGGGATGTTGGGCACCAGCTGCAGTCAAAACATCTAAAATTGGATGACACATTGAAACATTCTCCTTTCCTGCAGCATTTGAAGGCTGTAACCGTGTCAATTACATTCTCTAACACTGAAATTGTGCAGAAAGTTCATGTTGATGTAACTTTAAAGAAGAAATTTCTGTCATAAATGACACAAACAGATCCCTACACCGTGCAAATGTTTACACACAGGAGTAAATCTCTTCTTCAAAGCCCTCCTACAGCTGTCAACAGCAACATCAAGGAGAATATTACTCTTGATGAAGCATACAACACAGAAACACACCCACCAGAAAAAGTTCAGCATTTTTATGGGACTTAGTAGATAATTCCTCAGAGCCCCATCTGTGGTGCAAAGAGCTCTTTTCCTATTTAATTTCAAATTCACCTTTTAATTGCACGAACCTAATGGTTTCCAATTCTTCCTCCACACATAATCCCAAGCAAAAAAGACGCCGTGGAATGTTTCTCTCTTATCTGGATATTGTCATTTTACTGTCTCAAACTTCTAAAAACAAGCTTTTGGCTGGGGAGGAAATCAGACAGCATCAGACCTAGTGGGGAAACCCTGCACTTGCTCAATGTCTGTGGCTCTTACATAGTTCCAGATGTTCAGAACATTAATAATGCACTAACTCAAAACCTCTTTTTGAAACTTTAGAATGTG